>KB670036.1:60209-367256 GCA_000349105.1 Anopheles epiroticus | reverse complement strand
TTACTTTCATGTTTTTATATGAATTTTCAGCTTTCATATCCCAGTTGAATAAGGCATATCTTGACCAACATCGCTATACGATACCGAGGTAAGGCATCGACAGCAAAAATAATATTAAAGCTAACAGGATTTACTTGGTAAAGATTTCTTTCCTCCTCCACCACCACCACCACCACCACCACCGACGAGTCCAGTGGAATGTCCGTTCTGGGGGGGCGAAAACTGAGCTGATGAGGCGAAAAAGCATTCCTCAAAAGTGTTCAGCCGTGGGCCAGTTTTACGCTCCTGCCTGTCAGAAGTATTTCTCCAAACCAGAAGGATGCCTGCCAGGGATCAAATTTCATTAATTGAGGGATTTCACGAGGGTTCTTATCGGTGTACGCGGAATTTATAAGGCATTGCAAACCATCGGAGCCTATCAAACTGTTCCCCCAGCAGGGAAGGAAGAACAGTCCCGGCGCAGGGTCAGTGTTCTTAAACTGTTCCAACTATTCAACCTTCGCCTGCATGCCCTTTGCCGAGATCCAGACGTATGTAGGCTTCCTGCAGCTCCGGGAAGTGGAAAACTACCCCAAATGCGTAGTTGCTGTTCGTCCGCCAATCAAATCACACCTCAAACTACCCAAAGCTGTCCAAATGCTAAAACTTCCCTTTTTGCGTACGAACCAAACACGAGATGTCAACCCCTGAAGAGAGAGAGCGAGAACCCCGGCCCTGGCGTGGCCCGAAATTAGTGCCCACTAATGAACACCGTCTGCCGAAAGGCTTCCAAGGAAGGGAAATGCGTTCATTAGTTTCATTTTCCTACACCGGTCACATTTTCCTGGACTTTGTCATTCTGCCAGCCACTGGCCGCCACTGTCCCATGGGCGTGCACAATAGAAAGGACGGTTGCGTCAGCGAAAGAAAAGCGACATTAATCGAGCGGTTGTAGTGGAAGAAAAGCTGGCATCGAATCGACCCCCCCTCCCCCTTTCCGGTGGACGTAATTCGATATTGATAGGCCACTCAAACTGTCTAACAACGAGACCGCGTCCCCCTCGCAGTGCTGTTCGCTACCAGCTAACTATCGACCACTTACAATCCCGTATTATGAATAAATGATGAGAAAGGCCAAAAGACGACGATAGGAAAATGCAACCAAACACACACACACACACACACCCACCGCGACTGATACTGACTCGATAGTGATGGTCGGATGATGTCTTTGAATCGAAGAACTTGTACGATTTCACACAAATTCGTACCGATCAATATTTTTCCTTGCGCTAGCTTTGACACCGAGCAGAGTCGCAGCTTGCGGTATGGGTTGCATTTGCAACCGACAGGACTAATTGAAATGAGCAGTTGGAAAAAGTCGACCAGGGAATGATGGGAAGACGACGTCGAACATGCTCGTCGGATGACTTTGATTATGCTTTACTATTACTAATGATCGCTAAAGTGTAATCCTGTCTTTGTCACTTCGCAGCCATAATTTGAGTCCCAGCAAGAACAAGCAGTGCTGATTCGGGGCTTTCCATCACTTTCTTCACGTTAAATTTATTTAAAGTGCAAAATAGTGCACAAGGGCACAAAGGGGATGTAGCTATTTTATTGTCACTTAATAAGTAAAAAAGTAGCTTCATTGGCCGTTGAAAAGCGCCCAAAGTTATGCAAAGGGTTGTTTTTTCATTGATATGTAAGTTAAAGAAATCCTCAACACGTGAACTACCAGGCCAGTCATTTTGACTGGTAACGCTAAAATTTAAACCAGATTTATTCAATAGTTCTTATTTTTAAGGCAATGATACTAAGTTGTTTCGGCTTCGCTGTTAACACCTAAAACATAATAAAACAAACTAGCAATGTTAAATGCTTTGTTAACTAAATACCAATATTTTTTCTATAAAAACGCTTAAAACACTTGATAGTTGAATTGTTTAATTCGCAAAAAAATGTAAATATCATCCACCCTTAACAGAATTTAAAGTACTACTAAGAAGAGAGCTAGACCCAAACCTAGTATTGATCTCATGATCACCATGTCCCAGTGATCTCGCTAATGGCATACGATTACACCAGTTACCTGAGATCTACACGCTATTTGTCTCCATTTTGATCGGAATATTTCAACACTCTACGTCTAATTTGAATATTAAAATAAATTTTTAGTAAAAAAATTGAATAACTGAAAATCGTACAGTACAAATGAAAAACTTCTGATAAAAAACTGATGCAAAAGAGTAAATAAATTGGCGAACACTATTTCAAAATAGGAAATAAATTAAAGTTGTCAAAAATGTAAAACCAGTTTGAAACACAAATAAATAAATTAAGCAATTCTTTAAAATAAATTAGCAGAGAGACTAGAGTTAATTTCATTTATAAATAGAGAAAAATACGTTTGTCATTCATTACAACAATTTGATCTGCAGTGGAAGAGGTTACAAAAATGATTAGCCATCCCGAAGCGTCTTCCCATAACTAATTGAACAGTCCGAATCACACCGATATCGTAGAAAGCAAAAAAACCTAAAACAAACGATTGATGTCTGTGAGGGCTTAAGAGATGATAAGTCTTGCGTCCCCTGTTCGTGCAGGGCCGGAGCCGGACGACAATAGCAGCAATGAATCGGACTAGTGAATCAAAGCTCCACCCATCCTCCCCAAGTCCTTCTTGCACATTGGTTGATAAATCCACAGCAACACCCCGAGCTGGACACTAAACCCAGTGGCTCCACATACTTGCATGACGATCCCGCTTCAGAAGGATCCTATTACAACGACGATGACGACCCAGTGGCCAGTGAAAATGCCAAACAGAGAGAGAGAGAGAAAGAAAGAGACAGTACCAACTGTCCATATGTACGATTTCAGTTTGCTGCCGGACGGCTCGTCGGAAGGAAATGATAATAATTAATTTCATAAATAACGAATCGATATCAGTGTTTAATAGGATTACTGTGTACCATTTTCTGGTGCTACTCTACCCCTCCCCTCGTTCTTCCCTTTCACCTTTCCCCCAACAGTATGCGCTTAGACCAGCATTGGATCGATTTATGTTGCGTTCTTTCTTTCCCGCTGCTCCCCCATCCACCTTGTTCGAGATTATCGCAAACAAACACACACACACACGCTTTTGATTGGGGCTTTTGCGAGGGCAAAAGTAAAAAAGAAGGTCGCTATCCACACTCCTCCTCACCCGCTCCCTTCAAACCGGAAGGTGCTAGCACCAGGGCCAGGGGTGGAAAATCTCACTCCGAAGACAATGTTGAGTTTATACATATACACGGCGAAATAGATTTATTTGATTAGCAGCAAGCAAGAAAGACAGTAAAGCAATGTGGAAATGGGGGAGGAAAAACAATGCCTCCCACTCGACCCAAAGGAGAGAAAAACGACACACAAACAAAAGCTCCCAGCAGATGCGGCAAGTGTAGCGTTAGGCCCTTCTTCGCTCGCTGGCAAGCAGGAACAGCACATTCTAATTAAAGGTGAAGGGGTCGGCAGCAAATAATGCTGCGCGATTTTTACGCTTAATTATAAGCCGCGAGCTGAGTTTTGATATGAGCTGCTTTCCGTTCGCCTTCTTACTGCCCTTAAGCGCGGTCGTCTTGAAGACGTTTGAATGAAATGAGAGATTCCATAGGGAAAATGAAGCCTTCAATTCACTCATCATCATCATCGTCACTGGCTCGATATGACTCCGTTTAGGGCAACGATGATGGCGTTCGTTAGTGGAATTTAATTCCTTTACCGAAGGAAGGTGCCTGAGTGGTTAGTGCTTTGCTCTCTTTTTATTATACGTTTTTGCTCATCCCAAGACACTTTTTGAAAGATAAACCCAACCCACAAAACCCTTGTGGGCCCGTAGGCTTTCCTATTCTTTTTGCTGAACTGCTGGGTGATGATTTTGATCCCCTTCTCCCCCTCGTAATAAAGCAGTTAAAGCACAAGCGAGCCATCGAAAGGCCTTAAAAAAAAGGTTAATTTATAATTTCATGCGCACGCTCGAGCATCCCCGCGGCAAGGAATTGGATATTATCGTTCGCGATCATTTTCGTTTTTTAACGCCTTCGAGCAATTATTTGCCTTCCTAACCCACACCTACTACACTGTGCCGGAATTTCCACCCTGTCTTGATTTTTTATTTTCCTTCCTCGCGTAACGGTGCGCGCGTAATTCTGCGAGCGCGAAAGGATTTTGTTTCCATCGCCCTTTGCGCACCCTTTGGACACCCTTTCTTTACCATTTATTAGTTATTAGTAAGCTCTCGATTACGATGGCAAAGAGAAAGAAATGCCCATGGGCAAATCTTGCATTCCGTTCCCTTCACTCCCGAGGAAGCGCATAAAAATCTCAAAAATAAAACAAGGGCACCAAACCATTCCATAAGAATTTACGCTCACTAGCGTACCACGGTGTAATGCGATGCCAACGCCGATGCCGCGGGGGCCCACTCGTACCGTACCTCATTATGTGGAAACAATATTTTATTAATTTCATTTATTATTATTGGTGCAGCGATTCGAAAGCGCGCCGTCGCCAACGCTGGGCGCAACAAATGTGAGCCTTTGTTGTTTTCGCGCCAATTTATGATATCGCCCTGTGTTACGACGCTGCGGAGGTCCACGAGTGGAGTGCGGCTTCATAATTGCACGCGAAAGTTGTGTGCCACAGCGTGACCGCAGTGTGGCTACTGTACTGGAGTGAAAGGCGGCAGTTTTTCAATCAAAAATTGACACGAAATGTGCATTCACTTCATAATTGTCCATTATACTGGGGGAGGGAGAGAGGGTGAGAGAATGTAACACGCGAAATCGGTGGAATGTGCAGTTTTGATTCACCGGCACCGTGAAAGGCTTTGAAATGTAACGGTTTTCGTTCGGGTTTGGAATGGTATGGACCACCAAGGCTACTGCACTGCAGGGAAAGCTATACTGCTATCTGCTTATCAAGGAAAAAACGTTTGGCCAAATGTAGCAATTTCGAATTTCAATCGTTTTTTTTTTTTTTTTGTTTTTTGTCAAAATTGTTTCCCTCTTTTAAACATGCTACACGTGCCCTGAAACGTTCTGTGTTAGAAACGTTTTTAGTTCCAAGTTTGAATTTAAATATACCCTGATGGTTTTTTTGTCGTTCAATCCGTAACCAATTTTTAGTATTTAACAGCGTATTTTCCCATAGTTAGAGCTAATAAACAAACCATCGAACTAAAAACATAGAATTAGAAAGAGAAGGAGCTACAATAAACAAAACAAATCAGAGCCGTGAAGTACTCAACCTTGTCGTATGTACGGACAGCAGGTCGTTCTGCCAAACTGTCAAATTTCAAAACAAACACACGTGCGCCGGCTCTTCGTGCCAAAAGGGATACCGCGTGCGGTTCCGAACAAACCAGCAAAAATGAAGCTCCTACCCGAATTAACAAATTTGCGGCCAGAGTATAAGGAAATTCCTAAACAACAAAATGCGGTAAGTTTATTTGCACTTGTAAAGTAAAGAAGCTATTAAAGATTCAAACTTTTTCTCACTCTTTCTTTCTCCACAAACAGATCCTGGCAAACTTGGGCCGTCCTCATATCGACTCGTTCAATTACATGTTGGACGAGGGCATCGATGATCTGCTGTACCGGCTCGAGCCGCTCTGTTTCGAGCTAGAAAACCAGAACCGTATCAAGCTCCGGATAACGGACATCAACATTGCCCCACCGACCGTGCCGATGATGTTGGTGGAGGTGGCAGAGAAGCGGGTGTTCCCGAGCGAATGTCGCCAGAAGCCGGACACGTACGCGGGCATGTGTACGATCACACTCGACTGGGAGCTAGACGGGATACCGCAGACACCGTTGACGCGCGAGATGGGCCGCATTCCGATCATGCTCCGGTCGAAGGTGTGCAATCTGGCGGACGCAACGCCCGAGGAGCTGGTGGCACGCGGTGAGCACGAGGACGAGTGGGGCGGATACTTTGTTGTGCGGGGTAACGAGAAGCTGATACGTATGTTGGTGATGACGCGCCGGAACTATCCGATTGCGGTCAGCCGTAATACGTGGCGCGATCGGGGTAAAGATTTTAGCAGCATGGGTATTTTTATCCGCTGCGTTCGTGTGGATCAAGTTTCAACGGTATGTGGTTGAGTTAGGTTGACCAGTAAATAGGGGGCAATTTTAGGCAATTTTTAAAATGTATTGATCTTTTTAGAAAAACGTACTCCACTATCTAATGAACGGAACAGCAAAGCTTATGATAAGCGTCAAGAAGTCGCTCTCCTTCATACCGGTGCTGATGATTCTGAAAGCGCTCGGCAATCGCTCGGACAACGAGATCTACAAGAAGCTGATCGCATGCGATGAAAGCGATCAGTACTACAAAAGGTAAGAGCGTGAGCAAAGCACTAAATGCAAATGCTTTTGCAAACAATCCTGTATGCGATCTTTTTCCAGGTGCATTATGACCATGTTGCGCGATCTGCACGGTGAAAACCTGCACAGCTCGCAGGACTGTCGCCGGTACATGGGCGCACTCCTGCGGAAGGTGCTGCTCGGCCTCAACATGCCACCGTGGTACACGGACGAGCAGGCAGGCAGCTACCTCCTGAAGCAGTGCGTACTCATCCATCTCGACAGCGAGGAGGACAAGTTCAATCTGCTCGTGCACATGATCCACAAGCTGTTCGCCGTAGTGCAAGGCCATCATGCAGTCGAAACCCTCGACAACACGATGATGCAGGAGGTAATGCTGGGCGGTCACATCTATCAAAACCTTCTTCGCGAGCTGTGCCTTTCGACGATGACGTACGTGCGGACAAACTTGATGAAACTGTTGCCCGAACCCAACTCACCGATGGTGACCACTAACGAGCTTGCATTGGCACTGAAGAACGTGGCAAGCTTTCAGCATCCGTTTACAATGTTTCTTGCTACGGGAAATCTGCCGAAAGCGTCCGAGATGGGGCTGATGCAGGACACCGGGCTGGTCATCATTGCGGAAAACATTAACCGTATGCGCTACATGTCCCACTTCCGAGCGATTCATCGTGGTTCGTACTTCCTGACGATGCGCACGACCGAAACGCGCCAACTGTTGCCGGACGCGTGGGGGTTCATCTGCCCGGTACACACCCCGGACGGGGAACCGTGCGGACTGCTGAACCATCTTACCTCCGACTGTACCTTGTCGGTAACGCAGGATCCGGAAAAGGTGGCCAACATTCCCAGCACGCTCGTGGCGCTCGGTATGCAACCGGTCGGTGCTACCGGAAGCATTGGCGCGCTGTCCCACGAAGATGGGTACGTAGTGATGCTGGAGGGGAAGATGCTGGGCATGCTGCCACGTGCGAGCGCCAGCCAGGTGGTACAGAAGCTGCGTTTGCTCAAAATCGAAGGCAAAACGATTCCCAACCAAACGGAAATTGCGTTCGTGCCGGCACGGGAAGGAGGCCAGTATCCTGGGCTGTTTTTATTCGTCGGTCCCGCGCGTTTGTTGCGCCTGGTGAAGAACCTGCTCTGTAACAAGACGGAACTGATCGGTTCGTTCGAGCAGGTGTACATGGACATTTGCGTTACGCCGGAGGAAGCCTACCCGAAGCTAACCACGCACATGGAGCTTTCGAAAACGTCGTTCATGAGCAATCTGGCGCAGCTGATTCCGATGCCGGACTGCAATCAATCGCCCCGCAACATGTACCAGTGTCAGATGGGTAAGCAGACGATGGGTACACCGTGCCACAACTGGGACAAGCAGTGCATCGCAAAGATGTACCGGTTGCAGACGCCCGCCACGCCCCTGTTCCGCCCAGTGCACCACGACAACATCGCGCTGGACAACTATGCGATGGGCACGAACGCGATCGTGGCGGTCATCTCGTACACCGGGTACGATATGGAGGATGCGATGATCATCAACAAGTCGGCGTTCGAGCGCGGGTTTGCGGCCGGCAACATCTACAAGCACGAGTACGTGGAGCTTACCGGGGACAGTTTCTTCGCTCGCGACCCGAAAGATGCGACGCTGAATCCGTTCCTCGACAACGATGGGCTACCGTTTAAGGGGGCGCAGCTGACGAAGAATACGCCGCTGTACTGTTACTTTGACGTGAACGATCACTCGTACCACGTGGTGCGCTATAACGGCTACGAGGAGGCGATAGTGGACAACGTGAAGCTGGCCGCACCGCTGCAGGACGCCGGGCGGGGTATTGGGCGCGGCTCGATGGCTGTCGTGTCGAAGCAGCTCATTCTTACCTATCGTGTACCGCGCAACCCAAGCGTCGGCGACAAGTTTGCTTCCCGTGCGGGACAGAAAGGTATCTGCTCGCAGCACTGGCCCGCAATCGATCTGCCGTTCACCGAGTCGGGCATGATACCGGACATCATCTTCAACCCGCACGGGTTCCCCTCCCGCATGACGATTGCGATGATGATCGAAACGATGGCGGGCAAGACGGCGGCCTGTCACGGACTAGTGCACGATGCGACCCCGTTCCGCTACGACGAGAGCAACACGGCGATCGATTACTTCGGCCGGCTGCTGGAACAGTCCGGCTACGATTACTACGGCACGGAGCGGATGTACAGTGGGGTGGATGGGCGCGAGATGAAGGTGGACATCTTCTTCGGCGTGGTGCACTACCAGCGCCTCCGCCACATGGTGAGCGACAAGTGGCAGGTACGTTCGACCGGACCGATCGATCAGCTCACGCACCAACCGAACAAGGGACGATCGAAGGGCGGTGGTGTACGGTTCGGTGAGATGGAGCGTGATGGATTGATTTCGCACGGCGCGTCGTTCCTGCTGCAGGACCGGCTGGTGCACGGGTCGGACAAGGTGGTTACGCTGATCTGTCGCCGGTGCGGTACACTGCTTGGGCCGATCGACAGTGTTACGAAGCGGCTGGCAGTCAACTCGAACGAGCTGCAGCATACACCGGCTACGTGTAGACTGTGCGAGGACGACAAGGAGATCGGGCACGTGGAGATTCCGTACATTTTCAAGTTTCTCGTGTCGCAGCTGTCGGCGATGAACATCAAGGTCAAGCTGCAACTGTCCTATCCCGACGTTTGATGAGCTTCTCCGTATTGCTCCTTTTCCTCTGTGTAATTGTAATCAAAACTGGATAAAAATAATTCACCAACCTTACACGCACTGGGCTTCAGATTCAATAACATGTGTATATTTTCAATATATTATTTTTGTTTCTCCATTCGATCGTTCGATCGGATTTCCATTCACGTATCTCTTCTCCCTACTATAATATGCTTATCTCGCGCACAGTTGTAATGGATGTTTTGTATCGCTCGTTTGTTTGTTTTTTTTACTAGTCCACACCTGGTTGGTAGGTTTCTGGTTTAATGTTTTACGATTAATTATACCACCAGTGACACACTAGCCCTACATAACGCGTTAATGCTAAATGGTGGTGTGCGCGGGCTGTTCTACTGCTGACACCGACGGACAGACAGACAGTATGCCATCGTGCCCGTGCGGTCAAGCGATCCTTGTATCTTTACTGGTCCTTCTGCACCTGTTTTCTGTGTCTAATTTCCTCCGCGGACATATTCAGCCAAGGATATAATATAACGAGGAGTGCGCGTACGCGTTTATTTAGTATAAGGGACCCTTCCGCCCTTTTTCTTTTAATCAAATAACAATTGGGGAGTTTTGTTTCTTTAATCCATTTAGGTGATCCACATAGTAAGCTCCTCACATTTTCCTGAACATACATGTTGCTTCTGCGGGGTTCGTTTTTCGCTAATGGTCGATTGCTTATGTGTTTTTTTAAATGTTTATTTTCTTTTGTTTTACTTTTTTGTTAATATCCGAATACCATACGTTTTTATTTTCAACTGTTTCTCCCATTTCCTTCGCAGTTTGGAATGTCCTCCAGCCAATATGGTTGCGTATATATTAAGCTAAATATATATTAACTTGTTCGTAGACTAGCGATCTTCTACCAAAAGGGAGGGAGACAAAACAGGAAAAGTTATGTGTGAAGAAAGATGAAATTGTGTGGATGAACTCATTTCTTTACAGCTGCTGCTTCTACAGGCAGCTCCTCTAGCGCACAAGAAGAGAATGTGTAAGCGCGCGTATCGAAAGCACGAGAATGAATGAACAGCTTTAAGATGCGTTTGCTCTACTATAGTATAATTTAGTTCAGTAAGTTTTCATTTCCCTCTTTGCTTTCCATGTCTGTTTCGTTTTTAAATACAACTTTCTACAATGTACAACTTGCTTAGTGCTTTATATGTATATTTGCAACAATAAAAACATAATTTCATCCATCGGTCGCTTTGATCTCTTCTCACTACCAGAGAGAAAAAAATAATAAACGATCGTTTCCTATTGCACGGACAATCTAACGTACGGGTGTTCGTCACATCGAAGTAGAATAAAGAAAGGATTGCATGCGAAACGAAAAAACCTTAACTTTCAGCTTTCTAAACGCCGGCTCGACGCGATGTAATATACAACTCATACTCAAGCAAGCAAAGCGCCCACCGACGGATGCACACAGCTCTCGATCTCCAATGTTTGTGCAGCTGTAGCAGTGCCATGACGTTGTGGCCCTATACAAGCTTTCTTTGCATACTGTGCTTGCCTCTTTTGCGCCCTCATTTCAATCTATTTTTATGTAGATTAAATATGTTCCCTGCAATCAAGTATACGACTCTGCACTGTAGTATTGATACTGGTACACAGTTTTTGAGATAAGGGAAGCGGGGGGACAGAGGAACTTGCTTCCTTCCACCCACATCACCCCACATAGGCTCCTCTTCCGCATGCTAATAGTTTATCGGCTTTACGTACCCATTTCCACACCAACCTACAAGCGCAACAAGAAGCGCTTTCTGCCTTTTGCAGAAAGGTTTATCTACATTTAGCTTGCGTCGTGCCCTGTTTGCTTTCTCTGTCCTACGACTACGATTCTCCTATGTTGCTTCGATGTTGTACAAACTGCTTGCTTTTTCGGCCTTCCATCTCCGTACAGCTAAAGCCATGTGTCTTTCGTGTGGAAACGCTTCATAAACTATAAGGGTAAACTATGCTGTGTTTTGTCATTTAATCGCCCTTTAACCGTTTGTGAATGAGATTACTACTTTTATGTCTCCTGTCGACCCTGTCCCGAAACACGATCAACGTCATCAAAAGTCCTGGACTGGAAATGTACAGTAAAGTAAATTTGTTCCATCATCCTTCTTCTAGCACACCCTTTCCTTCCTCTTTTAGAGTTTAGATTCAAATATAGATAGTTATTTAGTTGGATTCAATATAATTATCTCCTCACTTCGCTCGCCCGTTTTGCCACATCTCGTTATCTGACGTCTGTACGCGTACGTTGTGGTCGTATGATATCGAATTTAACACCCTTTTGTTTCGGTATGCGCCAACCCTGCTGTTATTCGGAAGCCTGGAGACGATTACGAACACGATCAGGTCGTGACAGTAGAACGAACGCGATTGTAACGTCGATTTTACATCGGTTCGGGAACGGAAGCTTTGGCTTACGAATGATTCCGAGTCAGCCCGTACATATTTCTTTACTATGTACCATCCATAAACTGTCTTCGTGTGTTTGGAACATCTAACATATAACGCTTTTTTCTTGCACAGGATGTTCGGTTGTCCGCTCCGAACAGCGATCGTCGGATGCCCCTTGTTGTCATGGCATCGCGACACATGATCACTCGGCACCATTTACTTTTCCTAGTTTTCAGACATTCAGCTAGTACTTATGGCATTATATCTACTGACCACCATGCGTATGCATTACTATACACATTACAATGCACACACATAAAACATTAACCTTGTTCCCTTTGTACGGAACATATGCAGGGGAGCCTTGGGCACCGCCGCCAAAGCCATCGCCGCCGCACACCGTTACTATCTGCTGCTGGCTGGCTTCACAGTCTCTACGCATCATACTTGATTGATTATTTTGTTATGCATGTATAGGAATCGCACTGCGACTACGACTCACCACCAAAAGGACTTTCTCTCGTTTCGCTCCTTCCTACCATACCAAAGTGGTGCGAACGTTGGGGTACGATTGGAGGGAAACGACGCAATTGGGTGTAGCATTTCATTTAGAACTGATCCACCAGCAGATCGCAGATTTCAGTCGTCACTGCCTCTAAGCTGGATCGAATAGTTAAACGGAACATCTGGGAAAGAGAAAACGGAAAACCAAGCGTTAATAAAGGAAAAGAGGTGGCTAGGCCACGATCATGAATTACCTGTGCCTGCTTGTTCGGTTCCAAGCGCAGCAAACATCCCACTTTGTGGGCCTGTGTGTGAATGATGCCAGCACACACCATATTATCCGGGTTTGGATCAATGCTATCCAGCAGCTGCATACCGAACCCGGTCAGCTTGTTGCGCGCACCGGGCAGATCGAGCGGTTGCTGTGCCTTAAACACGCGCTGTGCTCTTTGTTGTTCGCTGTGGCGGAGAGGAAAAAGTTCATCAAAACACAGAACTGCCACTCACGTCTCTCCTTTACTCACCCGCCAAGATTTCTCCACCGGGCAAAGAACGATTCCGCGTTCATCTCCGTCGGCTCGAAGAATTTGTTGATCGTCAGTGGAAGATTCACGGTTATTTTCTGTTGCGCCCCACCGCTCACCCGGAACGAGATAACGATAGACGGTGCGCCGACGTAGTGATCGATACATTCCGCCGTCAGCAGCTGCTGTATCTGGGCGCCCGCCTCAAGCGTTGGCTCGACCGCCTTAATCTGCACATTCAGCTTAAGCGCATCCTCTGCGGACCACTGAAGGGTGGGCACAAAGTTTTGCAGTGCCGTCTGCGTCTTGTTACCGTAGTACAGCCCCAAGCGTCCGAGATTTTGACGGAATTCGCTCTTGACGCCAATCTGCAGCAGATCGTTCTCGAACAGCACGCCGTTGTTTTTGAAAACGAATCTGAAGGAAGAATGGGGCATTACAATTAAAGAAAATTAAAAGGAAGTATGGGTTTTCCATCAGAGAGACTTACTTTTTGGAATTATTAACCACATTGCTGTTACCATTGGCTGTGCTGTAGATGTCTCCAAGCACGTCGATCAGTGTGCCAGACTGGCTGGCCGGTGGAGTACTGAGTCCGAGTAAATCAGAGCTTGCGTTTGCGTTGTTTGCACTACAAATTAAAGCCCCAAAAAAATGGATATATGTCACCCAAACGCAATAAAATATCTCTTATCATTCCTACCTTGAAGTATGATTAGTTTGAGCATTGTTGTGAGCATTGTGACTGTTCGGTACCGGGCTCTTGCTTTCCCGTATCTCTGCATTCTCCGGCACTCGGCCCGGTTTCTTCTTCTTTAGCACCGCCAGTATCGAGCTTTCGCGCTCGGGGAACGACGGCATCTCTTCCAGCACGGTCGCCAGCACATCCGTCGAGGCGACGATGCTTAGCTGCAGATACTCGCTTGCACGCTGCTGCAGCTCCGCATCGGCCGACCGCAGATTGCTGTGCTGCCGGAAAACATCCTGTATGGTGCCGCGTATCTCCGGAAACAGATTGATAAACTTAATGTACGTCGACAGCAGCAGGGCACGCGTCATCGACGAGCACAGGTGGTACTTGGAGTGCAACAGCTTAAACTGTACCATCGGGGCGGACCGGGAATCGCCCGCGATCAGATTGCCAAACTCGCCCAAAATGTAACCGCCCACCTTGACCATGTTCTCGTGACAGGCCGGTGCCTGAAGCGCTTCAAACACCGTCTTCGCCGCATAGCCCTGCACCTCCTCCCGGTTGATCACGATCTGGATAACGCGGTACCACACCTCTTCCGACACGTAATCGCCCGCAATTCGGATCAGATTCAAAATCACGTCCACGTACCACGTGTAATCGGTGGCATACTTCTCCGCCAGGATGGCCACCTTCAGGACCATCTCCTCGCGGATGGAGTAGTCTGCCGTTTCCAGATAGTTCAGCATCTCTTGCACGATCTCCTCCGCGTTGGAGCGATCGCACATTGCGTACAGCAGATCGACAGCCTGCTGGCGCACGGAAACGTCCTTTTCCATCTTCATCGACAGGATCACCACCTCCTGGTGCTTCTTGACCGCTTCGTGTGAAAACTCGGAAGTCGCCAGATGGCACATCGACTCGAGCGCCAGATAGCGCAAGTTCGTCTCGCGATTGCTCAGGAACTGGCCGAGCTGATTGCACGCCCGCACCAACAAACTCGGCTCGCTATCGTTGTGTATAATCAGATTGATCGCCTCGAACAGCACCGCATTCTTTGCGTTCGAGTGCTGCACCTTCTTGCTCTTGGGCGGCTCCTGCGCCTTGTTCAGAATCGTCTCCAGACACTCGTTCAACCGTCCCCGCACACCCGGATCCTCCGTCGGTGGGTTATAGTTTTGCAGCAGGCGCAGCAGTTTCACCGACAGCCACGGTGCCGGCACAAAGTAGTACGTGTAGTCCTGCAGATCCGTGTACGAAGCGGTCACGATGCGCGACAGTCTCGAAACCGCCAAACTGACGCATCCCTTGTACTCTTCCGGATTCTTCTTAACCAGCGCATCGATCAAACTGGTCGCCGCCGTCACCACACCCATGTGCTGATCGTTCAGCAGATGAATGATGCGGCTTGTCCACTCACCGCCCGGAATTATGTCCGGACAGGTACGGAACAGTCGTAGCAAGCATAGAGCAGCCGACTGCTTCACCACGTCCATCGTATCGCCCGACACGAGCAGCTTCGGGATTTCGTTCGAGAAGGCCTCCGCCATATCGCGGCTGCCTATGTTAGCGATGCACTGCAGCGCCAGGTTCACGTGGATCGGATTTCTCGACTGCAGATCGTTCTTGATGCTTTGGATGATGAGCTTAATCAGATCGCTGTTCGTGTTCACCAGCACCGAGATGAACAGATAGCCCTGTGTGGGTGGAAGCAAAGGAACAACAACAATTGGAATTTAATAAAAGATTGGAAGTTAATAATAGCACCGGGGTGACTTACGATCTGTTTCTCCGAGTATTTGTTGGAGGACAACAGATTGACCGCCTCCATGTGACCGAAATCGATGTCATGGCCGAGAAGAAAGATAAACAGCAGCTTGCAGACGTACTTCTTCTTCTGGTAGCCGTCCAGCGTTTTGTCCCCTTTGAATTTGCTCCGAATGTTGGCCAGCTCCTTATTGATGCGCTTAATTTCCGCCTCTTTGCTTTTGCCTACAATTCAAAGTAAAATAGATCGAAGAAGTTAGGGGTTTGTGTAAGAGAGGGTAATCGAGTCCGGCTACTTACAGTTCCTGATGTCCGATATAAACACGGCCAGTCCGCGCATTCCATCCCCACGTACCGGTGCCATCTTGTTCGATGCAAAGTGTTTTCCTTTGCCCGCTCGATACTAAACGGCAGCACAATCCAAGCAAGTGGTGTTTGTCTTATTGCTCTCGACCGGAAACGACCACGTCGTCGAACTGTCTTTGCTGTCGTCACTTGATGTTGTCGCCCTTACAATGGAAGGGGCGTTTGTGTTGCTTTGTATGCAAAGCCCCCACAATGCATAAGGAAACAAGTTCGATTTTGTTGGCGGCACAGCTTCCACCTGCAAAAAAGGTGAGAAATGGTCATGAAATAAATAAAGTACTGTTCAGAGAACGTCGTCAGTCATCACAGCATTGCGAGGAGAAATTTTATGATTTATCAGCGCCTGACTCCGTATGGAGGGGTCGAAGAGTGTCTTTACAACATGTACACTGTACACACACACACAAACGCACGCACGCACGCACATCCTGTGGTCAAAGTTATCGTTTTGTTCGCCTTCTCTATGCATGCAATGCGCCGCCATCCCACCAGCATCATATCAATCACGTCGTCGTCGTCTTCTACGGTCTACGACTACTCCCGGGATCCGGCAACATGCTCTCACTTCTCTCGCGTTAATTCCAACATCGCTGCAGTTAACGAAGGCGCAAAGGAGACTGCCCGCAAGGGAAGAATTTAATTCAATTATCTGATAACAATAACACACAGCGCGGTCACAAACAAGCAGGCGGAGGAACAGAACGTTGCCACGGACACCGCCATTGAGGCTGGAGAGTTGCACCTCCCCTATCCCCCTCGCATTACATCCTCTCCAGGTTTCGCTGTACACGCACAACACACACAGGCACACGCAGCACTTACACACTTTGATGGCGCTTTTAGAATAATATTACGAACCGAACCCAATTCTCCTGAGCCCACCGATAACCCACTGGGCCGGCTCCAGTGGGATTTTACTTCGCGAATGCAAATTATGTACGGTCGCCTGCAAACACGCCCGTTACGGCACACATAATTACTTCTGCTGTTGCTGCTACTGCTATCACCACACCACGATTGACGCCCAGAAAATTTCTCTCTCCCCCCCTTTCCAATCGTTCGCACACGCACATTCCCTTCCACCGCAAAAGACAGCCGATGATACCGACAACCGGGATGACCTGCAGCGGCGGACCGAAAATCCACCGCCTACTTTTTACCACACACTGCCAACAACCGTCGATGATGACGCTTTTTTTCCAAGTGTTCCGATTCGGATGATGATGATGACGAGCGATGTTCGCTGGCTTTTGCTTACCCCACTCGAGAAAATACCGATGCACCGACACGCCTGTACGAGAAAAAAAACGGTTTCTCGCTTTCGAGGCTTCGTCTTTGCTGCTCTGCACGCTGCTGCACTGAATGCTGGCGTTTGCTCCTTTTCTTACGCAAATCGCGGGGAGGTTTTGCTTTGCGTTTAGATTAAGGATAAAAATCGATTTTCCGCTGCTTCTGCACTCTCACTGGCGCACAGCGGGAAGGTACGCGGTCTGTTTTGGGTGACAGTTTTGAGCGATATCAAAATTGTGGCTGTGGACAGTGTGAAATGCTAAGCCTTTTAATTTTAGGACTTATTAATTACTTTGCTGTATATTTGAGTGTTGAGTTAAGCATAAAACTTTAGAGCTCTCAATGTTTCTATTTAATATTAAAATTGAAGGAACGGAATGTTATTTGGTAAAATCCCCACAGTACGCTGTCGTTTGGTTGATATCGGTTTATACTGCCCTATTGGAAGTTTGGTTAAATATTTTTTTGAACTTAATTTGAATAAAAATAGCTTGCAACGCGGTTTTTAGCTGTATATTGGTTATATGATAGATAGTGATGCCAAAAATAACCAAAATAAATTGAAACTGACAAAACAGTTTCACGGTATGAACACAAGGTGACGATTGAGGAGAAAGTTGTTCATGATCTACTTCGTCTCGATTATCCGTGGGTAAGATTGTTCTCCAAACTTCCACGAGTCCCACCGTACAGCAAGCTAACATCCGACCACGATTTTCTACCCAGTTCCAATCCGCATGCCCATTTAACCCGAAAATGATAATACTCAAGCATGATTTGGTTTCCGTGTTTTTTATTCAGCGTTACACCTTTCTCCACTTGAATTAAAGACAATTCTCTTTGATAGTGATAATACTACAAACGTTCGGTTTCTGGTATTGAACTAAAACGGATCCATATGACTGAACCGCAACCACCACAACACGCACCATCGATCCGCTCAACTCCGCCGCCACACACCAATGTGGAAGGATCGCGCATCCTTGCAAATGTGTCAAGTCAATTCGCACCACAAGCCTCTGTACCAAAGGCACAGATCCCGTCCTTTCCCGGCGATCGATTAAAGCAACCGATTTCTGTCAAACTATTTTTAATTCTAGCATAAATTAAATTAAATAGATTTACATAGACATTGTCCTAATCGTGTTGTGGGTGGGGTAGGGGTGGAGTGTGGAGTTTTCCCTTTCTTTTTCTTGGTGGAGGATGTTGTGCGCACACAGCAACATGCCTTTTCATCGCTCTAATTTATCTGTCTATTTCGCTTTCTTGTTGTGTGGTTCTTCCTGCTAATATACTAAACGTTCCCACAATTGCTGTAAGGGTCTTCAAAACTGATTCGCAGTGTTTAGGCTGAATTTAGGACACCGATACCCGTTCTTACAGTACGCGCACCAACACCCGCCAGGTTGTACCCATCACCGCCACTTTACTTGGTGGCAGACTTCAGGTAGGCGATCAGATCGCCACGCTCCTGCGGCTTCTTCAGACCGGCGAACACCATCTTCGTGCCGGGGATGTACTTCTTCGGGTTTTCCAGGTACTCGAACAGCGTGTCCTCGTTCCAGGTGATTCCCTTGGCCTTGTTGGCGTCGGTGTAGCTGAAGCCCGGCGCCTGACCCGTCTTGCGACCGAACAGTCCGTGCAGGTTCGGGCCAACCTTGTGCTTACCGCCGGCCTCGACAGTGTGGCACTGGGCGCATCGCTGAACGAACAGCTTCTTGCCCTTCTCAACATCACCAGCTGGGACGCCCATCGTTGATGATTAAAGATTTGACTGTGGAGTAGAGAAGTTTGGGGAAGAACGAGCAAACAAAAACCACAATTAATAAATACAATCAATCACAAATCACGTGAATGTTTGCAACACATTATGCAACTGTTGCACCGCAACATCGACAATCAGGTGATTAGCGAAAAGGATTTCTGTTACGGCCGTAATCACACACGGGCCGCACTGCTTCCGAGATTCCGAGGTGCTAATGCCCGCGCTACCAAGACCTTATCACAAACCAAGGTCACCCACCCTCCCTTCTTTGGATTTTGACCCTTTTCCACCAGCCGCGTGACGTAATGACCTTTCTCGTGTGATGTAATTATTGTTCTACATTATTCTATTCATCCAAGAAGGCTTCCATGCCTTGTCGTCAAGGCGACGAAACAGTTTCAAGGGCTGCCACGAGTTATCACTACGTCCTCGTGCTGCGATCCAAGATCACATTGCGTTGACACAGGGATTTTTTCCCTTCATCGAGCGTGCATTACGTAAGTTGGCGAAAATGCGCTCCCTTCAACAGTCATTGGCCCAAAAACCCCTTCAGCACCGAAACTAGGTCACCACGGTGCAAAATTAAAGCAGTACAACATCTCGGAATTCACTTCACACGATACGATATTCACGCTTCAAAGGCGCGATAGTACAGAACAAGCTAAGGCTGCTACCTTTCTTTCTCCGGAATACGCTAACCACACGACCGCTTGGTTCGAACGCTAATGATTGCTCACGATAGCTTAGCACTTGGGCCCCCCGCAATAAAATCCACCAGACCGCATCAAAACAATGAGCCTTTCTTGCTTTCTTTAGGTGGTTTCACGAACGAGGTGGAAAATCTAAAAATACGTCCCACATACTTACAGATAGAGCAACGCGCGGTTTGGCAAGGAAAATTTTCAACCCAAGCGAGCGGGTGCAAACGCGTGTAATCGCCACGGGACTTCGAAAAAGAACAAAAAGGGAGGGAGCGAAATCACACGAGGAAAGATTTGACAGCGCAAAAAAGTGTGCGCTACTGCTGGACATCAAAAAGTGACAGCTAGCTCTTAATAGAAAAAGCAGCGTATACACGTACGCTAATGGTGCGTGTTCTGAATAGCGCCTGGGTTTTATATATCCAACGCTATTTTCCTCTTTTATTAGTTTAACTTTGTGTAAAGTTTCTATCTGCCTGGTTTAAGATCTTTTATAGACGAAAGGTTAAAAAAAGGTAAAATTGAATTTTGCACATTTGATCCTTCGCTCCCACTATGCAACACAGCTGTCAGATACGCCACAACAAAATCAATGTTTGTTGTTTTCCCAGCCCAACCAGGAAAATTCGCTTTTTTCCTGTACAGCGACGATCGAGCCCATTTGCAACAATCATGAAGGTAACTAAGGAGAACCTTTCCGACATCAGAGAAGATTATGAGAAGGCACATCGCTACATCGACGAGGAAAGTAAAAATGATCCCCCAACGGAACCGTTCCGGTCGCACTACACCGCTCGGGACATCCTGAACAGTGCGCTGAGAAAGGTGAAAACGCTGGCGGAAGCACTCGACCCGGCGAGTGAGGTGGCCACAACCGTACGCTGCATACACGCCAACATCCTGAAAGACATTGCCAAGATTACCATCTTCGTAGAGGAACCGCGTGGTGAGGTGCTGCTGAAGGAAGCGCTCGAACTGATCGAACAGGACCGCGGAAAGGAACCGACCATCAACGTGCACATTGAGATACTCAATCAGCTCGGAATCATGGCGTGCAATTTATCCAACTTTGCCGAATCTAAACAGTACCTCGATCAGGCGAAAGACATTTACTGCGAAGCGAAAGAGCTTGACCAGCAGCCGCTTACGATGGCCGATCTGTTCGGCACGAAGGAAGAGGTGGAGAGGGGTAAGGGCTTGAAGCTGCTGGAATCGAACCACACGCTCACGCTCTACTACCTTGCGCAGGTGTTTGGCTTTTTGGAAAATTTAGCCGACTCGGCCCGGTACTGTCACATGACGCTCAAGCGGCAGCTCGAGTATAATGAGTACGAGCACGTGGACTGGGCCCTGAATGCCGCCACACTGTCCCAGTTTTACTTCCCGAAGAATCATCTCTCCCAGGCACGGCATCTGCTCGCCGCCAGCACCTTCATACTGAACCGCTACGAAACGGAGGTGGTGGAAAAGATTACCAATCCGGCGGAGCGTGCGGAAAAGGAGGAAACGCTACGCTACCGTATGGCAGACGTAGGCCGATGCTGGGCAAAGTACGGACTGCACATTCTTGCCGCCTCGAAGGAACGGCTCAGCGTGGACGATGAACCGAACGAGGATGGGTCGGGTGCGGAGACACTGCCCATGACGCCGGTCAAAAAGATGGACCGTTTCGTCGGGCTCGATCTCGCCGCGTACGAGGGCCAGGTGACGGACGAGTTCTGTCTCACGTTTGACGATGCAAAACTGGTCATGCTGAACTCGCTCTCGTGGCTTAACAAGGCGAAAGAGTACTATACGAAGGAAACGGAAGCGTCACAGTATGCAAAAATCTTGCAGGACATCGCGTCACTGTACAAGCATCTGGCGTTCTTCGAAGAGGACGATGGCAACCAGTGCAAACTGTTCAAGCGCGGGGCGGACCAGCTGGAGGAGATTGTGGAAATATTGAACGCGACATACTACCAAACGATCTGCAGGTAAAGAACGACAGGAAGGCAAATAAACGCCACAGAAAATACTTATTTTCCATATTTACTTTTTTTCCAGAGAGGCTTGGTACGAGCTGGGACTGACCTACTCCAACATGCTGAACGTGAAGCTGTCCCAGCTGGACGAGATGCAGGCAAGGGAGCGGCCTAGCCCGCACGCCCTCAACAAAATTAACCATCTGTGCGAGAAGAGCATCCGGAACTTTAAGAAGTTCATCGAATCGTACAAAATCGAGCTCGACACGCTGGAGCTGCCGGATAGCATCGACGAGGCGGAGATGCAACCGATACTGTACGCGTTCTTCCACATCGGACGGCTTTACTATCGCATCATCACACCGGACAAGCGGCTAAAGCTGAAAAACACCGAAAGCAGCCTGTTTTACTACGGCCGCTTTGTGGCGTGCTGTCAGGACGAACGGATGAGGCCACTGTTTCTGCAGGAGCTGGGCGTGTGCAAGGAGATGATCAGCTTGTTGCCGCTAAAGATTGAAAAGCTTAAGAACGAAATAGCGAGTGAGGGATAAAGCCCCGTACAGAGCTAGAAAGCGAGCGAGACATTCGACATTATTTAATCAACCTAACTATAATCATTCTGCCCCTAGTCCCGGTACGTGCAAATTGTGATTTTTAGGGCCGAGAGGGAGAGACGCCGTTTCTTTCGAAAAGAAGCAAACATTCAATAAATTATTTCGTGTAGCAAAGGACGCTAAAACAATAGCGAGTAACAGAATGATTAGTGTGGGCCCATTAGTGTGGTCGTCACAGAATTGCTTTGACACTGGACACCACTTAAAACCGGCAATTGCAACGGAGCGACGGTACAGATCGAAACCGAAGTAAATATATTAGCCCCGAAACGCAATGCAACCACCAACCCTCGGTTTGTCGTGTTTTTCAGGCGTAGGTCGGATCAGCTGGAGCTTTGTTTCACTTATATTTATAGAACGGTTGCTCCGTACGGTGGCACCGCTCCGGGTACGGTAAATCATCGGCTTCCGCAGAATGGCGCGTGGTACGCAAGCGCGCCCACACGGTGGGATATTAATTCCACCGTAATGCACACAACCAGCATTAAAGTGAGAAACAGTGAGAGAGAGAGAGGGATTTTTTTTTTTGAGTCCTTCCAAACCCCCACCACCCTTCGTCGTACTGACTAGCACAACCGTGCCAATGTTGGACAGGCTTTTCGGATGCCTTCAAAACCTTGACCTCTCTCACTTTCTTGCCGTGCGCCAACGCGGTTCCGGAGCGCGAAACTCACACGCACCGGTGCCCTAGTTCTAAAGGGCTGGCTGTGCTCTCTCGTTCTCTCTGTATCTATGCATCTACTGCTCTCGTACTGTATGGTGGCGTATCTTGTTTTGCCCTAGTCCTAGTACGGTATTCTCAACACGGCCGTTGCGTGCGTTCTTGACTCGCGAGTCGCTATCTAGAGTCGCGTCCGACGCTTCAGTTTCCCAACGGAACCGAAAAGCAAAACATCATTCCAACTCGTCTTCGAATCGCACCGTGGTCCAACAAACTCCCTTCTAAAACTCATTAATAGGCCCGAAAGTGGGAACGTTACCGTCGACATAAACTATCTTCCCGGGTAACCGTAGACGGCACTTCAATTATCGAGTGTTATCTAAAGCGAGAAGCCGTGTGCTCACTGTGTCGTTGTGTAGCGGCGTCGTGTTTGATTACATAAGTGAGTGGAAGTGGCCAGATTAACGCCATCAACAAACAGAAGCAACACCACAACGCTGCCCTTTTTTCGGCGCCGTAACACAACACCAGGTATGTCGTCCCACAGTTTCTTCTGGATGGTGGTCGTGTCAGGTCTGCACATCACGTATATCTTTCCCTCTTTTATGCTAGGTGACTTGTGCTCACTTTCAAGGACACGACGGCCCCGAAAAAAAAGCGCTAGAAATATTGATTAATATTCCCGTATTTTTATCCTTCCCTGCTTTACAGGAGCGCCTCACCGGGATTGTCCTTGCGTGCGGTCGTTTCGTGCCTGTCAGTGAGCAACACTGCTTACATAAGCGCACAAGGAACGGTTTAAAGGGACACCTAGTCACACACCAGGAAGGCACGGGAATGACATCGCCAAAAATATCCGCGGATAAGACGACCGACAGCAATGCGGCCACACCGAAGCATCAGGAGGCGCAGAGCAATGAGGCAAGCGCTCAGAACCCGCCGTCAGATGGGTCTCCCGCCACGGGTGCCGCAGTCCAGGCGGTCGTGGCCGCCACCGTGCAGTCCATCCGGGAGAGAGGCTTCGCTGCCTGCTTCAGCTGGCTGAAGGTGTTCCGCTTTGCCAACCTCATGATCAAGCAGGGCTGCTAAACACTGTCGCTTACAATATTCCATCTTAAAAAAAATTTGGAACTATTAAATGAGTATATATATTTTTAGAGAAAACCCCATACGTTACGGAAACGGAAAGCTAGAATTCCCATTTAACTGGCCGGCCCTTCCAACCGGACGTGCATCCGTCGCGTGCGAATACGTCCAACTTCACTCGCCCGTGTGGGTATGTGACACGTGTTTCGTTTGCGCTGCGCGTTCGTGTTTGCGTACGGAACTAATTTAAGTCAATATATATATCGCTCTTTCTTGCTATGACGAAACCCGTGGCGGAACCAATTAAGGGATGGTTAGTGTGCACACAAACCACACACACACAAATACAATCTTAAAGAGCACAGCGTGTGTTATCACAGTAGGGGTAGAGCGGGAAAGGGTAACAAAAAAACATATTGCAGCATACCCAAAAAAACGCAGGTTAGCTGGTTAGCTGGAACACCATTGGTAAGGAAAAGCATGGCTAACAAACTAAAAAGATAACGAGACGGAAGAGAATAACAGGAAAGGGGAAAGTAAACTACTGTGGTTTGTCCTAGGTGAGACACAAAAGTAACCTAAAACAAACAAATAAGCTACTAATAAATCCATCAACCTATCCATCCGTCATATCGCGCCAACTTAGAGGCCACGCATGGCCCGAAGTGCTACAGAAAAACAAAATAAAACAATAACCGCCAGGATAAAAGCATGCCAATGTTATCCTACTTCCTCGTAGTAGAAAGAGAAGATGCATAGAAGGTGAAAGTGTGTCCGAGAAAGAGTACTTTTGCGCAACAAACAAAAAAAAAGCAGGCCAATTGAGGTAACCTTAGTATGAAGAAAAAACACCATTAAATGATTGAGAATTTAATAACATTGTTACACGGAAAGCAATTTCTTCCTTACACTCTTTAAACGATCTACTTATCGATGAAATAAAGCAAATTCGCAAATTTAAAAAAAACTATTGCATGTTTGAAAAAATGTATGTAATTAGTTGGACAATGTGTTTTGGTTTTTTTGGTTTGAGAAAAGAACAGCCTTGGAGAGAGTTCGATATCACGGAGAATTAGCACAACTGCACTACCAGCAGCTCAGTAGAGGTGTGGAAAGAGGTTTGTAATAGCATTCTACAGGTCGTCGATCAAAATCTCATCTTGACTCGACCTTTTTCTTCCGCAGGAGAGGTCATGGAATATCCAACAATGAATCTAAGCAAGCATAGAAAAAAGTTCTCTATATTATGACATAAGAGAGTATATTATACTATAGTATATTATGACATAAGAGAGAAGACATGACTTTTTGCAAAAAAAAGAAGAAACATGCTCTATTTGCCCAAATTCCTTAAATGAGCCCTTGTTTTGTGTACCCTCTTCATTCCCCGCGCACGTTTAACCCCTTTATCGCGTCGAGCTTGAACGAAGAGGAGGACAGCAGCATATTGTGTGTGTGTAAAATACAACGAGTTACGCCGAGCCGTGCCTTTGAGTTATGATTTATGTTGTATCATTTCCATTGCTTATGTGCGTGCTATTTGGAACAGTTTTTGTTTTGGTTATGTTTGGCAGAAGGTTTTGGCAAGATTTTGGCACAGCACACCGCCGGGGCTTGCTATATTTATGGGACTTTGCAACACGCGTGTACCGTTCCTCGGTAGTGCTACAAAACCGTTTGATAGTGGTGAAGCGCACAAGTTCATGCATTTATGCTGTTGCGTGCGCGATCGCATCGATACAGAGGAAAGGCCCCGTGCGCGACAGATGTTTATCTCGCTGGCCCAGTTTTCATTATCGCTCGCTTCCGGACCGTATGTACACACGCGCTCGCGCTTATGTGCATCGCGGCCGCGGCCAGGTTGTTGCCAGTGCTGCTGCCCTATTCCCTAGTGTGTGTTTTTTTTCACAGGTAGTTTTAAGCGTGCAGTCTGAGGCGCCTCGTGACCGGGTGGCGGTATTTAAGGGGTGCCAGACTGCTTTGAAATGACAAGGGATGATCGAAGCGGCACATACAGGCGGAAAATATTGTGATCGTAACACCCTTGGTGAAAGAGGAAAAATGTCACCCAAAAAAAAAAAAAGTAGACGAGACAGTTCATCGGAAAATCATAATTTGATGAAAAGTGTCATATGGTTGTTTTTTATCTCTTCCTTTGCTAACGCTTGATGCAACAAGGGCAATCATTGCGTGAGTACGTATTTTTTTGTGTGTGTTGCATTTGTAATAAACTTCTCTATTCATTCCAAAAGCACACGGGCAAGCTTTGTCACATTCAGCTACAACAATGCTGTGATTAAAGGCAATGGTTTTTATGGATTTTTTTATACCAAAAAAATCTTTTACACCATCGTGTTCCACCAACTGTCCAACAAATTGTGCTCGCTCACACGCATTGCTTTCCATTTACATGCAACGACAGATCTCGCGTGATTTCTAATGCGTTTTCGATTGCAGCCAGCTGTTTGTGATGACTTTTCCGACTGCCCCTGCGTCCGCGTTGCCTAACACGCTGCGCTAAACGACTGCATAATCGGTGCGATGGTGCGCTAATGTGTCGTTTCCCACTTCCGAAAGTGTAATGATCGAACCGGTGCCCGGGAGGCTCGTTAAGGATGCTCCATCTCCCTCAAAACGAGGCACGCCGGAAAAGATGAAGACGGATCATCGTCGGATGCAGCAGTTTCGTTTTTTTTATGAACGGCCATTCACTCCAACACCATCAGCCAGCGGGAGTAATTAGCTCGGTTGGTCGATCGCTTCATTAACCGCCCGAATCTCGCCCAATGGCCGCGACGGCCCGATATCGCACTCACTTTCCACTTGCTCATTTCTGGTGCCGATTGCATAAAGCAAAATCATAGGGAAAACACAAACACACCGAAATTCATCCCCACATGTGCATAAGCTTATCAGAGATCAACAGCTTTCTTCTTTTCCCGCGGCTTCTTAACAGTAGGACGCATAACACCCCGCAACACGGTACCATATGGGTGCTGGTGCTGGTGCTAGTGACTTCCTACAGCATTGGCGCTGTGTATTAAAGCCACACACAAAAGAATTGTGGTCCAAAACGGCAATTCTCATGCTAAAATAAAATCATATTTCATATCACACTAATAAGCGCACGTGGGCGCGTGGCGCTTTGCGCAAGAAGAAAATCGTAACAGGGGGAACGCGTCTCGAAGCGGGAACGTACGCGACCGGTGTAGAGACAAAAAGATGCATGGGAATTATGCTAAATTGATGCTGCGGGTACGAGTGCATTGCGCACGCGCGTGCTTGAATCTGTCGCGTAACTGGAGTGCATTCCCGGCGTATGCTGTACGATCGCGTCGATCGCTAAGGATGGGGTATTTGTTTGTGCAGTTTTTTTTTTTTTTGTTGTAAAGATGAAACGTACCAGACACGTGTGGGCGCTTGATTCATGTTTAATGAATGGTATTTATGGATTCCTTTTAAGCAAGAAGCTGGAACGCAATAGTCAAGAAGATTGTCCAAGAACAAGAAAAATTTTGAATAATGAAGGGTCCAAACCCATTATATTCCGGGATATCAAAAACTTAAAACCGAGGGAGAAACACATTTTTTCCTTTGGAATTCTTGAGAAGTTAAGATACCCAAGATGTAATATTTTATGTGGTTTAATTTTTTTCTTCGGTTCTTGTGATAACATTTTGTCAAACTGAATTTGAGAAATAATTAATCCTTCAAGACAAAAAAACTTAGCTCAAAGCACACTTAACGACTCAAGGTTTTGAGATAATTGAATTCAAGTAGAAAAGTTGTAATTTGAAGTTATAAGCGCAAGCAACGGCTTTCCTATCGCATAAGCTAATACACTTATACAAATTTGTTATACTTCAATAATTGCATATTTTAGAATGTCGCAAACACTAAAGAGCATAACTTTGCTAATATATTTAATGTAGAGAATATTGACCACAAAAAATATCTTCATCAAAAGAATGTAAATCGTATGCTCACACGCATATTACATAGGAAGGTAACACATTGGTTCAAAATGCCTAGATTATTCGTACCATCTGGTCGGCCGAAAAGAAAAGCGGACCATAATCTAATCTACCAATAAAGATAGAACAAATTACAGGCCAAAATTACACGATTGCAACGGTTTTTGCCGTGCATCGGTATGGTTTGTTTTGAAATTCTCTCCCCTGTCCGTTCAACGAGAGCGAGGGTGAGCGAGATAAAGAGAGCGAAGGCAGGCAAACAAACCCTGCGGCCGCAGCAAAACGCTCTCAGCTGAGCGAAGGAATTCGAGGAAATATACGCAACAAGCACGTTCGTGCTGGAGCGAGAAAGCGTCACAGCTGGAGGTATATTCGGTTCGCTTGAGAGAGCGAGATGTACGGTGGTAGCACTTGTGGCAGCGGATTCGCCCTGTCAGGGGTAGTCAGGCAGCAAAAATGAAATAAGAGCATTAATTGTGTGTCGAAATGATGCTGAAAAATGAAAATGATAACAGGCAACTCATCTTCAATATAACATTTGAAACAAATCAAATGTTTTAACTGTAAAAAGTTGAGTTTGAATCGTTGTTATGTCTTATCACATTTAAAGAAACCTCTTTTTCCTCGAGGAAAAAATCAACCAACTTGCCGGCCACTGCCCGCGATGGAGAAATCACAGCACGCCCGGCAATCGACGATCGGGTGTTCGTCCAACGCGGCCCGAAGCAACCACACCGTCCTACTGCGGTACGTGCGCGAGAAAGAAACGGCAGCACGATCCAGCGCAGATCGTACATCTCGCACCAACGCGTAGCCCCCCCCCGGGTCCGCTCGGGCTGGCTGGCTGGCAGATTCACGCACATTTTCTAAACAATAGCGTAGGAGTGAGCACGTTGCTCTGCACGGCTTGGCGCGAACGACCGTTCTGCAGTGACCGCGTCGAGGGAAGACGTGTTTGTACGTGTCCGTCGTTTGCCGTAGTGTCAAAGTGATAAAGTTTTGCACTGCAGAATTATCCTTCCGCTGCGAGCGAGTGAAACACTAAAATTGTGTGAAAGTTTAAAAAAGCAAAAGGCGCTTTGCGCTGGGGGCCACTTGAAGTGAGGAAGTGTAAACGCGGCTCCAAAACATAGAAGCGGGCAACAGTTGGTTGCCCACCGCAACTTACATCCTTGTGCTACTAGGTTAGTTGTGTTTGGTGCACGGTGGTAGAGGTTAGCACAACATCCCTTTGCAAAAGTAATCCAAGGCACCATCGGTAGTGCAGTGT
Source organism: Anopheles epiroticus (assembly GCA_000349105.1). Classification (NCBI taxonomy): domain Eukaryota; kingdom Metazoa; phylum Arthropoda; class Insecta; order Diptera; family Culicidae; genus Anopheles; species Anopheles epiroticus. The sequence continues at coordinate 338,610 of KB670036.1, read as the reverse complement.
ATGTTGTTCTGTTTGGTGCGTTTCTCTCAAAGCGATTCAATTCGATACGGGCGTGTGTGAGGCTGCTAGAAAGACCCGCGCTTTCTAAATCCCACAAAACCAATCAAAACACACAGACGTGCGTGTGTGCAGCTCCAAATCAGGAAATGGTGACACAATTGGTACAGGTACGGGTCCTCGAGGAAAAAAGTGTAAGTGAAATGGTGGCTGCGGTGTAGTCCGATAGCGTTAGTGTGAGTTTGGTGTTCTGCTTACCTGTGCGAAAGGAATCCTCACGCGTACCGAGTACTTGTTATCTACGCGCTTTGTGCAGTTGCCGGTGACAGTGACCTTCGAAGGTGTATACTTCTTGCGAAAGTGTACTAGCTGCTGGTCCCTGCTTCAATCAGCGCGTTTGCAGTTGTCGTCTTACCGCAGGGTCACAGGGTGTAGAGCAGAGTGTTTGTTGGTGTGTGACGACCTCAACAAGGTAAAAACACCTCTTTCCGCACTACCCCGCCTTCCCCACAGTGTAGAGTATTGTTTGTTTTTAAAGGGCAATGTGTTTTAGATACGCAGCGTGACTCTGGCTTAACTTCAAAGAAGAACCTCTTTGGCGTTTTTTTTTTCCAAAAATCATAGCCATCTACGGGTTTCAAGTCCCGATCGGTTTGAGGAAGATGCGTCTCAGAAATGTTGGGCGATAATTATTTAATCAGCGACCGAGAAAACACACACACACAAGCGGATGAAGCTGATTGGAGTTGGTGAAGCACAAAAAAGGCTGCAAGAATTGCTTCCCGCTCTTGTTTTTCATCGCATCGCGACCGTGTTAAAGTCATTTCCAAATCGGATGAGCTGATGGGGTCACACGCACACACCAGACAGCAAACAAAAAACAGGCCAAAGCCCCCAAAAGCGGTGAATAGAGAGATATAATTAAATTGCCTTTCAAAAATCAATAATCTTTTCTTCCGTCTTCCGTTTGTAGCTTCCCCAGACAAGCACACACACCACTGATGCTGCTCACAGTGGTACATTTTGGGGCCGAAACCAGGGCACTTGAAGGTCCGGGATTGGCCAGTCCACCGGGATTGCTACGCGCGCCCCAGCGGAAATGTTGTCACGCGTGCTCTCACCCTCTCTCTCTCTCTCTCTCTCTCTCTCTCTCTTGCTCCCGCCCGACAAAGGAAATGATTGCTAGACCGAGGGATGATACGCATTGCCCATTCCCGATTGAGGGTTCGAGAGACGGATGATGATAACCCGTTAATCCACTGCCGATAGGGAAGTGCGTCGGATAGGCAACGAGAGGGGAGAAAGCTTATGCCCTTATCAATCGCTGTGAAGCCCTGCGGCCAGCTGTTGGGGGCTGCTGGACGTGCGCCGGATCCCTGTGTTGAAGTTCCGCGGTGAACCGTGGCGTACAGCGGAAGCTGCGTATCGTGCCGATGACAACAGACCGGGGATAGGCGAGTCCGGCAGTACCGGCTGCCGACACCCGACGTCGTTTTTAGGCTTGATTTGCACGCAACCGATTGTGAATAATTGATTGAGCTGAGCGCTGAAAGCAAATTCATTCGACGCAGAATCGATGCTTCTTTCCATCTGTGGAGAGAGCTTTCGCTCGCGCGAACGAAAAGTTTCGCTTTTCACCGAAAAGATGGTCCCCAGACGTGAGGCCTGGGAAAAAGGGGGTCAGCTCGATATTTGACACATTTTTCCCAAAGCTTCCGGTTAGCCTTGATAGCTCCGTGCGGGGAGAGGGTGTGTTTACGGATTTAGATGGTCAATTTCGGGTTTGGGAAGATGAAGATGTTTACCCTTCGAATCTTCTCTTTCTCTTCTTTACGTTTGGTTTGTCGATAAAAATGGACATCAAACGGATTCTTTACTACGCGTAGACGCGGGGAAGCGATAAAGTATCATGTTTTATTAGGATCATCTTTTCACCGTCTTTTCTCTGGGACGCTTCTCACAAAACGCCCTATTTCTGGGGTTTGGGAGTTTTTAAGAGGATGACACTCAACCGACACGAGCCCTTCATGAAGGACCTAACGATCGCACGAGGAAATGGAAAGGAAAAGGTTAGGGTGCGACAGGGCGAAAGTGAACGATGACACAAAACCGATGCTTTCCTTAAGTCCTTTCACTTCAATTGGACAACCACTTGAGAATACGGTCAGAGCGTTACCGATGTGCGCTGTGGAAGTGTGGAAAGTGTGCACTCTCCAACCCACCTCTAACAGTTGCCCACTTCCTTAGGCAATTTGCATCCACCCTTCGCGAGCTTCAGTGGCACAGTGTCAAGTGTCAAAAATTAATTCAAGTCGGGAAAGCGTTCAGAAAGGGCGGTTTCATTGAAGACCCATTGACACTGATAGCGTGTGAAGAGCGGATGCACTACTGCCCGTTTTGTTGCCGGCCAAAGGAAGTGACAAACGTCTGTCCGGGAGCAGATACACATTTCTGATTTCGATTCCCATCACCGCCCCGGGGATATTAATTTATGCGATAGAGCAAAACACATTTGTGTCCCGACGTTCACGGGGGCCATATGGTTTCCATAAGGCCTGGCGGATCCGCTTTTAGTTTCACCCATTAACAGGGGCGACGATTCGTTAGCGTGAAAACCACAGCGTACTAGGCGCCTGTCATCGGGTGCTGGGTGTTGAAAAATTGTGGCGTTGATTTTTGTGTTTTTGCGTTTCTCACACAGACACATAGAATGCAGCATTGAAGCGTAAATGCTGGGCTCTTTTTTTTAAATGGTAAATTGAAGCAACATGGCGTGCAAATTTGGCCCACACGCTAACGAGCACGTCCGAGCAAGTCGAACGGGTCGGAACCGTGAAGAAGTCTCGAAGAAGACCCCTGATGGTGTACGGTTCCTCGTTTGGGTCATTAAAAAATGAAATGAAATGTAACCTGCCAGCAAAACGCTCATGAAACGCACTGCAAATAGGGAAGGTGCACGGACTCGTTACGGTTACGGCACGGTTTTGATGTCAATAGATGTCTACGGCATTACGTTCCGATGGAGGAAGCAAGAAAGCTGATTTATTATTTCTCGTTCGCTAGAACTTTATCGCGACGAAATAGAGCCGTCGCGATAAGCAATTAAAAGGCATCCCCGCTTGAATTAAGAGGTCGAGTGCAGTGAGCAGCATCGTTGCACAATTACGCACCGTAATAAGGGCAATTCTGTCTGAACGTGCCTAACCGGACGATTAGTATAGACATCACAAACTCGATAGAATGTCATTATTTATTAGCTTAGTTAACGAAGAAAACGGGATATTTCCAATCTCTTTTCCCATAGTTGAAGTTTTAATCTTGAGCACACGGGCGCATTAACCCCCGGCACACATTTTTGTGTTTCTCGTGCATGTTTTACATTGACTCATGTTTCGTGATAAGAGGCACTAGCCTCTCCCATTTGCCACAAGCCAATTTGATGCCACACGCTCGGTTGTGCATCGCTCGAAAGGGAATTGAACGAGATAATGTCAACATAACGACTTGACGGTGTACATTGTCTCCTGTCCCCGGAGAGTTGGAACCGCCCTGCCCCTCCGCAGAAATGGTTGGATCAATCTGGAGCTCGTTTCTGTTTGGCGCGGTGTCAATCGTCGTGTCGCTGGTAAATAATTCATCGCCCTGTTGCACAATTGATGACGACGCTGTCCGTTGCATTGCCAGCTGTACCGGCTCTAGCTGCACATCATCCTGGGGAAGGATTTTGCCCTCGATTTACTCCCTCTTCACCTCTCCTCCGAGGCTTTACATAATTTGAAGACAAGTGACCGGTGAAGCGTGAGCATTTTTACTGGATTGCTTTACGATCACTGATTGGGTCCGGCAAGCGTTTTGTCGCTAAACGTGCCGATTACACAAGGGTTCCGTTCCGCTCCTTTCGTTGTTGGACGAGATTGGAAAGCGATTTTCGAGCTTATAGCTTAATATTTCAAAAAGGGTAATAAAGCCAAATAGCGTGCACTGCACAATATCAATACTTCTGTCAACGGCGATGATGAGAAAAAAATGTTCAAGTTTGCAGCACAAAAGGGATGCTGTCTGCTTAACATCCTTCTGTCATCGATAACAGTACGTAGGAGATTGCTGCTGGAATGAAGATGCAAGGAAATGAGGAAATTTTGACGATTTCATTTCCGGTAACGAACGAACACTCGGAGGCTACCATTCCAGCATACAAAAAAAGCCTACCACAACAAGGCAAGTGTGTTCGTGGTTTATGGTCTTCCAGTGAAGCTCCATTCGTCTCTGGCTGTGCGTACATCTTCCAGCAAACGATTGAACGAGGTCGATCTCTCGAACCAAGTCGAACCATCCAGTATATCGTGTGTGCGTTTGCTTAATATAAAAGTCAGCTTCACAGATATGCGCCCGAGAGCATAAAAGAAGAGGAAACGCAAGGATATCCTTTCCGGAATGGATTCAAGCGATCCGTCAGTAGTGCATTATGGCTGTTTGGTTTATGGTCTTCGCCTCATCATCGCTTCTTCGGAGGGTCTCGCTTCCAACGCACGTTAGAGCCGGTCGTCAGGCGTTGATGTGCTGGATTGTTGGGTCGCGCTGAGCGTTGGATGGATGCATTCCACACTCCACTTCCACCAGGGCGAACGCAGGGAAGAACGGGCGAGGGTGCGCACGGTACAGAAAGCGAGAGGCAATAAAATGCATTTGGATATTCATGACGCCGAGATGACAATCCTTGGGACGACTTTCGTTCGGTTTGCCTTCACTCTCTTTCGCTTTATCTTCACTTTCCAGCGCTTGAGCGCAATGTCTGCGCAATGTGCAGCGTGTGTTAAATTGTTTGTAAACATGATTGTTTTCCTGCCTTCTCCCTTTGCTTCGCTTCGGGAAGTGTGCCTGCTGACGCTGTGCGTTTCAGCATTGTTTTTCCCCTTGTGTGCGGGGGAAGTTATCGTCGGCCCATCGGTTATGGTCTCGTTTTTCTGCTTTTCTCAATTTTTAGCATTGCTTGCAGAAGCAGCAGCAGCAGCAGCAGCAGCAAGTGTCACTTTCGGTCTGCCAAAGCCCCTTGTCCCATCACAATTGCGCTGTGTGTCCCACATTTTCTCCCTCTCCATGGGTGGGAGGTTGGCATCAATGCAGGAAGCTGAACTACTCTCTGCCTGGCTTGTTGCTGTTTGGCAGGGGCCTCATTAAAGACACAATATTGGCGGAGGCGAAAATACCGGTCGTTATTGAAAGCGAGTAAATGAAGTGGCATTTTATGAGGTTGTTATGAGTTAAGTCCCAGTCCCAGTGGCTGCCGGTGATCGGGATCGGCAAGTGAGACGTCTTGAGATCGAATGATTAAACTCCCCGCTGCAATGGGGGGAGCACAGAGTGGCTCCGGGACTACGGGCTTTATGGTGCAGGAAGAAACAAAAACGTGTGCAGCTACAACATGATGGAAAAATTGATTGGAAATTTTACACCCAGCGTTCCACGGCCTGTTTTCTCAAGCTCTCGGTGCCTGCTGCCCGTCGTCACCCTTCTAGCCACATTATCCTAGCACAAAATTGTCGTTCTCAATTTAGTTGTGTCGGTGCTTGGTGCCCGATGTGGCCTAGCCCAGGTGTTCGGATCGATTTCGGGGGCCCGGAGAACGTGATAGTGCACCTCCATATCATCCCACCGAGCCCCCGGGGAAAGGTGGATGAAAGTTCACTTTCAATTTGTCCGCTACATCGAATTCCCGCTTTTTTCCTGCTGTGGCGAGCAACGAAAGCATTTTCCCATTGCCGAGGGAGAAGAAAGTAGATGGCGGAAGGTTGTCCTATTTCTTGGAAGCTGGTAGAATGAAAAGAACATTCTCCTCTGCGATATCTTTGTTTGCGTTTGTGAAGAAGCATTCTTGAAATTTTGCCATGGTTGATAACATTTGCGGGAAAACGAATCATTAAGAGATCAGAGAGGTGTGGAGGGTTTGGGTGGGGAATCTTCTTGTTGAATTCTTGGGTGTGTGTGTGTGCATGTTCGTATCATTTTAAAGTTTGTGGATTATATTTAATTGTTCTTCTGTCGTTTCGAAATTTTGGCTTCCCCGAAAACGCCTAGGATTAGATTTATGTTGGTTTAATTTAATCTCTGTCAAGAAATATAATGTTGGAACAAGTTTTAAACGACTCAAGGAAAGCGCTATCAAAATGAGTAAATTACAATGTTTATGTTAATCATAGAGGTTATCCAAACTTGAAAGTCTTAAAGCATGAACCCTAATCCGGACACCTGCGATTTTGAACGTATTTGAAATTAAAACGCTTATCGTTCTGGGAGCTGTACAGAAAAACAAAATTTTGAATGAAGTATAGGTTTGAACTTTTTTAAAAATGTTCTTAATTTTTTAATCCCTTTTTTCATCATGTATTCAGTGTTCTGGAATCAGTCGTAAAAAGTTTTGGTTCTGGTTTTTTTTTTAAATAAAAAATACCAAATTTGTCGTAATTTATATCCAATATTGTTAATGCATTCACAAGTAAACAATAGTAGGAAAACATCATTGGAACGTTGAGGCTTTTAATAGTTCTACGATGTGTACAGAAGGGTATGAAGAACGTAAAAACCCTTGATTGTAGATGTTCAGTATCAAACGCTAGCCACTTTTTTATTTTTTTTGTTAGATTAAATAGAAAAACAAGAATAATGATAAAATAATCAGATGATGTTCTAATAACATAACTTGAGTTGCAATTTTTTATCACAAATTAGTACTTGTTACTGCTTTTTTTATTCAGTAGTAACGGCCAGGCCATATTGCTTGTTACTGCTTCAATTAGCTTTGTATCTCATTGCAATCAAACTGTAAGTGGTTAATTGCATTTTCTGTTTTATTTCTTTACTGTACATACAATCTCCTATTTCTATTCAATTCTATACTTTTAAACATGCAGTGATGTATTTTGAACATCATGAACATGAACATGAATCATGAACAACATGTATTTATTATACATCACTATGATAACCTGTAACTTTTCACTTTATGTTAAAAAAAACTTAACGTTGTTTATTGTAATTGTGGCGAAAACTATCTCCTCTTTTATCCTTCCGCTCGCCCTGCCTTCCCCTTCACAGTGAGCTGTAGCGCCTCGAGGCACAGTGCAACGGAAGCTAACCGTAAAACATGTCTGTAATTCCTCGCGTAATGTGTTCGATCACGGCTCGGTAACAAGCGCAAACTCTATTTTGGCTGCGCTCCAACCTGAGGGTTTGCTTTGCCCCGGCATGTAGTATCGATAGTTGCTATGCTCCCGCGTTTGATTTATATATAATCACTTTTAATTATTTACCTCTAGCCCGCTCGGCTAGAGCTTCTGTGTTGTTATTTTCTATGTTTATTTGTAACTACATTAAGCCACCAACCGAACCGTTGTAAAGGGGGAGAGCGAATGGGCGAGCTGTTGGTGGCCAAAAATGTTTCGAAGACGAGAAAAAAAGAGGCACAAACATACGCATGCATTTCGGGTAACTACTCGCAGCAATCGCAACGCTCAGAGTATAAATGCTTGGAAGGTGATTATAAACAAAAAAGTTTCACCTAAAGTTTTCCAACACCTCAAACTCAAACCGCAAGTGCGTGCTTTTTTGTCTCCCTCGTTGCCACTTACCTCAATCCCCTCCTCTATTATCGCTTTGTGTAACGTCTCTATTTCGTTTGCGTTACAGTATAAAGGGGTTTGGGTTTGAACCGTCTCGCGGACTTGTTGCTCGTGGATGCCGCAAACGTGCTGCGCACACATCACCGTGCCATGGACTTGTGCGGCGGCGGGCTCTATTCGAGCCGTTTGAAAAAGCACGCACGTTTTCGCGCGAGGCCCCGATATGTGTGTATGTTGCTATTCTGCATGCAGTCGCCGTGTGGGGTTGGCCAGCAAATGGAGAAACAAGAACGCCAAATGCTCCGGCAGCGGCGTTTGGGTAAGGTCGGTCGTGTTCGCGCCTGGCACGGATTTCCAACGATGGCCACGGATGAATTTGGTTTAGATTTTACCTCTCTTTCTCTCTCTGTTGTGCAGAAGCACTGAATCACGAAAAGAGCACAGTGAACAGAGCCGCGCGCGGTTCGACGGCGATTGGCAAGAAGTAATTTGGAGTTTCGAAAAGCCAACGAGCCTCAAGAAAATTCGAATCACACCCACCCTCGTTCCGACAAGCCGAAGCAACGCCCGGAATGGAGCAAAGTAAAAAAAACAGACATATGAACGTTATTAGTCTTCAGTTCAAGATCCCTATTGAAAACCTCAACAAGACATCAAGTCCAATTTGTTCAGGTAAAGTTTTTGCTTGCCTCTGCTTGCGATCAATCGAACGCGACGTCCTTGGAGCAACGGTGGACATTAGGATTGGTGCTTCCGACACGACCGTTACATTGACGAATGTCTGGAACGACCAACCAAAGAGAAGGGAACTACGTGAAAATGTTCACACGTGATACGTACCTTAATTTAACTGCTAGCCAACAATAGCGACAGTGAAAATCTCTTGGTGGTGGCGCAAAGGGTCGTTAGTAACACACCCAGATTGAAATGGGGTGTCGTTCCAAGGATGTCCATACCGGTCGGAAATGTCACCCAAATTGCTTAGAGTGTGACTGCTGGTGACTGGCGATGCCCTTTCTATTTCATCCCGCTCCGCTCTGGGGATGTTTTTAATTTGACCCCGCCATTAACGTTAACTCACAAATGGTGCGCAACTTTGAGAACCGGGTGTATTGGAACGATTTGAATGTCAAGAATGTGGAACGAGAGCTCAGCTCTTCCGGAGTTGTAATTTATATCTTTATTTACAACTTATATTTTACAAAGAAAAGCATTCTCATCGCGATGGGTGTAAATCCTTCCTTGTCTCAATTATGCTTACGTACAGAGTGTGTCTATTTATTTTCCCTACCACACTTTAACTAAGCGTTTGATGCGTGAGAAAACTGTCATGAACACGATGGCTCATCGGGGGAGGAAGAGTTGTTCCTCATTTCGTGCGTTCTCCCCAGATCCGGTTAGCAAAAGTTTTATTTGCGGCCCGCCAGACAATTGGAGTATAAATCAACGGTAATTTGCGTTAGTTGCTGGGGAGGGTACTTTCGAGTGAGAACTCGAAGGGGAGGGGGCAATTCTGGGATGTAAAATGTTGGCAATCATTGGTCGGAGCCGGTGCGGCTGTTGCTGGCCAGCGCACACCGAAGTGACATCGTCGTAACAAACGGACACAATGTAAGTGGTTTTTGTGTTGCCCGATGGTTGTGGGTGATGGGTGGTACAATACGCCACTCGGGGGAGCTCAAGGCCGTATTCATTGCGAAAATTCACCCTCACTGCCCCTACGAACTGGCCAACCGTGAGTCAAACGATGGCGTTAATGTGGATGATGCTGGGATGTGGAAAGGCAGTCAGGAAGGTTGTAGGAGGCGTGACCTGGAGTCGAGCCGGACGTGTTTGGGAGAGTCGTGACAGGATGTGACCTTTGGCCCCCATTGCGTTAGCGTTCAAAACATGAAAAAGCCCTAGGAAAAGAGGGGTTTGCTAGAGGTACCTAACGGGCTGGGGGCTGGCGGGATTGCTTAATTAATTTTAAATTAGATCCCTACGAGAAATAAGACCACTAACACAAGAGCGGGAGTAGCCAGGATGCAAGAGTCGCCACAGCACGGCAAATCCTCGACAGGTGGGCAGAACTTTTCAATTGTTTTTGAAAACGCTAAAGCCCCTGCAACGAGTAGGGGTACGAGCGAGATGGAAGGAAGAGTAAAAACGCTGGTTTAGTGTACAACCGGGTCGGGATTAAACCCGGAAGCGGAAGCTTTTCACGCTGGAGTGAAAGGAAATTGTATTCGTCGCCAGTAGCAGACAGGAGAGTGTAAACTCTGAAGTTCGCCCACGGTATGTGCGAATGGTTATCCATCAAACTCGTATGCTATTTTTTTGCTCTCAGTTATCCTGGAGGTACACTCCTTGTTTTGTTTTGCTGCGGACTAGCCGGAAGCTGGACCCTTGGGAAGGAAAAAAAGTGGTGCGATTTAGGGAGAATAAAAACAATGAAACGACAGGCAAGGTTGTGAGGTGTTTTGAAACCAAAAAAAAAAAAGGTAATCATTTCCCGCAATTTACTAATTCTAATGAAGTCCTGGACTGTGTGCGACCTGTCGTTAGGGAGAGGACTAAGGTTCTGCCCTAGAATATGTGACGAAAAACGACAACGGTAGGTTGTACGAGTGTTCTACGGTTTGACGTCCAATTTCTGTACTTCTACATGGTACAAAGGCATCTTTAACACTGAAAATGGTTTCCGACTTTGAAGTTCTTGAATTTTGAAGGTGTGTCATCGACAAATTATGTTTCCAAATTTTATTTCCATCCTCACACAACACCATAGTTTTTACAGAGGGTCTAAGATGTGCAGCAACAGTGTTTCAACTTACTTCCCAAAATACTGGGAAATGGATTCATTCTGCTTACCGGACCATAAATTACAAATCAAAAATGTTTTCTCGGTATCGTCTCACTAATTCGGAAGAAAAGAAGGAAATTGTTAAAGTTTCCTGTTTTTCGACATCTTAATACCAAGAACTCATATTTCTTGGGTAATGCTAAACTTGACCCGTTGGCATAATGGGATTCTTTGATCATGGGAGGATGAAAAACTATAGCCTGTCGGTGACGAAAAGCGAGAGAAAAACCTTGACCCATTTAAACGTGATATACGTTGTTGGACCCAGATTTTCCTCTACCCTTGGTAAACCTTGCCTACCGAGTGAACTGGCCTTGCTCTCGAATTCCCATAAAATCATAATACCTACCTCCACTTGATACTCCGTAAACAGAAACATCGACTTCACAGCAGACGCGGCCGATGGAATCTAACATCAACAAAACGTTCATCAAGATCTCCGATCGTCAAAGATGTCTAAAGTTCCGGACGGCGCGTGCACAATAAAATGGATCTGGGGAACTTCACTCTCAGTAGTAGGGAGAGCGGCGGTTTTATTTCTATTTTGCACTCTTATTGCACACTACCTTCCCGATCGATCAGCCGATCTCCTTTCGAGTGCTAATTTGCTCCGATGTTGATGACGTGCTCATCTCAGCACGCTGCTGAACTCCTCCTCGCCCCCACTCGTTAACATTGAGGCAGTCTTTTCCATGGCGTTTGGTTTGTTTGGGAAATTTGTTGCGGGAGTCACACCTTGAGAAAACGGGGGCAACCGAACAGAAAAAAACCGAGGATGGATAGCTGTGGCCACCTTTTCATGTAAAACACAACAAAACTCCGAATACAACTAATCAGACCAGATGAAGCGTCCGCCTGACCGTTTGTGTTGTGTTGGGCGGAGGTAAAATCTGTTTACAACCCGGGGTGGGATGGGGGGGTGTGTATGAGTTGGATGGGACACTGGTCCGCGGACGAGCATTGTGCCATAGCCAGCCAAGAGTTTCTCCCACGAAGGCTTGAAGAAGCACCAAAACTAGACCGGACAGCGAAAAAGCGTGAGGTGTTTAGAGGGCGTGGGTTTTTATGAGATGTGATCATCAAAAAAACAACAACCAACTGGTAGATAGGACCCTGCCAGAGCGCATTCATGCGAATGATGGTGATTTGTTAAATTGTGTTTATTTTGCTTGGGAACTGAAGATGATTTTTTATGCTGGTCCACGAATCTGTTAGTCTACAAACACAAAGCGCACATTTTTTTTGCAAATTAGATTGAGCCGACAGCTTCACGGAATGTTAATCGAGAGAATGTGACGCGCAGCGTAGAAGCCGCCTGTCCGCTCGCAAATGAATTAGAATCACGCCGTTATCACAGGCGTCCAGCGCGAACGAATTGTGCAACAAATTATAGACACATTCGCATCGACTGTGCGCTTGCGTTATCAAGGTCTTTGAAGCGGTCGGGCTTTTGGGTCTTTGAGCTGTCGCCGTCGTGGTTTTTTTTGCAATAAAAAAACCCTCTCTTTGAAGATCCTCGCGCGCACACCGCCCCCGGGAAAGAAAAAGCATTTGTAAGAAACGAGCAGATAATTTATGAGCCTTTACTTTCGATACTGGCGATGCGTGAAACGCGCCTTCCTGCGCGATCTCTGGTGGGTGTGGGTGGGTGTGTGCGTGTGTGGCTACAACAAACGATTGTTGTGCTGTGGGGTGCGTCTCCCGAAAGTTTGAAATGTTCGACAACAACCGCACCTTTTGGGAAGTGGAAGACGCACGTAGCGGTGAAGTTCCTCAGTGGCAAGCGGCTGAGTTGTGAGGCCATCGAACAGCGTGTGCGTTGTCGATGAACCCACACGCACACACACACACACATACGTGCTTAAACGTTGGCTTTAAGGCGGAACTAAATGGACTAGATATGATTGATCGCTTCATAGCTAACACAAACACAAATGCCACAACCAATAGAAGAAACGAGGAGCGAGATGTGTCGTTTCGTTTGTCCACCGAAAGGGTGTGAAATCGGTGACGATGATCCTCTTCTTAGGCCTTTGGGGATGGTCCGGAGCACATAATCTATTTAGGGATACTGGGGGCCAAATGCCTCATGCGAAACAAAATATTGGAGAAAAAATAGTTGATAATAGAATGCTCTAACATGTCAAGTAGCAGTCTGTTCTGAACAGAACATAAAATACTCAGCTGACGGTATTGTTCTAGTTTGTTAAAAGTGATTTAAAACCGCTGTTCAAAAAGATATAACATTATCAGCCTTAACTATGATGCAAAAATTTTAGTCCCTGTTGCCAGATTAATGTGCAATGGCTCCTGTGTTAAACTGTCAGAAAAAAAATAAACACATTGGAATAGTTTAAGGTTAACATCTGAAATATCAATGCATAGTTCGCTTAATAATTTCGCATTTTCTCACATAAAAAGAACAAGCTGCAAAATGTCTATAATTCTTCTACATACTTTAAAAAGCAATGCAGGTTGTTTATTTTGATAGAACAATACTAGTTTGTGCTATTAACTGCCACGACTGCACTGTTGTCTGCTGGCATTTGTCCTGGGAATCAATCGTCTTGTTCTTTGAAATGATAAACCCTGAAATAAGTGAGAGTTAGTTTAATCGCTTGCTAAAAGCGACACTCATTTGTTTAAACTTTTTGATACCGTTATGCTCCTGTGCAATATTTTATTACAACATTGGAAGGTGATTTTTCCTTACTTTTCTTCGAAAACTATTTAGTTGAAAAACAATCCTGACCATGATAATTTTGCCCCTTGCTCCCCTACCATCCAAACGACTACCTCGTCACCGATCAATCGGCCTGTTGTCGGTCAATCAATTGTGAAGAGTTGGGCGGGTGGAATTAAGCCGCAGTAGAAAGTTGCAAGACGGCGAATGAATTGTATTGGTTTCTGGGCGGTTTTTGGGAGGTTTGTTTTTAAAGAGACGACACACATTTCTTTCGACCGTAAGAGTTTTTTTTTGCCGTGGGAGGAAGGAAAAGTCGAAATCAGGTAATGAACCAAAGCTCCGAACGGCGTGAGGCGCCGGGGCACAGTACACAATCAATGGCTAATTTAATCCCATTTCCTACAAGCGCCCTCATTGATGTGTGCGCGAGATTGATTTATCTCGTGCGCCCATCACCGAATTCGAGGCCGCGTTTGAATAGGTGTGCTTAAATGAAACTTACGGTTCAATTTGTCGTTAATTTCTCGTGCTGTAGATTTCACTGCCCATCATACACACACAGGCTTACGAGTCTCCTGCTATAAAGCCTCATCATGCCTTTTATTTTCTAATTAGTTTTGTTTTTTTTTCTCTTTTTTTCCCCTACAGTGACTTCTACTTGGAGGACTCGAGAATTGAAAGCTGTTGCACCGGGTTGGAAAGGATCCAAACTTCCGGTAGTGCACCGAAAATTACCCCACGAAGGTTTCGGGGTGGAAGAGTGGAGTTACCGTTGGAAAACTGCCATCATCATCATCATCGGCATCTGCCGAGTGCCGCGCGTGTCCTTCGCGCTGATTGATGGACAAATACGGTGGAGGTGCGCATTTGGTGCCAGCGTAACGCAATCACACTCTAGCGCCAATACGCAACTGTGCGGTACGGTACACGAGTGGCATTGCGGTGGAGGTGAAATGAAAGTGCAATAACAATAATTAATGCACACCCCGCCAAGCACAAGACGAATGTGAAACGGATGCGGCGCTGGTTGAAGGCAGGAAAAGTCGAACCAAAACGGGGCGCCCAGACAGTGCCCCACCTCGTGTCTCCTGCCAAAAGCAACAAGCCCCCCCCCCCTCTATTCCTCACATTTTGGGTAAGTGGGGTATAGGTGAAAGAGGGGTGTGGTTGAAGACGCGTGTCGGAATGTAGTTGTTGGCTCGCGCGACGTGGAAGAAAAAGAAACTTCCATCGGTGTGTCGTTCTGGTGTGGCCTGGGTGGTGATCTCTTGTTAACCCCGCGGCACCAAGTCCGCCCAGGTTGGCCGGGTTGGAAAATCGCCCGAGAAAAGTATCGGAAAATCAGTTCGAACTGCGGGTTCGGGCACACTAAGTGTGCTAAAAGAAAATTACTTCAATTGGAGAGGCGTGCTGCGCGCTTTGTTGTGGCCGTGTGTCGGCTGACTCGTGAAATTAGCCTTGTTGCGACCCAAAACCGTATTACGACTAATTCGCCGCTCTTCTCTAGCAAGTGTTTATATGTGTATGTGCGTAAGTGTCTATAAATGTGTTTGTGTGAATGCACCCCACACGGAGGGGTAAGCAAAAGGGTGTAAAAGGGTTTGTGCGAAAATTTCAATCCGTGATACACCGCGTGTATGTGTGTGTGTCCCTAGCTTCATAATCGTCTGATCGTTGCACTCTGCCTCTATATCGATGTTCGATTGAGGTGATCCTCCGCGGAGCAAGAAGACGCAGAAGAAGCTTTCAGCAGCAGCTCTTCGGAGGAAGGGAGGAAAGTGTGTTCACCGCGGCGGGCAAAAGAAAATTGTTGCGGTGTGAAAATGTTGAAAATTCAAATGCTCGAACAGATCGTGACGAACGAGAACGTAATCGACGATGACGATCAGCAGCGGCACGGGGGACTGGGTCGGAGCGCCGGTGCACTGTCACCCGGTGGACAGCTAGCGCCGGCCAATACACCGGGCAGTGCCAACCTCAGCCCGATCGCATCGAAAGGCTCCCCGTCGTCGGCGAGCGGCGCCGGAGCGGACGATGAAACGCGCAGTCTGAACCGTAGCTCACGCTTATCACCACAAGGGTAAGTCCGGCGAATGCTCTTCTTGCAAAGAAAGGGGCGAGCTGGAGGGACTGCTGGTTTATTTTGCATGTATAACACTCAAAAGTTGGGCTGGCTGTTTTCTTTAGTGAAAAGTAATAATGTTATGACGAAAGAGGTTTCTCTTTGACTTGCTGCACGGTGTATCGAAGTTGGCAGAAAACGGACTTTCGGTATCGTTCCATATGAGTTGGGTGTAAGGAAAAGTTTGAGTCTTAAAGCCGTTGCCGAAGAAGCGTTACCGGGAGCTTAATATTTATTTAGCTGTAGCCTTATCTGGCGGCTGTGTAATATTGCTGGTCGGTGCCGCCTTGTGAAAAAGGTTTTTTTTTATATATTCGGCAGGAAATCTGCCAGGAAAAATATTTTAAATTCATGATCATCTTCTTCCTCTTCTATGCATTTCAAATTTCGTTTGAAATCTTTCGCTATTTTTTTTAAAAACTGTGTTAGTGTCAAGACAACGCTGGCAATTATTGGGACCCTGGTTTTAAAATTCCAAAACTTCTGGGTGAACGGTATCAATCTGTAGATCTGTAAGCTACTATGCATTTCTAGGCGTTTCTAAGATTTTTTTATAGGTTCTAGAGGTCCTCGAGATTCTGACTATTTTTATAGACACAACATTCACAAATGTATAATCTTTCAAGAGTTTAACCTAACACCAAACATATATCGATGCTTAAAAGTACGTCGTAAGCACCAGAATATATGAAAACACATGAAAGATGCCTATTTTTATCGACCAAAAATAAAAAAGAAAACTACTTTCCTGTACACCCAATACAGTTATCAAACCTCTCCGTGCCCTGCCTGTACGTGCAATTTCGCGTCAAGGTGCAATAACCGAAACCGATGGCAAATTTCGTGCCTTAATACGAGAAATAATCATCTTGGCCGCACGGACGGACGACAAGGAAGCGCACGTTGGTCGGGTGGCAGAAAGAGAAAGTGCTCCACCGGCCGGTAATAGGCAATGATTGCAAGGGTGTGGATTTACACGGGGTGGATATGTGAAGCGAGAAGACTGGTATGGTTTTAACACAGCACGCCAGAGTTAAATACATAATTATTAGCGCTAGTTTGTTTTAATCTACACCCATTTACTCGGCTCAATACGTCAGTCAAACGTACCCCGGGGTGTTGGGCGATTTGTGTGGCGGGCGAATGAACTAAAAGTGGCGATCACAGCCCTGTGCCAAGCAATGATGGTATTGATGCAATTTCGCAAACAAATTGATCACCATTTTACGTTTTAAGCAACAAACGCCCAATGTGAAGAACAAAGTGTTTGTGGTTTGTGACCAACAAAGGCCCTCCTTCTGTGCTGAAAGAGGAATGCTTTGAGAAGAAGCACGTTTCGCTTGATAGGGTCATTGTTCCAATCAGCTGAAGCAAAGGTATTTGCTAACTCCTAGCCACCATTAGCCCTTTGAAAACAGGCGTCAAAATAGTGGTTTGACGAGATTAATCCATTAGCTTCGATTTCGGTTCGATAGCCATCAATACCCTCTTTTATGTTTGGGCCGCGCTTGTGGTGCACACTGCGGTACTCTTCTGGAACCAACTGGGAGCCGTTGATGATTGACAACAAGGTGTTTCAGTGACCGCGACTGTCAGCTACCGAATGCGTGATGTTTCTCTTATTAGCGGTGGATTAGATCATCCGTCAATGCTCTTTTTTTATACTGTACTACTCGTCCATCCCGGCACCGCGCAATCGTGAAGCAATCACATAGCCGAACCGAGCTTGTGTGGTGGCTTTTCTGGGCGATCGTTTCAATCATACAAAGCAAACGTATCGTCCAACATGATGGTGATGGCGGTGGAACCGAGAATGATGGAAAATAAACATAATCCGTTGGTGGTTGTCCGTCCATCCTGAAATTGACACACGAAACCACGCTCCCCGGTGTGGTGTTTATTTGTTCTACGACAGCGTATGGGCCAAAGGAGGGAAAGGCAGCACAGTTTCACGGTCCATTCCACTGACCCACCCAAACGTATGCTTTAGGTTTTATTTTACCGTTTGGAAGCTTGGTTGGCACTCTGCGAACATCAGCGAAACTGAAAAAGAAATGAACTCGCTCCCGAACACAACAAGTGTCAAGATGGGAGGTAGCCCTAGAGCCACCAGTCACCAACCTCCCAGCTGGTCTTATGAAAGTGTTTATCTGTCGCGCTTGTGTGCAGAGCTTCTTTTTAGTGCTGCTGTTGCTGCTGCTTGTTGATGTTTCGTGTTGTGCTGTTTTCTCCCGGCAGACTTATTGGCACAGCGGTGCCAAAAATCAATTTCGCCACCACCACCACCAGCAGCCCCTGTTATCACTGGGCGGTGGACTCCCCGGGTCGGCTGCTGCCCCTATGAAGAATTCACAGAGATTTTTAGTTCGATCAGATGGCAGAGGATAAAAGTGTGTGCGCACTGATGAACATTAATTTTTGACAGGATGGGATGCAATATAGAGGAAGAGGGGTTGCAAAAGGCTGGCGGGGAGGAGTGGAAACGATTCAATCATACGCGGCAGGTGGCGGCACGGCTAGAGCCGTCCATGTGTGTTGCTGCTGTGTGATTGGATCCGGTCGTCAACACGCTTGTTGTGTTGTTTTTTTTTTAGTTTGAGCATCATACAGCCGTTCGTTGAATGGGAGTTTATTGGGACTCTTTAAAAAAATATATGTTTTTCCTCTAACAGAACTCTATAAACTGACGTCAAAATTGCTTACTTTGTTGCTTTGTTTCAATCAAGAGCTTCTTTTTTGCTATTTAAGGAAACGTTAAAGTTTTCCATCCGCATCCATTTCGAGTTTTGAACTTCCAACGAGCTTGTCCTGTATCTCCCTAGCACTAATTTCCACACCATTTGAACGGTCCGGGATTGTGCGGATTAAAGCCCAATTTAAGCCACCTGCGTAATACATTCTCAAACAATTCCCGCTATAAAATCAATTGTACTTGCCGGAGGCATTCCGATAGCTACTGTTCCTAAACTTTTCTGCTGAATTCCAAGAAACGAATTTATTAGCTCATAATAATTTAACCCATTATGCGCTTACCAGCAACGCGAACCCTCCGGGCAGATATTTTGCGTAAGAAAGGGTGAAGAAAACGTCCTATCCTTTGCCATACCCATCCTTCCCCATCAGCCCAAAAAAGCAGCCTAATTTTCTCATGTTTAAAGGTCTGGTTCCGCATTGAATCTTCTTTAGCTGCAGGCTCGGTGGGACCATCTCTCTTCCTCTCTCCTTCTGTATTTTGTTGATTTTTATTGCGCTGTTTTGGTACACGATGGTGCGGTACACGAGCGAACTTTTTGCCCATGGCTCCACACCGCGCAGAACATTATTTATTATTCACCGACAAATCAGCATAAGCAAAGTGTGGTGTGTGTACCACGCGAATACAGGAGCATGGGCTCTACTATCCACGGGCTAAGTCCTCGTAAGCTTCATGTGCAAAAGATTTGCTCCCGCCTGTGCGACTGGTGAATCGGATCGGTTTTCCATTTTCTGCGCTGCTCCCCGTCGTACGGAAGTGGGAAAACCATCCATCCCGTTCTGGGCTTTCCATTCCGCTTCGCCTGCAGGTTGTGCTGTGTGTGGTTGGTTGTTGTTCCGGAGGCTGGGAGGCACCTTCCGGTTGTAGCTGCGGGTAACTTTATCCGGTCTTTAGAACGCCAAACGTCCTGTATATATGCTCGATAAACGTTAGATTAGCGAACAGATATTAGAATGTTTTAAAGAGCTTCGGGTAAGGGAGTTTATTTCTCTCCGTAGCTTCAAGCGTAGCTTCCTTTTTCGGGTGGTTATGAATCGATTCTTCCCGTTACCTTTTTTACTCCCTTTGGCAGGATTAGTTGATCTACCCAGTTTTTTTACAGCCGGGTGGTGTGTCTGTGCGGTTTTGTACGAACTTTGATTGTACCCTTGTCAAAAATTCTGCCCCTTAGACTGAGAGCAGCCAGAGTAATACATCAAATGTTGTGAAAGTAAGCCACACAAATACCAGATTGACGTCATCGGCACGGCCGAAATTGGAAAAGCTAGATCCAGCGGGGAATACGAAGGTTTGGGGAAATTTCAACCCGAGGTCGAATATCTTTCCCGTTTTTAGAAAATTATTTATTCACGCAATGGATCGCAATCTCACTTTTCCTCTTGCACAGTGAAAACATACTACGTCATCGAGACCGCTTGTGAGTTCGAGGCGAGGGAGTGTATATTCGGAATCGATTTTATTAGCTTCCTTGTCCGCACACGGAACCGATGGTTAGTTTGGCTGTGCGTTGCTTCTTGTTTGGCTGTGCCCTCTACTACCTTGCCAACACGGTTTTCGATCGTTTGCAACGACTATCGGGACGGAAAAATCTTACTTTGCACGTACACACACGGTACGGTTGGCAAGGGCCGTAACGGCGAGATATTGTAAACAGTGGGATGAAATTTGCCTACTCAACGCCACCGCTTGAGCCCGTCGTGTGTTTATCGACGAATGAACGATTTTTGCCATTGCTTGATGGAAGTTCAATTTATTTACTTTTACCGATAAGAAAAACATTCTCCGAAGGGGCATTGTGGCTAGTGTTAAAGGAGAAAAGGGTCCTGCAAGGTCCTCTGTGAGTATGTGTTGCTGGTTGTTTCTTTGTGTCGGTGTTGTCCGAGTTTTCGGTTGGGAAAAGATCCTGCCTTGCGAACCCACACCCGCTCTCCCGCTGTGTGCGTGTGTGGTAGGTTTTATGCACTTTATTCTTTATCTTTGTTTTTGAAAAACCAACAAACAAAAAGGAGGGACAACCGTATGCAGCCCTACCTCACGGAGATGCAGTGGGTGACGTGAAGCGATTGCATTTTCAGACAAGTTAAATATTTATGTCCCCGGTTTCTCGGGCATATGTTAGCTATTAGAAAAGGGAAGAGCGACAGGGGCGAAATAAATATATTCGCTTAGGCTTAAACGCCACTTGATGGGTGGTTTGGTAGCTGTGTGAGACAGTTTCAGCAGAGGGACCCCTTCTATACCCTCCAAACTTCTCAACACGTTATCATATGCGGTTTTGCGCTTTGCCGAGGGTATAGCCAGTTGTTGACTGCTTCTGCAGCTACTTCTCCAAGACAAACAAGATGCCTCTTCCGTGTGGCGCGCATTGAGTGGCAACGAGCGGGAAAGGAGTCAACTCACTCGGGTTCCGAAAAATCCCACAAAATTGTAACTAGCTGCAAATTTGCCCTTTGTGCCGACAACCAGCTTCATAAAGTTTCACTCTTCCTTTCCGCCTTGGTAACATCCACAAAAGTGCACTCTGAAGCGTGTGTGTTTGCCGGCTTCTTCTTGGGTGCAGCTTAACCAGTTTGCTGCCGAAAAATGCATCGAGCTGGAAAGATAACAGCAAACATATGTTTGCTCGGCCCTGTATCGGGCAAGTTCTGGACGGTCTGGAGTTGCTGGTGGCGTCTAATGGGCATGCTGAGTGACGCCCGGTTTACCCTGGCAAGACAGAAGGGGCAGTAGAAAGAAAAAAAAAATCCGAGATAGTGTATGTTTGTTTTTTTTTTTATTTGGATTTCCCTTTTCCCCACAAACACATTCAAGTCCCGGCGCTTTTTTTTTGCTTACCTCCAACCGAGCATTGATTTTCAATTCCGTCTGTAACTGCTTCCCGCTTGTTGGGGGTGCGCGGAGGGAAATGTATTTATTTTTCCTCCCATCATCATTTACGCGTACGATTTAGTTCGGAGGAGGATGTGCCGAGGTCCCAAAAAGTCGAGGCACAACGTTGTCGACTTGTTGATAGTTTTTGGCTTGGCAAGTTTCTTGCATCTTCCTTCGGTGGTGCGGTTTTCGGGGTGTCTGAGTATACATTTTCCCAAAACTGTTGCATGGCATACATTTCCCGCGCCCCATACTGTTGGTTGTGTGGCGTGCCCAAAGCCGGCGAATGGTTTGCATCGAACGGGAAAAGTGTTTCAGCGATAACGGTCAACTCAGTCGGTCAATTGGAAGTGTTGTGATACAGTTACAGCCAGCAGCAGCAGCAGCAGCAGCCGCTAGAGCATCAGAAAATAGAACTTCAAGATTCTAATGGGATTTTCTTCTCTCCTTTTTTTCCTGGTGCTCCACTAAATGTTGCAATCAATTTGGAGCTCTAGAATAGAAGTGGAAACCCTGACTTTGTGTACACTTAAACATTCTTCTCCCTTTCCTCCGCTGGTCTGTCCAATTCCAAATGAAGTGGAACGGTCCTTTCAAGTTGCACTGGGTGGAACAAATGCATTTTTGTAAGCAGCACTAACCCTCTAATTGCATTGCATGGCGTCATTGGGGCAGCTCTTATTTATTTGTCTTTGAGTGTAGAATTTATTCAAAAGCCGACGATCTTTCCCAGCCACAAACGGGCCCCAGGAAACGATCCCTCGTTCGTCTTCTGCAAGAATTGTTGCGTTGGAGGCGCGACTTACTCTCTGGAGTCTAGCGTACAGCAACAAAGATGAAGATGTGCGCGTCTACAGAAGACGCTAGAGGACTGGATGCGTATTGCAGGCAGCGTACCAGATCGGTTGTGTTTGTTTTCATTTGAAATACAATAGCAATGGAAGAAGGAGAGAGACAGGGGGAGCGTGTAACAATTTGAAATCGAAGCGTTGGAAATAAGGAGAACCGTCCGTGGACAGTCCGCACCAAAATTTTCAATCGTGACGACGGTGGCGATGAGACGTTGTATTTGGCGTTGGCGCAATTTGGACGCGGGGTGGTACCGTGTTTTCATAAATTTGAACACCTTTTCATGCACGCCCGCACGCGCGCGTATTATGAAAGTCCGACCGTAATTGCGGGCAGAAGTAATACGATATATACACGGTGCAGTTTTGTTTGATAGCCGTTTCCAGATCGTTCGACACACAACTTATTAGGTGGGCTTTGTGTCATTTGAAAAAGTTTCACTGTTTCAGCACGGGCCCCAGCGCCAAACAGAGAGGCGTAAGGGGAGGGGACCAGTTTTTGTTTTTGCGTCGATGTCCACTTTAGACAATCACTGCTCACTGCAATCGCTTCGAAATAATGGTTCACACATTTTAACGCCCCGGATTTCAATTGCGTTTCTTGTCCCAAAACGAGGGTGGGAACTGTCGAGTGTCCACCGTTGGACGAAGAATTGGGTCGACTGTGTAATGAGCGGGGATTGGGGGTTAAGAATGTTTGATGCAAAACGAAGTGACGGGATCAATCTATCATCAGCGTTGGTCTTTAGAAGGTTGCCGGCGGTTGTCTTTTTTTGCATGATTTACAACTTATTTGCCCATAGTGTGTGTCCGTGGTAGTAATAATTGGTAGAGATCGTTTGTTTTTTTTTTTTGGGAAAAAGAGACACTACCGAAGGTAGACAATAATGTATACGACGGCCGTTTAGCATAATGGTACACTTCCCAAGATTGTGTCCCCGCCACCCGTCACGTAACGGTCGTGCACTGGCAAAGACGGTTTGGATAGACGGATCATAAACGGTACCGTTTAATATATATGCGACACGAGAAGAGCTGATGGTGTAATGCGAATCGACGCCGTCTCGTTCACATGATCTAACATAAATACCTGCTTTGGGGAGGAGCACAACAATCAGGTACCATTTCATTATACAACGTGTAGTGCGTGTTTGAATGCAGCACAAAAGTGGCGTAGAGTTTGCGAAATTTTACAACCAAAACGTAAGCCCAACCCGTTTCTTTTCGGTTGCGATGGAGGAAAACTAAATCAACTTCTGGACATTGTACGTCCCATTGCGTCACAGGCCAACATGAAAGTGCAAAACTTAACTGAGTGCAATAAAATTCTTTTCCAAAATGTAACTCCACTTCTCAGGTCCGCCAGCCAGTCTGGGAAGTCATGCTCGGAACCTGGAAAGGCTTATAGATTGTGGATGATGCGAGCAAAAAGTCACCATCGGCACCGTTAACAGAGACCGAGTCGTTCCGTTGCAAGCCGCTCCCATGTCCATAGTAATAAAAAAGGTGAAAAGCCCATAATGATGATGATGGGTGAAATTGTGCCTACCTCATTTCCCTAGCATATCGGCCTGTTGAGATGATGCGGGTCGCTTTCTTCCGGTTCTACCTTTCCCACCCCATAGTGCCACTGTGACGGTTTGGCCGGTAAACCGATGGAAGAGTTAAAACCGGAGCCTCCTTTTACTTCACTCCGATTTTGACGTGTCAACGTCACACAATCTTATCTTTCGAATGGCGCCCTTAAAAAAACGCTCAAGTCGAACCCATCTTCCTTTCTTCAGGAGGGAGCGTTTGGGCCACATGGCAAGTTGCCCCACTTGCTACGGGTCGGCGTTGGTACAGCGCAATTACACAATCACAATTTTACACCTCTTCGCACCCCCGAGTCGTAAGCAATTAGTCAAAAAGGCCGTTGCCGTCACCGTAAAAGGGTTTGAGATCATTATCGGCAATTGATTAAAATATTTTCCCCAAGTTTGAAGGGATGTGCACCTGCACTGCTTTCCATATCGGGGCGGGCATAGAGGACGTGGTGGTGTGATGGTTTCGCAAGCGCCGACCATGAAGAAAATCCATTTACAGAAGCTGTATAGTTGCACGGGGTGGGGAGGGCTGATAAGTCAAGAAGGAACGGTAGGAAAGAAACGGTAGTGTGTCCAGCAACAAAGCAGTCATGTACGAAGCGAATAGGGACAGAGATTGCCCCCATCACAGGGATTGCAGCGTTGTTGCGGTCAATCTCGTTTGCAAGACACACACTCGCCTTGGCCAAGCAGGACAGCCGAAGGCATTCGAACGGAATTCGAAAACGAGCTAAGGGAAGACACGGGTTCGGTGTTGTTTTCCAATTCCAATTTCATTTCCAGTGCCTATGCTCCGATTTTTGTGTTCCCAATTTCGGTTATCTTGCTATGGTTGGGCACTAGTCAACGGCAGCTATCTCTTACCCAGCAGCCGGAAAAAAATCATGTTGTCTTCGTTGCACCCATGGTCTGGTTGCCTCTACAATCGATTTTATCTTTTCCGCAGATCAATAATCGAAAAATGGCATGAATGGTGTAGATCGATCGGCTATGTGATTCTGATTTGCAGCATTGGCTGTGGTTTTCATCTTTATGCCTTTCACTCCAAAAAACATATGAAACCCAATAAAATCGAGTGTGCGCCAGTTTGGGGAAAGAGGCATTTTTGGAGCAGTCAGAAAATTATCATTTCATGTTTTACGTAGTGTTTAGGAACAACAAAAAATGTCGATTTTCCCTCCCCATTTACACCTAAAGAGCGTTGAAAGCAACTAAATTTTCCACACTTTTCAACGGTTTTCGCATTAGCTCCCTGTGCGCTCCGGTTTGCAGTCGACGAAATCGAAATCTGTGTTTATCCATCTCATCCGAATGGTTAAACGAATTTCAATTTCGTAGCATAGATTTCCCGTTTCGATGTTTGCATTTTTCCCGCCGCGGTTCATCTTTCGCTGCTAGAGAGACGTTAGATTTGAAATTGTGTAGTGCATGAGCTGTTTTTTCTTCCACCATACCCTTCCCACTGCTTCGCACCCGATCGATTAGTCACGATCCAGACGAGCGAGCTGCTCCCGTCGAAGCTTTTGCACGCTTTAGCCCCAAAGTTATCGATTAGTGTTTTCGTTCAGCAGCGCGTACAGTGATGTTGGTACGGTGGGAATTTAGTATGTTTTTTTTTGTTTCGAAAACGAAGTCCACTGCTTCTCTAGTTCCTTTTACGGGTGTTGCATATTGGGGAACCGTTTTTGTGCCTGGGAGGTAGAAGAAAGTGCTTCACTTTCTTTTGGAGTAAACCGCGTTTACTCTCTGGAGCATCGTTTTTGCTGGAACACATCATCATGCCTCACACGGGAGCGTACTGCAGATACCGGTGGCCTTTTAGTGAAGTCGTGCTTGGATTTAGTTTAATTACACCCTTCAGGAAGGTTTTACGGAAGCGCAAACATGAAAACAATCGCGATCACGACGATGATGACGGGGGAATTGGATGTGTTATGTTCCGATATGCTCGGGATGTAGGAGTTTGCACTGTCAAGGGTACCACCAATGGATCACGGTGGACCTTTTTGGAGATGGGTTTCGCTCGGTCGGTTAAGCCGGAAGGGAAATCATAATGCCAAGCAGTAGCTCCTGCTTTGGGACGTAAACACGATGGTGCTGCTCATGTGTCATTAATGGGTGTAGATTATGCTCTGGTTTACGAGGCAGCAAGAAAGGGAAAGTTCGTATTTCGGATTTGATGGTGCTGATCGGAAGTCGATTCCCAACTGAGAGCGATGGCTTGTTAGGGACTTCTCAATGTACTCTCACGGTTGGAGAAAGGTACAAACAAATCTAAAGTGAAATTAACTTTCATGTCGTATCAAAGTAAGAAGTATATAGAGCGTAATTCGTTAGCGTCTATCTAGATATTCGTTTGCGGTAGCTGGCTGTGACTAGCGCAACTGTTTAACATTACAAGGTGGTTCAATTTCATAGATAATATAAATAATTCCTTACTTTTAAATTCAACTGATAAAAAGAGATTGTTTGGACTAATCTATAAGACCACTTAGTCATTGTAATCCTGCTTTTTCCTTATTTCAAAACGATTAAATGTACGTTAAATACTACGATAGTTGGGCGAGCGAGCCAAATTCCTTTTGGCATCTTCCACTAGCGATCAATAGGTGGTGTTAGTGTAGAACTAGACTACGCTAGCAAATTACGTAAAATATCCCCCTTCTTTCACAAACAAGACGTGGGTTGTAATTAGAACTCGAGCAATAAGATCATGAAACCTGATTGTTCCACTAGCATGTACCATACTTTGTTTTGGGCTTGAAGTACTATTTTCCGGGGATGAGGACAGCTTCCTTTACATCTCGTTGGCTTTCAATCTGATATAGCTGGCTTTCGGGTCATTACGATGTGATGTACGATAGAACGCCTAACAGGCAAAACGCCACCAACAAGTGAGCAAAACAAAACCAGTAGAAAAAAAACCCTGGAAGCAAAAACCGAACCTCAAGAGATAATCAAGGTCACTGCGCTATTTCTGAAAGATTGGACGTCGGCACTCCTAGCAGCGTAAATAATTCTGATTAGCGCTTGGGGTATTCATCGCTGCAAAGCTGGACTATCGCCAGCGAAAATAAGATGAATGATGGATTAGGCTCTCGTGTCCTATATTTGGGTGATTGGAGCATCGCTGAGTTGGTGGTACTGCAAAAAAACCGGAAGCTCTAGGCGACTTCATTAGCAACAGAGTGTAGAGTGAGACGCATCTTGTGCTGTTTCCTATGCGCGTTCATCCATCTTCAGTAAAATTGTTTTTCCTCACAAACGTCCTTCCAATCGTCCTCCCCGTTCGATGGCACGTGTACAGGTATTTATTGCCATGCGAGTGCTAAGAAATTGGGAATGGTTTCCTTAATTGGCAACCGGCGAATGATTGACGCGGTCTACAGAGCGCAGCACCGGCCACTCAATAGTGTTGTTCCTGCTCCAATAAGTAATTTATCGACATCCGTTCGTGTTGCAGCGACCCAGCCACACACTCACGCCAACCCCCCATAGCACCGTATCGAAAATGCGACATTCGCTCATCACCGGAGTCGGTGAACCAGAACCGTCGGCCAGAGACGGGTAATAATATTGCTCGGCTCGATCCGCTTGACTAGCGTTATTAACACGCTCCAGAAGTTACTTACACAAAACCTGCGGCCAGTTTGGGCATTGTCTTAAGGAAGATACTTTCTCATTAACGATGGTGTGGCGTCACCCTATATGGTGTGCTCAGGAAAAAAGAGACACTTACGAGACCTGTGATGGGCGGTTTTAACAGCGTTCCAGGGTCGTAAATTTTCATTACCCCTTGTGCCGGCCGTCTTTCTGGAGTCGCTGTTGTGGTAAGAAGTCAAGCTCGTGGAAGGAAGAGAGTGGGACCGCTTGTGCCTGCCATCCTGCTGTGACTTCTTATTGTTGCGGGATGGAAGATGTTAGATCCCGTCGTGAAGCGGTTGTGGTTTTGGAATAGTTGTTTTTTACACACTCGTCACCGACTTGGGAGTGCCGGTGGAAAATTAAGAATTATTCGTTTTCAACCACTTACGAACGCTCCTTAGAGAACAGGATAGCGCAAGGAAACAACCCTTACCAGTGCGCAATGAAGAAGTCCTGCAGAAAGGAGTCGTTGGCAGCAAGGGTGTGCTACATTAAAAGGGTTTCTTTTATGGGCGTCGGCAAGGTGCTCTTTTACTTTTAGTTACGAAGAACAATACGGCACGGCTTGGTGGGTTTCTTAAAGAGAAAAAAAAGGTGTGCTCAGTTGCTATCGATATTTGATGAGGCGTGAACTATTGGAAAGATGTAGGCACAGCTTTCCATATGGTTTTCCTGTTGCGCCAGGTGAGACGTGGAATTATTTCAATTTATTTATTTTTTAATATTTTTTAGGCTTTAGCTAATCACCGGAAGGGCAACTTCAGTTAAAATAAAAGAAAGGATTGTTGTTACAATGTTGCTGTTTCCTTTCTTAATGTCTTTGCCATCCGCCGACTTTCATTGTTAAGCTGATCGCGCTGCAACGAAAAAAAGCCAATTACTCAATTACGCTGGTTGCGCTTTCTAACGCCGACAGTGCACCGTCGTCGCAGACGCTGCTTAGCCATATGGTCCTAATGATGATTAAACTGCTGCGTCCTTCAGACAATGCAACAACTGCTCTACACACACGCTGCTCCACTGCACAACCGCCATCGATTGCCATTCGGCAAACTCGAGTGCACATTTGCAACACAACAAGCGCTTTTTTTCCCGTCTGCACAGTGCAGCGCCCCGCCGAGAGTGGCTCGTTGCAGGAAAAATGCACTCGAAGCGCATAAAGCTGACTCATTTTTCACGCCATGATGACTGCGAATACGAGTGTGTCACCGCGTGCGCTTTGTGATGAGCAGGGGACAGTTTGCGTTTTCACTCTCTCCGTTGACCTGGACGCCGGCGCGGCAACCCACGGTTTATGATGCAGTTCTTTTCTTCGTGCACAAAATAGCAAAGTGAACAAAATGCGAATAATTGTAATTGGATGCGATGGTTGCATCCGGGCGAAACGTGCGCGATTCGACGAGAGATACGGTTTGTTGTGGGTTGTGTTTGGCTGAACGATTTTGGTCGCTTTTCCCTTTTTTCTCCCCTGTGATGGTGGACACGGTCTCAGTTGCCAGCGGGTGAGCGCGCGCCCGCTGTGGTTTCGGCACGATGGGAAGCGAAACCTTTCAGATCATTGCTAGAGAAGCAGCGACCACATGCGGTGAGTGTGCGCGAGCGAATTGATGCACCGCTGACACACCGATGACAGGAAACGTTTAGCCCTTGCCGCGCATGTTGTCACTCAGGCTCAGCACAGAATGTTGTAAACGGACCACGTGAAGCCGTGAAAAAATCCATCACCAATGCAGGCCAAAATATACCTCACGAAGGGCGCTCTCGCCCCGGCACACCCCACAGGGGTTTGGAAATCTTCACGCCAGGGGGTTGACTGGTGATCATCGGACCCCGAATCCCGTCAAGTGATTGGGAGCGGCAGGAAGGAAGCATAAAGCTGTTGTCTGCGTGTCGGAAAATGAGACACTATGCTACACGTATTAGCATGGATTTCTTCCGGTTGTTTGGCGGGGAGGGGGCGATTTGAAGGGACAGTAAAATGAGCAAAGGAGGCACACGCGCCCACCGGCACACATAATTCCCCAATCGACAGACCAACCGGTTTGCGGTGGCTTTCGCACGCCTTTTGCTGCTTCCCCCGGCATTTCGCCGTGAGAATTAAACATTCGTCGTGCTTTATGATGGCCGTGAAATGAAGCAGAATGAGGCGGTGGGTGTGTGAGGGTGATGGGTGGAACTTAATTTGTTTACTACCCTGCTTGCGCTTTCCGGGGCTTTTCACGGGGCTGCTGGAAGCGTTGCAAAGACTGCGGAACCGAGCTGGAATGGGGTAATCATTTTTTGCTCAGATTTTGTTGCGTTCGCTTGGGGAGGGTTTTGCTCTGGCCCAAATAAATAATTTCTCCATTTTCCTCAAAAACAAAAAAGGGTCGACCTAGTCCAACCGACGAGCGTGGAAGAATTGCAGATCGCAGTGAGCGGTGCTTTAATTAGCGGGTTGAGGGTTTGGTAGGTAATTTGGAAGAACTGGAGTATATTTTTGGAACGTGTGCAATAAAAAGGAAAGTCTTCACAGGAAAGCTCTTAAATAGCGAAACGGTGGATAACTTGTTGGTTCTTGGACAGAAAACCAAGAGAAAATAACACCCCTGAAGTAGTTCATGGTCGAATGAGTTTTGGTCACCTTGCCAACGTCATCTAGCTGTTTGGTCCTTGTTTATCAGACCTGTTGCATTGCACGAACTCTGTTACACTTTATTTCTAGACAATAGATCTTAAATTTGACCAAAAAGGCATAGCAAAGTGAATAATGCTTGAAAATCTCGTTTTGCTTTGCGGATTGCATACTTTGAGGCGTTAAATGAATTTTATGGTTAGTTGCCAAGGATGGCTGTGAGTTAACTTTCGTTTTATTATGAATAACGCATCCTTTTAAGTGTCTCTGTGTTAGTACGTGCTCCAGCTGTCACGGACAGTGGCCATGTCCAAGCAAAATCACACAAGTAAATGGAACAATGATGATGTCCACCATAATCCATGCTCCTGCTGTTACTTCCTTCACTTCTTTATTCCATAAAAAAATACAGTAAAGCCTGCAGATGATACCAGATTCCAACATCCAGCGATGGTCACCCCTTCATAACTTCCCATTTCCAACACCTCCCATATGGCATACAGCAGACAACATGGCACACTTGACGATGTGTGCTCTGCCTGTCCACTGGCCAGATAATATACGTGTTGACGATGGTGAGTGTCGTCGTCCCATTGGGTGCTAATTTGCTGTCACTCCACTTGCCATCACGCACTTCCACGTTCGGCACGAGCTATATAATTTCGCAAAGTCGTTCATCTCGTTACCACCGGTTTTTTTTGTGTGTGTGATCGTTTCTTGGACCGGGGCACAGCAGGCTCGCAATTGGTGAGGCAAACTTGGCCGAGTTGGAAATAAACTCGAAAACTTTTCGAATCAACTCCTCCGCCGGACTCAGACTTTTGTGCTGTGTTTTATGATGCTAGGCGTGAAATTAGCACCGGAACCGGTTAGCGCAGAAGCTCTTGCTGCTGATAAAACTTGTTCTTTTGCCGGATGAGAACCGACGACCTTGAGTTTGGTGTGCTGCGTGAGGTATATTAAAATCCGTCACCGGGAGCTTGAGAGATGCTTGCTTTGCGCTGCTGCTGCCTCTGCAGGATGTTTAAAGAAACAGCAAATCCCGCAACATTCCATTTATTTAGAAAGGCATGCACTTTTGAAACCCTGAATAAATGCATCTTTGGTAATGGAAAATATATGAAGTACTTGGAAAAAGCTCTCGAGGCCGGCATGGAGATGCTCTCTATGCTGTCGGATTGAATATGCCAACGGCAGACCTGTTGTGTAAACCGCAGCAGCAGCAGCAGCAGCAGCAAGCGATGTCAGTCTCTCTGACCCCGTAATGGATTGCGGTGATCGAAGCAGCAGGGCAAGCCACATACCCGTTACATGGCCTATCCTGATTCGCATTTCCACAAGCACACATTGTGTGCTGCATCTGCAATTCCAGCAGGTTTTTCGGGTCAAATTGGCTATCGGAACATGACACGACGGAGCAAAACAACGGCACAAGAGTGCATTGCTGCAACCCGGGGAAAATGCGCTGATGCACACATCGTTTTCGAAATTGCAAAATCCGTTAACAAAGTGCACGGGGAACGACGGCGCATCAAATGGAACCGTTCCACTTCACCGTTTGTGCATCCTTTCCCGCCCACTGGTTTGTCGAAAGAGGGCACATCCAAGCGCATGCAGTTCTGGCTCTCAACGGAAACCAGTGGGCAGTGCGTGTACGATGGCATGTAATGCGGTGTCGTTTCTGAACGCATCGGTCAACATATCCATTATATTTCCATCGAGGGAGAGGGAGAGAGAGGTAAAAAAAACACACACAACTGTCATAAATGGATGCAAAATTGACACGTGCGCTCACCCGTGTGTGCGTTGGAAGGTAGAGCGGAAGAAGAGGATCGTTCACGTTGACGATACATCATCGTTTCGTCCTGGTTTTTTGTGTCCTAGCGACAGTCTCCTTTTCTTCTTCTTTTTCACTTTCATTTCTACCTATTCTAGTTGGTTCCGGTGTCTGTAAATTGATAAATTTACGACCTGACAAGGTGAAAGATGAGCTGCAGAAGAAGGCCACTCCAGGGCTTTTGCAGGATAAAATAAAGACAAAAAAAAACACAGTAAAAAACAATTGTTTTTCACATCACTTTTTTATTGATGTAGCTCTGACAGAATGCGATGATGCGCTTTTTGGTGTTTCGAATGTGTCTAGTTTTGTGCACGTTTTCCAGCAAAATTCTATCCCGTTTGCCCTGAGGGATGTAATTGAAAGCTGAAGTGGAAGTTGTAAAAAAAGCCGAGAGAGTTTGTCAAAAACACCTTTCCCCGTTGTTCCAGCACACAATTGGACACATTCTCATAATGAAGTGGAAACATCCCTGAAGAGAGTACTCAGTTGACATTTGATTCGTGGTGTG
Source organism: Anopheles epiroticus (assembly GCA_000349105.1). NCBI lineage: Eukaryota > Metazoa > Arthropoda > Insecta > Diptera > Culicidae > Anopheles > Anopheles epiroticus. The sequence goes on along the minus strand of KB670036.1, from coordinate 306,677 downwards.
TGTGTGTGTGGTGCCTCTGGATGTGCCACATTTCGAACGGACAAAAGGAAAAGGGAGAAAAGCGCCCCATCAGAGGAGAGGGCATGGGAGGGCGGAAGTGGACAATTTTATGCTCGTTGTCAAGCCGAACCTCGGCCGCGCGCGCCCGACCCTTTTGCCGTTTGACATTCTACTGATCTCGGTCGGTCGTGTGCCATTGACCGGTTTTTTTTTTTCAATTTTCTTTTCGCTCTTTCTGTCCCAGCAGCGTTGCACGCCACCTTGTGATTGCATAGTTTTCCGAACCGGCGAAGCGGTTGAAAATTTAAAACAGGGATTTGATGCGTTGTACGTGCAGTTTGATTGATTACGGAATTCGTTAAAGTTAAATCAATCTCAATTGTTTTTCAGTTTGTATGGGTACGCGCGTGCATTTTTTGTTGTTGTTGTTCTCCACGCTTCGCTCCTTTGACATGCATCCCCGGGTTTTCCCTTTTTCCTAACCGATTCTCCCCCCCACTCCCCTCCTTCCCCCCTCCGTATGCTGTGCCGCGCGCTCAACGGCCTTTGAGTGATATGACGAATTTGATTTTAATATTACACGCGCCGCTGCCAGTCGCGCCTTTTCACCCCTTTCGGGCGATCGGATGTCCTTTCTTCCGGTATGAAGCTGCGTAAGCGTGCATAAATATGTTGCGTTTTTGTTGTTGTCTCCCTTGTTGCTCTACACCGGCCGCATGCATCACAACGGGGGAAAAGCAGGATCTGGCGCGCGTGGAAGTGCATCGACAAATCGAAGGCACACGCCCGTCGAGTTTTTGTGCATCCTCATGTATCCTCACCCCGCGCACGTAAACATACTCCACCCTTTTTACGGTATCTTTTGTACACACACACACACACCCCGAAAGGACGTCAGGGGTTTCGGGTGTATGGTTTCGTATGCAAATGAAGGTCTATTGTGTTTTTCCGGCGCACTCGAGAGCTGGCTTGATGAGTCGCCGCCACCAGTATGTGACGGTTTTATGTCGCTCATTATTTCATTAAGAGGCCGCGCATAATTTAATGTACCAAATATCACACCGCAAAACCATGCTGCCGACTCGCTTCGCCCGGTGACACAAATCCTTTTCTCTTGTGTGTGCGACGCGTGTGTTTGTGTGTTGGTGTCAATGGGACAAATCATTATCAACGGTCGATTTTTTGGTTTTGCTTTCGATTGCTGCGTGTCTAATTTTTACAGCGTGTTCGAGAGGTAAAGGGTATTGAAATTCGAATGCAACGAATGTGTCATTAAAAAAGTTTTTTTCATGTTTCAACACGTATCCTTAAAATATACTCAAATAAATTGATCAGCACAGACATTTTGACTCAATGTTGAATTTTACTAATCATCTAAGAAGAAGGTAAAACATGTTTTAGGGCACATTTTTACACTGATTTCCCTAATTGCATCACTGTGGCTGTCGACAGCGATCCATCGGTCTGCAGCTGCAGGTTATCTAGTTCAGCGGAGCGGGAAAAAAAGCCAAACGTCGTCAGCCAACTCTATTTTTCATTCTGCCCTCGCTTTGCCGTCGCGAATTTCCATTAATCTTCTTCTAGCAGGCGAAACGGACTGGGTGTGTTGTTGCCACTGCTGCGACAAATGAATCCGGCCCGACCTTGGGCAGCATTGACGCCCCGGTGGCGTCACCGTTGTTGTCGTCTGCTAGCAGCTCTACCGATAGAGACGAGATAGAGAGTGAATGGAAAATAATGTATCAAATTGAATTACTTGAAATTCATCTCATCTCATTAATCATTTGTGTTGCGAATTTTAAGCATTTTTGTGTTTGAAGCGAAGTTACCGCGGCAAGGGTCTTACTGGGGTGCCAAAGTGTGGCTACCGCGTGGTGCGAGCTCTGCAAAACAACTTGTCGAATGTACGCCACCGTTCTTCTCGTGTATGTTGTGCGAGGGAAAGCTCGTGTAATCATAATTAATCAACCCACGGGCATGAATAACTCTTGTTGAAAGATTTTTTAATTCCGTTTGAATTAAATTCTGTTTGATTTTTTGAAATTTGCAACACAGACGTGTTGCCACTGTTGCCGTTTCCGGGTAGTGAAATGCAATTAAAATGCAATATGATCTTGCATGGTTAATGTTTTTGGGCAGGGAATAATGCGCACTGATGTCCAATTTCATGTACGAGCGAGGTTTCTTGTGCAGAATTTTCTATTTTCGGCGAATAGAGTTTTTTTTGGGTTTCTTTTGTTGTATGAAATGATAAATTGATAAAAATATGGATTTGGTTTATCGTATTTATGTTTCCTAGGGTGATACATTTTCAAACTGTTCCAAAGAGTGGAAAGGCAAACTAGTTATTTGCAAGCTTCTGGGAAGTGTCCAGAGTCAGGCCGAGCTCACGGAAAAATCCGACGGGCTTTAGATTGCAATTGAATTAATTTGGGATTATTAAATCACTCTCGGAAGATCACACAACTACAGCAGTGGCAAGACAGCACAGTAAAGTCAGATCGAGAGACAGATTCAAAGCAGATGACCGGATGGAGTTGCATCCCCATTCGGATCTGGTCAAACGGCGTCACACGGACAGAGAGAGAGAGAGAGAGAGAGAGAGAGAACACATGCAGGCGGAGATCTATCGTAGCAATCAAATCAATTTCCAATCCCCATGCCACAAGCCGTACAAGTCCTCCCTCTGTCGCTCCGTAGCCCGTCCCAGACACATTCAATTGCTTTTCCAATTACATTTGTCCAGCCCTGGTTGCAAACTGTCGTACGGATTCCGTCTGTGCAAAAGGGCACGAAGCATGCTGCTACTGCTGGATGGATTATTTAAAATATGGAACAAAAATTAAATGATTCCTAACAAACGACCCACCATCGCCTACGCTTCCTCCCAGGGGTCCTCTAGCGTTCCAAAGACTACAGCACACGACTCGGATTAATGCCGCCCGGACGTAAGCCGGCTGTCCCCTACCCCACCCCGGTACAGATGTGGGTCATGTGTGTCCGGCTCTCGGTGTGTCTCTCCGTGAGCCACGCTCGATTAGAGTAGCGACCTGCGACGGGTAACAGTGGCAGTAGCATCAGTAGCGCTCCAAAATGGTGTGTTTTGCTACAGATGTGATTAGATTTGTAGGATAAGCGAAAGAGAAGCCGGCCCTGGTGATGGCATTGAGGCTTTTGCTTCAATCAGCGCTAGGATTGAGTTTGACACGTCCCGGGGACCGACGACGCATCGGTAGAAAGTGAATCTGAAGGCTATCAGGTGTGTTTGTAAGGCTGTAGATTGTGCAGATCTGCTGGCAATGTGAAGGTCTCACCCTTTGCAGGAACTGGGAAGATGTAATCACGAGCACGAGAACAGCGAGAGAGAGAGAGAACGAGATGGATTAGTGTTGATTGAATTTGCAGAAGTGTAAATTTTGTTGCCAATGTCCGGACATGGGCCGTTGGAGAAGCACCACGACGACAACGACTTGGTGCACTTTATTGTCGTGGACGTTGATTGGTGCCAACCTTCGCTCCCAGTCGACTGGGCACGACCTCTGGCGATTGACATTGAGAGTGGCATAAATATTGGTTCATTGCCCGAAGCATTAATTGCTATCCGTCCAATCATAAACCTCCTAAATGACTCTTGTGCAAATGGTACTCTTTTTCTGTAATTGCTGCAGCGGAACCTCCACACAACCATGCCATTCTATCACCAGCGTAAAGAGTGGTGATATTGAAGTGTGTTAACTCGATCATTAGACGTCATCGAGGGGAGGGAAAACGCCCCTGCCGGATCTAGTGGGAGGAAATTTTGCCAAATCCTCAAATTAAACGTGTGCCTGTGCAAAACGATAGTTCCTCACACGCGGAGTGAAAACGCGCGCCATTGTACACGCAAGCAGGTCGCGTTTGCCGCAGCGATTACGTGCGTCTATAATTAGGCGTATTAGGAATTCAGCCGCTGCAAAAACCGGCAACAAACGGAAACCTTTCATTACGACGCACTGTGGGGACGAGTATGGGGATGAAGGGTGCCCTTTTATAGTTGTAGTAGGTGCGTTATGCTCTTATAAATGGTGGAGTGTCTCACCTAACACTTCACGGAAAACTAGCACGTCAAAATTATAGACCATTAAGTGGTGGTTAAATGCTAAATACCCTTCGCTCTTCCTAGCCCCATCAAAACTCGATCGATGATGGAGATGATTTGTGGCGTCGCTCTATTAGGGATGCTGGGTAAATATGCTCCCAAATGCTTCTGACCCAATTGGGCTAAAGCGAGAGTGGCTCGCAATGGATAAATGCACTCGAGTGGATTGCTTCGCACCATTATTTTTTGCATCTAATTGATCATCAATGGGGAAGATGTTTTTTTGCATACACGAGCTGAGGATTTACGGCTTCAAAGAGAGGTATGAGGAACGATAATCAACACCTTAGCTCTGGCAGCTAGTTCCGCATTCTTCCGTCCGGCTGAACAAACGGGTCAGGTGATTGAAAGAAAAAACGGATCGAAAAAACTTTCATTTGTGCTTCGAAAAGCTGCAGCAACACCCAAGTCAACCACTCAGACACCTTCAGTAATTGGTGACGTTTAGAATGCACAATCGATCACGTACTAGCGTGGCCGTAAGGAAAGGAAAACGACGCGGTGCCTCAACATTCCGCCAAAGGGCGCTCGGGGAACTCTGTGCGAAAGAATGCAAACAATTGTTTGTTCAAGCCCCTTTCCCGGCCCCTTTTCAGACAGACCGGTAAAGGAGGAGGGGAAAATAGTATCACCACAGACACAAAGGCACGACTCCGTCCGCAAGACGCTTGACCATCGAGTGTAAGACGCAAGGGGTTGAAGTATTGGGTAGTGATCGCTATTCGTTTAAGCTGCAGACAGGGAAGAGGGAGGGAGGGTATGGGACATTGTGAACGCATTCAATGCACTTATTGCACCAAGATCCCTGGGCCCGAGCGGTCGGAAGGCGCACTGCGATGGTGATGAAGTAGAATTTTAATTAACTTTGATTATTGTTGTTGCGGCGATGTCGAAGAAAAAGACACCACCGCAAACAGTGGGTAGGACGTAGCAAGCTATTGTGTGCTTCTAAGGTGGAGTTTTATTGCATCCATAAACTACTTGAACTGACTTTGGAAAGCGAAAAAAAAAAACACCAACAGAAGCTGATGAATCGCCCGGCCAGCCCTGGAATGTGTGAGTGTGAATAGTTTCGATAATGTTTCCGTTTATCCGCCCGGTTCGCAATTCGACTGGTAGCGTGGTAGCAGCAGTAGCGGCACCCAAAGTTTGCTCAATTGCCTTCAAGATAAAGCAAATATGTGTCTCTGGCATTTTCGCTCTTTCGCTGTCCAGAAAGCTCCAGGGCAAAGTTGTTCTACACACGTCTTATCATACAGCATGAAATGTTTTCACAAACTTTCATCGGTAACGGTTGCGATGAAGTTTCAAACATCATCATTCAAACGCTCTCGTTTCCATCGATGATTGAGAACAGCTCGGGTCCTTTCGCACACACGAACCAATCGAAAACCAACATGCTTATACCCGAACTTCAACTCACCGCTCGTTATCCAGCTCTGAAGTGGCAGTGGGGCAAAGTTTTGACGAGTTTTGTGCCGCAGATCGGTTATGAAGTTTGTGTTGGTGTGGCTCGATGCCTCTCCAGGTTGTGCGATATCCGATCGATCGATCTATCCTGGAAGAACAACTTTTTATTTGAAATCTAATTATCGAGATGCGTCCTAATGTGGCCGGTCTTATCTAGTTACCTGCAAGGTGTATTTGTGTGGACGTGCGAAAGAGGCCCATCTTTCACGAACCAATTAATGATGTCCCCGAAGATGTGGGGGAAGAAGTATTTTCGGAAAATCGTACGTGAACCATCGGGAAAGCGCTGGAAAACCCAAGCCATTTCCTCCAAGCCGTCGTAAATCTTGAAGAACCGACTTATTCGCTAGAACTCATCAATTGCTGAAGCAAACAGTTCGTAAGGACTTTTATCCGCTGATGGTGGATTCAGATGCGAGTCTTTGTGGACATGGAAGATCCTAGAATTAGCAGTCGTTAAAGAGAAAACGCAAACTGTTGCTGTTGTGTTGTGTTGTGTGTTTCGTATCGCACGTAAGAACCTAGCAATCGTTCGTATACCGTTGATTTCTGTTAAAGTATCCAAGCTTAACCAATGAATGATTGAACAGTGAGTAAGACGAACTCCGGCGTATGGTAAAAGGAAGCAAAATCCACACGATGCGGTAATCCTGCTCCGATTTCGACGTGTATGGTGTAATCCAACGAACCGTAGCCACGGTATAGGTCGATAAAATCACCTGTCATGGAATTAATTATTCATGTCCATCGTTATATCTTGCACAAGTCGCAGTTCTCGCTATCTTCATTCTACCATGAGTTGCTATTTACTACATACTCCTGAACTACAATAAATTATGTTGTTAATTGTGTGGTTCTGTCAATGCGAATTGTTTATCAGTAAGGCCCCCCGTAAAATGATGGCATAATTTTTGCACATTAATAATCCGCCAAACAAAGGTGCTTTTTTCCTAAACATGTATTTTTTTTATAAAAAAAGGCTTCCCCTTAAAAGCCTGTCAGTAAACAAATCTGGTCCATTATTTTGTGTTAAAAAATGTATGCTGCATTCAGTGCACAGTGAAGCGATGCAAAATAATCCGCACAATTGATTGTCGCTCAATGATAGAGCAGTTTCGCATCAGAACGCGATACCAAAGGGAGGAGGGAATGTTGGGTGAGCACAACACGCACCCGTACGGCGCTTACCCCTTGTTCCCGGCGCTGCAAATGTTATGTTCGTTATCCATCCGATTATTGATCGATCACCATCGGTGCTGGAGTGCATGCAGAGATCGATAATTATTACACACTTTTGTTCTGTTGGGTAAGGTAAACGTGGACGAAATACCACTTTACGTATATTGGGCCTATTTCGCATATGCAAAAAGAGTAGTGTGCACGAAGGCACCCTGGCCAAGGGGAAATCTAATGGGCTCAAAAGTAAGGGAACGCACCAAAAATCCCTGTTTGGCACGTTCCCTCTTTTTCATCCCTTTTTATGACGACCGATTGGAGGGATCGGAAAAACTAGATAAATCAATTATCTACAACATGCCATCGGGGGTTTTCCGACAGTGGAAGGTAGAGCAAACAACCCAGGGGCTTGTGCTTGTTTTTTTTTCGGTTGCAGTAGATGTAGCTGAAAACCCCTCAACCAACACGGAACCTTTCGGGACTGGGCGGGAAAAGTATCTTATCGCTCTTTTACAATTAGTGGCCATCGGACGCATTTTGGCAAATTTCAACAATTTCTATCTCTCCAGCGGCAATAAAAGGCGTTTCACGCTTGACGGGGGGCGATCCTGCGCGCGATAAATCATGTGGTTTTCCGTTCCGAAGCACCGGTCAGCTGATTAGGATCGATTCAATTCGGTGGTTTAAGGATGGTAGGAAAAAAATCTTCAATATCACATCAAATATCACAAAATATCTTTTGTGTATTTTATCGGGTTTGAACTCAAGTTTTTTTTTAAACTTAGCATTTGCTATGTTCATTGCCTAAATTTAGGTGGCGTATTTTATTAAAAAGTTATATAGAAAAGAAAGCCTTGCTAGCTTGCTCTCTTTTCTTCTAAATTTGTATAACTCTTATTAGCTTATTATAGTAAAACCATTTGATTGCTTATACATCAAACTTAAATAAAATCCCTACATGTGTTCTTACATCAAAATATAAGAAAAGTCTTCTGGCATCATATTTCTACAATCTTAATTTCCTTGTAAAAAATTACTGCCACAGTGAAGACTATTGCTGAAATGAATGTTAAATCCATTCTTTTACTTATCTGAATATCGTTAAACGAGAACAATAAAGACATAATTTTAATTACGTACGAAACACTTAACATCTTGCTTTTGTATTTCCGTCTGTTAACGCTCGCTCATGATAGGGAAGTAATTAATCACGCATCGCTTAAGCACAACACACATCCGACAGCATCGATTCACTCGATGTGTGAACTCGTCCAGCTATTAAGAGAACAGCATTAAAAAAGCGGTAGGCAACAAGCTTACAAATCACGATATCGCGTGCCAGCCCGAAAAGGACCAAAACACGCGTTTTGCACCGCGATGTGTGTTACCTGCATCTCAAGATAAACGGTTTGCTAACGTTGCTCGCTTAAAAAGGGGTGCGTTTGTGTGTGTGCGTGCGTATGGTGCAGGGAAAAGTGGGCAAAACTGTTGCTTTAATACTGGAGGTGGATTAAAGGTGTATTGTTTCCACGTATGCGCGGGATGCAGGATCGGGCAACGTTAAACAAGTTGTAATTGAATTAAAAAAGTACAACCACACGAGAGTTGCATGCGCGCCGCGTGGACGAGAGGGCAGGGTGCTACCTGTTCCCGATTTTACGCCCTGCACATATCCGATCGGAACGATGCAATATTCATGCACGGTTTGCAGCAATGCGGGCTGGTGGAACAAAACATCAGGCTTCGGACGGTTGGAACGTGCATAAAGAAAGTGAAGAAAAGCTCATGTGTGGCGGTCCGCATTGCGTTCCGTACCACTTTGGTGGAGCAGAAGATAAAATAATGCAGTTTACCGTCTGCTACCGTACGTACGCAGTGCTCTAACTCGCACGGTAAGGAAAGGGTTGCCAATTAGTCACGTGTTACACGATCGTCTTACTTGCAAGGAACCGAAAATTCTATACAAACATCCACACACGCATCCGTCTGAGGTGTTGTGCTGTTGGCTGACCTTTTGCGTGTTACACACATTCCGGAACCTTATTGGGTTGGCAGCACTGCAACTGGAGCAGAAAAATTGATTTGTCTGCGTTGTGTTGGGCTTGCACTCGGCTCAACAGCAGCAGCAGTTAGTGGGGGTGATATGAAATTTTGCTTGACCAATATTGATCGTAGTAAGCTTTGACCGTGGCATGAAAATCTTGATAAGGTGCATGTTAACATGCACACCTACACATTATTGCCGAACGAAACGATTTTCTGCACAACGGTGGCAAAAGGTCTGTTTGAAATGTTGTAGTGAGGAAGAGAGTGAGAGAGAGAGAGAACGGAACGGTTCTGTAGGGAAATCAAGTACGCAAACTTTTCTAGAATGGAAGCAATTTAAAGCTGCTTTAGTTCGTACACACAGGAGGACGAACGAATGCTGATGTGTGGTGCCTTATAATGCTGCACACAAATCAAACAGCAATGTTGCCAAACAATTCATAAAGTGACGCAAAGCCGTTGAGGAGGAAAGGTGTAGGGTGTATGTTTCGAGTGACTTTTCTTTACATATCATCCCACTGCGCAGGGAGTTTAAAACTTTCCCCCCCCCCCGCGCAACGGGCGAAAGCTACGCAAAACGTCGTCCGGCGGCTGACGGAGCGGGTCTCGGTGCATTGAAAATGCACTTCAGTGCCACTTGAATTTTTAATACACACTTTTCAGGCACAATTTTGTGTTTCATTTTTGCTGCTGCCACTTACACTTGTACGGGCGTTGCTTTTTACAGCGGAAAATCGAGAACGAAACGGTTAGTTTAAATTGTCGTTCGAGCGCGGCTTTTATCGTGCTCAGTATGAAGGATATGTGTATGTGTGTGTGTGTGTGGCCACTCGACAATAATCAGAGTCATTACCAGAGCTTGGAACGTGAGAAAGATCCCGTGTGGGGAGTGGGATGAAATATGGAAAGAAAGGATGATGGAAAGCGAAAAAACTGCCGAGGGTAACTTCATTTGCCCACTTGACACCCTACGGGGGCACTTTTTTGTTGCCTCGTTTTCTATATATTTCATACACAAACACACCTCATGCTTGCAGGAAAGTAGCCCAGTGGTAGTGTGCTTGTAAAAAGCAATGACAAAATTGTTGTTAAATATTTATGACGACGGGGAACCTGTTTTCTGCAGTGATTGAAATAGCTCACCGGACAGAAACGCTAAACCGGGCACGGAGAAGAATAGACATGAACAGTGAAAAAGGACCTTCGGTTTTGCATAAAAACCGTTACAAAGCTACATGTCTCTTTCGCGATTGGGAGCGTTGTGTTATGATGCTTTATGCGCAAGAAAACGGCAAGAGCAACATGCAAATTCTGCTTCCGGTGCGTTAGGAATCACACGTCAAGAAACTTGTTCTTGTTGTCGTGGCAGGCGTGGTGGACACGGTGCTTTCCGGATGTCGCAAAGGACAATCCGGCAAAGGTTCGAGAAAACTGCTTAGTTGAGCTAATATGTCCCAACTTCCGGGATGAGTTATCCGATAGCGGCACGTTTGTCCACACAAAAGCAATGGGATAATAGATCACCGCCATTTCCATCTATCGGCTTTCGCAATCTCACACTCACCGAGGCTCCGAGGAGACCGGAAGCACGTCAAATTTGCATATCAAACCCTGGGCTAATCTTGGGATTTCAATCGGGTTTTTGGTCGCTACATTCCGACATATTCCACGGCGTACGATGCGCCCACCAGAACATGACCTAAGCACGTACCGACGGCAAATGCGAACGTTTTTGCGAATCGAGTGGCAGGAAGCAATTCTCAGGACGCGAGGAGAGAAGGGCCAGGAGGACTCTGGAAAGCAGAGCAGATCTATGAATAATTTAAATCCCTCCAGAAGGACCACACCGCCGCCCATGGGTCGAGAGGAAATCTCAGACATTGCCCGGTTCTGGTTCCGTGTGCCCGGGAAAGCTCTTGTGTGTGTCATGGGAAAACGGGAGGACGGAAGCGGGTGTCTCGAGTATCGTGAATGCCCCAACAGTGGCGATACTCCACGGGTCAGTAGCAATGAAAAATCAGCAGCAGGAGTTCACCAGCGTGTGCATGTTCTGGGGGGGGGTGCGGTGCTGTTGCTACTTGGGGACTAAGGCTTTCATGACTTGCGCCACTTCGGAAAAGCATACGAAAATCCCATGTTTCCGTAAGTAGCAATCCATTTCGCTCCAAAAATGCGTCACCCTGGTTCGGAGAAATTCGGAAGCTCCCGTTGTGTTTTTCATCTTGAGCAAAAACAGAAGTGCTTTTACACAAGTTTCCGCATCCCGTGTGCGCTGCGAACGTAAAACGTTTATTTACGTTAACAAACGTAATTATGTTGAGTCGTTTGGTGAGCGTGTTTTTTAGCTTTTTTCCTCTTGTACCACTGGAAAATGCTTTCCCGGACCGTAACGAACGGTGGGTCCGCATTTGAGGCCGTTGTTGCTCTGTAACGAGTCGAACCAATAATGTACCAATCATTTTTGGAGCAATTGGAGTAAGTTTCGAATTGGAAGCGGTGGCGTTGCTTGCAAGATTCTATTCAATTGGCGTTAAGAATAGACTACACAGTTAGCAATCTGCTGTACCATGTTTTTCGTCAAAATTGGGCTCGGAAAATTGCATCGCTCTCAATTTTCACATCGTTTACGATTTTTCCCCCTATCTAACGCGTTGGCCAATGTGAGAACGGTGAGAAAAGAAGTTTAAAATAAATATAAAATTGAGCTGATATTTTTTTCTGGGCTTTTCGGTTTCGTTTGATTCGTGTTCGTCTCTTAATCGTGTTGCTATTTACGAGCATCGATAAATTTAATGCGGTCCCGGTTTGCGCCAATATGGTTAGCGGGTGTGATTATCGTGATTGATACTCCCCAAAAAAACGCCATGGAAGCAACTCTGTAAAAAAAAGAACCAGACACACCAACTGACATCATTGTTTGATTCTTCAATCGTTTTAGATTTTTCGGCGTACAAAAAAAAATGCCGTCCTAGGATAGGATAACGATGAGACAGAAATGGCATCCTAAAAATGGCCATCGCTTTCCTGGTTGGGGATTGGGATTTATATTGCAAATGATTGAGCGAACGTGATCGACGACGTGGTGTCCCATAGATCCGTTTGTGGCGCGGGTGTGACGCAATGCTCACGCAGCAAAAACGGCCTTGCGTTTTTGGGGGGAGGCAATAAAAAGCTACAGTAATGCGTTTTTACCGAATTCGTTTCGTTTTTCGTCTCTTCCTGCAAATTGAACGATCGATTGGTTAATCGTTGGTGCCGTTGGGGATTTGAAAGACGGATTTATTTTTTAAGACGCAGCAGAAACAGAGAGACAAAAAAATATTTTTTTTTGATTAGTAGTTATGTTATGGGTTCGAATCTATGTTTGATTTCGCGTTGGATACTCTACTCCCACTCGGGGCAGGATTAAAACGCGGAGAAGAAAAGGCGAGTCGTAAAAGTCAATAAATCACCCATAAAAGTCACCTATATTTCCGTCATCGGGCTGCGGTTGGGGAGGGAGCGCTGGGCGGCAAGCTGTTGATATTGTTGATTGCAATTTAATGGAATTTGAATTATGAATTTTCACTTTCGTTTCGTTTCTTTTGTGCCGCTGAAAATGCTTTAAAAAGTGGGATTCCTTCAAAAGGGCGTTACTTGGCACGTAATTTTTCAATGTTTCTTAGCTCTTCATCACACTGTCAAACGCAAAACAAACAAACAAAACCCCGTTCATCAGAAGCAACATGCATATTTTTTAAGAAAACAATCTCAAACAAGTATCATTATCACGGGCTCGTTCTGTGCGGCATTACGTCAATCTCGCCGCTCCGCATCAAAATGCTGGATCGACATTGAGCATTGCAAACGGTTTTCTGATTACAAGTGCCACTGGGGCGCGTCAATCTCGTGAGGAGCAAAAGGGCATTGAGGGACGAGAGAGAAAGAGAGAGAGAGAAATAGAGGAAGTGGGAAATTATTCATTCATGTTTTTGCCTGTCAACTGATCCGGGCTGTGGAACGTGCGAGTATTAGTTCGTGACGAGCGGTAGCTGACGAAGATGCCGACACTAAACAGGAACCTCTACTTGTGAACTTGGCATCCGAGCATCCAAATTAGATCTCTTCCAAACGATATCTCCGCTGCCTCGAAACTAAAAGCTGTGCGCATTCGGCCGTCCTTCTCCAGAAACTCCGTGAAGGGTGAACCAAGATGGTGTTAAATTTACTGTCAGCACCCTTTCCAGCGCAGTGTGCGTGTGTGTCGCCACGGTAAAACAGACAACAATGTTTTCGATTGTTCTGTTGAAGACAGTTGGTGCGCGTTTTTTTGGGGGGATTTGTTTCGTATGTGTTTTTGTCTTGTTTGTAAGCAGTTTTAAAGACACAGTAGCATCGATTTCCGCTCCTACAAAAAAGTAATAATAGACACCAGTTAGCGGCGTACAATGGTTATGGTTGAACTTTCAAGGTTTCGGGTCCTCCAATTATTCGTTAAACGAATGTGAATGTCGCGAGCGTTTGGCTAAACACAGGCAGGCTCATTGTGCGGCAAACGATGAGTTTGTAGAGCTAATGGCAGGAAACAAGATCTAAATTAATAGAAACAAAACGATTCTTGTTTGTCGTAATGTAGATAGGAGCAACAGGATTAATTCACCTTAGTTAGAAGGGGCTTAAAAGCTTCTTAGAACAGTGCTTTCTATAGCCCATGACAAAAGACCGATAGCGGCAGAAAAACGAAAAATTACAAATTGAAAGAGACATCTCTTTGCGAAATCCAATTTTGCGTCATTTTCTAAATCGAAAACGAGACCGAAATAGATCGAACACTTCCCTTGCAAAGCTTCGATCGGACGATTGTTATTTCTTTCTATTGTGATTCCACCTAAGCTGCATGTCAAACAAATTCAACCCTTTCCTTGTTACGGAAGGATGTCATTCGACGAGACGACGGTTCTCTTCCCTTTTTCCCATTTTCCTGTGGCAAAACGGGGCTTAAATCCTGCAGAAATTCGCCACATCAATCCCAAAAGCCCCATTTGTCACGGTGCGCAAGGATGCGGTCCTTTTTCCTGCACGAGCTATTTGCCCATGCATTTGTCTCTACTACTCCAGTTATGATTGATATTGTTGCTTCCGTTTCGTCTCTGTCCCTAACGCGATCGTACCGCCGAGTGTGGCGCGGTTTGCCTTCTTCCGGCGATGCTGATGTAACCCGCTCCACTGTTGTGTGATACGCTTTTTGTTGTAATTTCCTGATCGGATGTTAAATCGGATCAAACGTGGCACGTTTGGTGTCACACAAAAAAATCTGGTGAACGAAGCTCCTGCAACGGTTTGCTGTGTGTCTTCTCTAGCTTTTTTGCAACACTTTCGCCATTTACGTCCTCTGCTTTCCGCATGCTTCTTCTCCTCGCTACAATCCAACACATCACCAACCCTCCATCATGCAAATCCAGCTCTAATGCACTTAGCTGTGTGTCATTGGCATTGTTTGGCGCAGGCATCGTGTTAAAACACCGTATGCAAATTTTGTGCCCGATCAAAACTAGTGTCAGGCGGGAAGGGTTTTTTTTGTGGGTCTGACACCTCTCTCTTTCTCCACACGCCTTAGCCAGATTGACGTTCGTGTTAAATGGAACATATGTACGGTGCAGCGGTACTTCGAAAAACAATTTCGGCCCAGTACACAGATGGTGAAGTGTCCTTTTCGCTTCCAACGTTTTGCCGTTGAAGGGGGTTCGGCCGGAAAGGGGTGTTTTTGCTTACCAAATTAACAACAAACATTTGTTGTTTCGTGTAGATGATATTAAAAATTCATATCTGAAGGGGTGTCGTGCGCCCGTGCCTTTGGAGAAATGCTACGAACATCTTTAAACAGTTGGTGTATCCGGTTCTCCGCGGTTTCCGATTGGAAGCAGCTTCTTGGCAAGAAAAGAAACAAGTCGAAAATAGCTACAAAGGGTACAAGAGAAAGCATTGCTTTATCATAAAGTGACACAGTAACAATTAAGCATTGTGTTGGAATTTCTTTGCGTCGCACACGCCACAAAGTATCGTATTCTCTAAAGCAATTTAAATTCCACTGGTTTAAAGCTGTCCAAAACAAGAAACTGATAAAAAAAAAGTTAATAACGTTGTTGGTTTGTGCGCTGCCTCAAAATGTGAGTCAAAAGCTCGCTTATTTGTATTTTGTTTGTGTGCACGCTGTGGTGACAGTTTTGCGAAAGTGGCGCCGAAACGAAAACACGTGTTGTTTGAGTTCATTTGCAACTCACAAACGAGGTCGGCAGGAGTGTTTCGTGAGATCGGCTCCTTTTGACAAAACACACTGCTCTTCTCCACTGACATTGGCATTGACCGCTGGGGGTGTATGGGTGGAAATACTTTCTTTTAACTTACCCCGCTTTTGAAGATCTCTTCCCACAAATAGAAAAAAAAAACGGTATCGAGGTCTTCGATCGAGGTCTTGCATCGTACGCCTAATTAGCAAAAGGCGATGTTTCCAGTGCTCTATGGTCTCTTATTAAAACGATATTCATCACACGCCCGGTACTCTCCTTCCTTGGTTGGGGACGTTGTGTGAGGGGTATGGAGACGATTCGGACTCGATTGATGTAACCCCAATATCCGTAATGGCCTAAATGTAAAACTGATGCCGAGTGGTGGCCCTGGTTGGGCACTTGAAAACACTGCCCGTCTTACAAACCTCTACGGCGGCTTCGGCTATTGTACGTAAAGTTCGGATTTCTATTAAATTATGTTTCGAAACAAACGCATCGACGGGCCACAAATCACCGGAGGAAAGGGGAAAGTTTTTCGTGCGCGCTCGGTAAAGAAGATGTGCATTAGCGGTGTGGCGGCCGAAAAATCCACATCACCTTCGGTTTTAATGTTCGTTAGTTTGATGATCGTTATGCTTCTTTTTGCTGCTGTTGCTTGCTCGAGTTTGTAACGTTGCCGTGCAGGAAGGATCGATTGGTCGATCACGAATTTTAAGGCGCTCTTTAAATTCATGTCTTGGACGGAGATGTGCTAAGCACTTTTCCCCGACTAAATGGTATGTTATTTAACTGCGAAAGAAATGTGAAAATAAAGCGCGCTGCTTCGTAAAATGTTATTACTCGTTTCTTTCGCCATACAGACATTTCACTAACAACATATTTTTTGTTTTGTTTTTCGTTGCAGGTATGTATCTAGCCGTCCAATTCCTGCAAAGTTATGATGGTTGGAGCCTCAACTATGTGCATTCGTCTAGGACCACTGGGAAGGCCATTAAAGTTTGCACTTATTTTAATTTACTTCATCACCAGCACCGATTTATTATGCGCATTTCGCTACTCGTTTTGAGGCATACTGCCGGACTCAACAGTAGTCCCCGAAGAGGAAAACGTCCCACCATAAAGATGGATGTTTATGACATCATCAAGGAAAGACGTTGACCGGGTTTGACCCACTAATGCGGCACGTTAGTCAGCTTTATTTAGAAGTGATTCGCTAGAATCCGAAGTACCATCGAAAAAGGAAAGGGAAGGAGAAAAGGGGGTACATATTGTGGTCAATGAGTACTCGTAGAACGGTACTGTCATTCCACAACATGCCTTCCGGAGAGAGGCTAGTCTTCCGGAACACGCGCGTCTACCGTCTGTCGATTCCCACTCAAGTCCGCGCGGTTGAAGCGGCAGACGAACGGTTTGTAAAAGAGAGAAGGCACAAAAACAAACCACGTACAAGAATTTACATCGATGGAAGGCGGACAGTGTAGCCACCACTGCTGCGGGTGGGGGGCTTGGCTGATTATGTAGCAGTGAGGTGGCAGAACGGAACAAACACCGTAAGCGAGAAGGCCGATAGACTCTCGATGCTTGCGCATTAATCGACGAGAATGATAGGGACAAATTTGGGTAGTGTAAGCTGACGAATGGAAAGGAGGTACGGCAAGCACAATCAGCATAGTCAGAAGACAACGGCTACCGGCGAATGGGGCATACAAAGACGGAAAAGAAGGCGATACATAAGAATTTACAGTAGTTTCACGCCGTCTCTCGGCATACACAGGCACACCTGTGTTGTAGCTAAAACGATTCGCTCGAAGGCCACCGGCCTTCATTCCGTTCCGTGCTGTGGTTTTTCGCCACAGCACATATGAGGCAGCGTAAAATCAGCACACCGTGATGCTCATTAGCGCTGGGATGGCACGGGCGTGTTGTTCGCTTAAGCGCCTGAAAGGCGGCAACACGCAGAGTCGATCGCTCGCGGGCATAACGTAAAATTCAAAGCAAAAAGCACGGCATCCTCAACGGCGGTGTGCGTTTGCTGCGTACACGCCTTCTAACCGCCAACTATTTGCGCCAGGTATGCCTACACACAAACGCACCTACTACGGCGCAACGGGACGGTTTTGGATGGGCGATTTCGGTTTGCCCCTGGGCGGTAGGCAAACGGTATGCACACGAGCCGGCGTGAAAGGGTTGTTGGGTCAGGGATGAGCAAACGCGATGGGTTTGGTAGCGTTTTGGGCAAGGCTTAGGTGATACAGCTCTATCTTTATTTGAACATTTTAAGAACAATTTTACTTAATCGTTTATTAACTGATACAGTTAATAAAAACTTCATTGCCTTCATTTTGGACGTGTTTAAATAAGGCATCGATTTATGAGGCTTTTTGATCATTTTCTAAGTTGAAATCGTATTTATTGGCTTTTATGTAAAACATTGGTTTGTTTCATTTATATGTTAATACTATCTGATCGTACTTAAAAACAGTATTACCCATTAACTCTTAGTGCTTACTAACACTTCGTTATCTTTTAGTGCATTCTCTTAAACTATCATTTTTGTACGGTAGTATGTTGAGCATCCCTGTTGATTGTGTACTTTTACTCTTGCGTCCCAGGACCACGCACCGGAAGGATACGATGATCCCTCTCTTCCGGGACGAATTGAACCAAAAGCAAAAAAAAGAAGCAGAAGGACGCCAGGGCAATGAAATTAAACACCGTCAATAACAATATGTTACATTTCACCTTTCCCTCTATCCCGTGCAGCGATTTGACCTTACCTAATCGCCGAAATATACATCCGTGTGTCATCGTGTCCCTATCGGCCGGGACGAAAGATACACTGGCATGCAGAGCTGAGGCACGCCCCGAAGCAATCAGTATACACAAATGTTTGCTTTTTTCCGTGCACAAATGTTACCACACTCCAAACAGCTCAAGAAGGTTCAAAAGTGTTTTGTTTGGTGTTTTGATAGATAGAGCATAAAGGATTGAAGGAGTTTTTTGCTGTATAATGATGAGATGAAGCATTGGGTATGCGCTGCATCGATTTATCCTCGTCACAGTGGGTTAGAGATACTTTCTCGCCACTGCGCAACCCTTTCGTCGTCGGTGGGTTATTAACATATTTTTGTTTTGATTTGTTCTACGTTCGTAAGGGTAAAAGTACGGTGTAAAAGTGTAACATACGGTATGGGTGGATCCTGCCGTCCGACTACTCTACCAGCGGCGCACTTCCGTTACGTGAAAGCATGTACGCATGGTTGCATCGCGCCCGGCGAACAATGGACACTCTTTGCCGCTGTGCGCTGATGTGAGAGCGTTGAAAAGTATCTGTTACATATTTGAATACTGTATCGCGTGATTTTATCCTGCCCGGGAGGATCCCACGTGTTCGGGGCAACGCCAAATTTCCATGCCTTTGAAGAAGCCGTTGCTGTTCTGACGCTCTTGCGGCACAAATCTCATTAGAAAATGGTTTATTTTAATGAAGCATAATGTTCCGACCTGCACAATGTGCCTGTGACTGTACGAAAATAGAAACTTCTATTCAATTTCCTTGTTTTCACTTGCATCATTCGGTGGGAAACATATTTCCAGATTGTACTTAATGATTTTTAAGATTTTTTTCGTGTCTGATACCATCATATTTGCTTGTAAAAAATGAAAAATAATAATGTGATCAAAAATTTTCATAACTCAGCCACTTACGAGAAATTAATGCTCTGCATAACGTAGCGTTATTAAAAATTCAAGTGCTCTGCGCTAGAACCATTGAACGAAAGCAAATGGAAAAGTAATAAACATCCAGGCGGTAACAAGAAGAGGATGCAAAAAAAAAGAACGTAAGATGCAAAAAACCACTTGGTAATGACACCTTGGGGACTCATTTAACGGTTGTCTTGTAAAGCATAATACACCTTTTTTACATTCAGATTCACCGCCTTATTTGCTTTTAGGCTTGTGCGCGCACCAGCGTGCTTACTACTGGCGGAGGAAAAACTGTTTTACAAATAGGTGCTTAGACTAGTTTTATGATGACACGATTTTTTTTGTGCAACAGAACTCAAGATTTATGCCGTTTTCTCCCGGTGCTAGGCAGCAAAAAATGTTAGCAGCAAAAAAGGTGCTATACACTAAACCGCAGCTACGGGCTGCGTGAAGTGGATAATGGAGTGGTAACGAGAGCGAAAAAAAAGGCTTCTGCACGTAACACAAACTTTAATCGTCATTAAACGACTCAGCCAACTGGAGTCGCCGGGGGGTGCCGTGTGGTGTGTCTTCTACCCCTCGTCAGCCGAGAGGACTTTCCTTTAAGGGTTGTTCTATCCCCGTCAACGACGGCCAACATTGTCTTGCTCTTGTACAAATAGTTTCCATCGGATGCTTGAGTTTTTTATTCACATATACAACCCCAGCCGCGTGTAGACTTCCTTGTGTGCTACGTTGAGCATAAAAACGGAGGAGAGAGGCATACGGCACCGTGGTTCTTTTTTATGTTTTTCTTTTCCTCCACAAAAGGACACAAAAAATTGGGACTGAAAGTCTTGCCGCCGGTCGTCTCTGTGGTGAGGTGTGGAAAACTGTTCTCGCGCGCTGTAGAGATCCTTTATCGCGCCCGTCCGCCCAGAGCGGAAGAACGAACGCAATGATATACAGTCGGAGGTAAAAACCGGTCGCACAGGACGAGCAAAACGCTTGTGTGGTACGGAAATGAAGAACAGAATGGCACCCAGACGGTCGGGATGTGGAGTTTAAGAATGAAATACAGGATGGAACCGTTTCAATGATGATGACGGTGATGCTGTTGCGCGCAGAAACGGGGAACAACGGAGCAAAAGGAATCCCATCACTTTGTGACGGTACCGGCCTATGGAAGTGGCGTGCCTTGGGAACCGAAAATGATGGAGGCTGGAACCTCCGGACGGAAACTTGTTAGCATTGGATGGGTGCTGCTGTTGCGAAAGGCGACAACAAAAAAGAAGGAGTCGAAATTGGCGCAAAACATCTTTATCTGAATGTCGGGTCGTGTTGTGTTCAGTGGCTGGAAGGAAAAGTAAAAAAAAAGGATATTCTCATTTCTTAGGACACGAAGAAGGTGATCAAATTGAAAGATCTTTCCCAGACGGTATGGATGAATGTATACGGGATGAATGATAGAAAACTGTTTCTAAACAATCTAGCCAGATCTTTGTTAAATTCGTGTTACAGCAAAACATCAATGTTGGTTGGAAACTGCGACTAGCTTCTGTTAGAGCATCCTGTCTTCATGGGGTATCTTTTGTAAACTTGAAGGAAGAAACTGTTTTGAAACGTTTTAAATGCTTTTCAACGAAAAGCTGTCTCAGTAAAAAGTTACAAGAAGACAACAAAAGCTACAAGGTACGGGAAAATGTTTTGGAAAAGTACCAAAAGTCTCGAATGAATAATGATTCAGTCAAGACTGTACTCCCACTTTTTCCAGAAATTCTACGACGCACCAGGGCGAGAGTAGAACGCTTCACTTGCTCTTTGATAGTTATACGAACTGTCGAAACGAAAAGTCTACGGGAAAACGAAAACGTTTCTTTCCATCTCTTGGAATGCCCGTATTTTAAGTGAACAATTTGTCTTCACATTCTAACAAAGACCAAAAAACCTTTTGTCGGTTTCAATTCTACCGAAGAAACTCGTTCACTTTTGTCTTCTTAAACGATACGTTGGAATGTAACGCACGCATTTGCATTGCCTAAAGTTTCCCATAATTCATCCACAAAACCATAACGTTTTCCCGCCCGTCTCCGGATGCTGTGTGACGGTAACCAAGACATAAATTTTGCTTGCTTGTGAAAGTGCATTGAGCGCACGGGGCCGCACCGTACCCACTCTTCTCGCATTACTTTTGCCAGAGTGTTGGAAGCACAATGCACACAACGCCACAGCACGAGGCGCTCGATGAACCAAAAGGTGGAGGAAAAGCAAACCCTCCCCCGGTGGCTGTTGAAAGTTCTCCAATTTTCTAGCTCCTGAGAGCTGCTGCTTTCTTGCGATGGCTTCTTGAGACAGGGGGAAAGTAACTTCTTGAGTGGTGCTGCAGGAAAACTCGAAACCCGGACAGTAGCAGCGCGCAACAGGTCCCCGGGATGCAACGGAGGCATGCGCAAACAATGGCCTTGCGAAAAGGCACTCCTTTGCCGGGTGAGTGGTAAAGAGCCCAGCAAGGAGGAGGTTGATCATGGTCGGATTTCGTGTTGTTTTTGTGCAGTTAAGACTCTCTCGGTCCCCGGGGCGCGTGTGCACCGCATTGTCCTTGTCCGGAGTGGGGTTGTTTTTCGCAAATCCAAATACGAATCGAATTGAGCTGATCTCCCGGTGGCGAAAGTCCCTGGAGAGCGGTGCACAAGGGGCGGGAAGATAAACTTTTGATCCTTGGGCGGTGTGTGTGCTCGGTGCAGTTCCGCGGTTAACAAGCATTGTTTTTGATTTATCTTCCCGGCAGCTTCCGTTCTGGGAGACGGAGTTTTGCAAACAAAAATGCAAACTCTCGCCCCTGTGCATCGTTTCCCTTTTTCCAAGGGGTTTTTGGAATTTGCTGCACCATTTTCAACAAGAGGCTCGGAAGATCTTTCCGTTCAACGGTGGCGAATGTTTCGGTAATCGACAGACGGTTTCGCTGCGGCAATGGAAAACCTTTCCCAACAGCTTCCGTTTATCGGGCTCGAGAAATTCAATTTCCCGACCGGTGGATTTCCCGTAAAACAATGAAACCGTAGACCCCGGGCAAAGGTGTACGAGGTCTGATTGTGTTCACCGAAGAAAAGGTTAATCTGCAGATAGGTACAGCACGGCGCTAATCGACCCATAAATATATCGTGGCTTAGAGGCACAAGTCTGCAGCAGCAGCGAGCGAACAATGCTCATTCATTTAGTTTAACTAAATTAATTTTATAAATTACCGTATTACCCAGTACTGTGTGTGTGGGGGCTGTCGGTTAGTGCTTCTATTTAGGGGTTTCTATGGCGAGAACTTCCGAACCCAAAACACATGGACTACACGTGGATGACGTCCCGGCACACGTAATCGCCATTACGCTCCCTCCCGGGCCAACTCCTCACCTTCTTTGCTCCACTTCTTCGATAGAATTTAGATTCCGGTGACTTGGATATGTTGCTGCTGCTGCTACTGCCCGGAACGGTCAAAGACGCGAACCACATAAATCCTCCCTCCCAGCCGGGGCGCACACACATCGGCTTGATTATTGCTCATTATTAACTGCGTCGTGTTCTCGCGCGGTCTGCCCCGCGCATTTGCGTAAGTGCGCACGGGGGGCGCAATATTCAATCAACTGTTGCAAATGACCATAAAACGGTTTCCGAAATCGGAATCCAAGAACGGACCGTGTCGGCTGTGTACGTCCCTGACCCTTCGGAGATCGATATAAGCGTGGTACGTGATGGCGGTTGCGCTGCAGGCTGTTTGTCTTCCCTGGGACGAGAAGTGATAACCTTTCCCTTCCGACGCTCGGACCAGCCGGTGGTCGGGCATGAAATAGCAAAACAATAGTGCGCATTAATTGCTAGAAAACGGTGAAATATAGCGAAAGCGGAGATGAGACGAACAAAACAAAAAACGGAGGAAGCAAAACAATTGGATTAGGGGATGACGTCTGGCGGTGGTGGCCGAAAACCACTAGACCTCCAGCGCTTTTGGATCAACACGGCGTGGTGACCCCGACCCCGGACCGGGTAGAGGAAGGGATGGCATCGCGCTCTGGGTGTTTTGGACTTAGGGCAGTTGCTGGACACGCTTGCCTGGCTGTCTGCCTGTGTCTCGTTAGTAGTGGCCAAACAGAACCGCCGGGACTGATTGGGCTTTGGCGCAGAAGTGCCGAGGGCGACCTTCGTGGGATAAAAACACAGAAAAACAAACGAAAATCCCTAATGTTGCGTCCCGTTAGCGAATGTCCCAAACGCACGATGGGCCCAAGCATGCGGGACAAATTTGCGCGTCAAGTTCTCGGTAGCCCGGTCTGTTTGCTTTCGAGCTTTCGAGAGGGGAAGAGCGAGAAAAAAAATACGCCGGGAGCAAATTAAAAAAAAACTCCGCGGCCCTTCGAAATGCGTGAGTGCGAAGGGGGAAAATCGGTAACTTGTTTGCAACGATGGCACAGATGGACTCGCGAGCGAATTCTGGATTGCGTATTGGCCAACACGCAGTCGTAACACGCTTCATGAAGCTGATGAATAGTAATTTATTGATTATGTGTCTTTTTTTTCTATCACTGTCTGTGCGCCAATCGGTTGCGGAGTCTCTCGATCGACTCGTGGCTTTTTAGAAGAACGGATATCGTTACGTTAGAATCGAACTGATGTACCGTTTTTTTATCCTTTGTGTATTTCTTTCCCGTTCCCTTTACTGTTTCATCCCTCGTCCCCTCGACATGGTTGTGCCTTTGCTATCGGGACATCCGGAAAAGTAGCGTGTAATAATGGCATTATCCAAAATTGCCCCCAGAACGCGTCAGACACGGGACAGGATGGCAATACGTTTGCCAATAAAACAACACCGGCTGCTGATGCAACGTGTTTCGGGTGAAAGTAGGAGAAAGCATACGCAAGGCGGAGGGTGCTGGTGATGTTGGTTTTTTCGCACTAAATCATTTTCGATTTTTATTTTCCCGATCCGTTCCACGCTTTGTTTGGTCTTGTCATAAGGATCCTGTCGATCCCTCAAAAAACTGCAAGAAAAAACCTAAAAAGGTAGAAGGTGCTGTATGTTTTGCGAGCTCAAAGGCCTAGGTGTGGAGTGTTTAATCAGCCTTGGTTTTTTTGGTGAGTTGCTGTGTGTGCTTTGGATTGGTTTTATAGAGCTAGTTTTATGTGGTTTTTATGGGTGATATTTTGGCACGTCACATTCCATTTTATGAGGATCACAGTCAAGATCTTGAGCAAACAATCATTATAGTTTAACAGCTCGTTTGCTGTTTGTTATTGATTTTTTGAAGTATCTTATTTACACTTATTGGTTATGCTTTTACATCGTAACTCCAAAATTCGTTAATAGAATTTAGATCACACTTGAGTTCCTTTCCCTGTTCTTCCTCAAGCGCGCATTAAAACTTTGACAAACCGAACAACACCAAACACGATCACGACTACCTTTTACACGCGCTGATCATTAAAAGTTATTAACAACATCCACTGTATTCCCTCTATGAAAGTTCGCTGCTCCTTCGAACTTACTTACATCTTCTTGCCAGTAGTTTCCCTGGTGAAGTTGTACACCTAGCGGTAGAAGAATGTCTGTGATTAACTTTACTACCAAACTCGAACTGCCGTTTATAGAAGTACTTGGAAAGCTGGGATGGAAGCGAAGCGAACTTTTCCGGCCCGGTGTCTTAAGCCCGCTCCGAACTGACATTCCGGCCAATTCCGGCCAGGTGATAAGTTTCGTAACAAATTTATCCGCCGCACTCTTGTGGCCAAAACGCCGGCTGATGGAGAGGTGAAAACGGAAAACTTATCAGAAAAACGTGAGCAGACTCTTTGGTAGAAGCAATACACGTACTCACCGCCTAATGAAGTAAGTACGTGGTGAAGCTTTTGTTATTTATTTCTCGATCACTCAACCAAGTAAGTGTGCTCTGAGTGTTGTGTTTAATGATTGTTTTTCTTTATAATTAATTAAACCAACAATAACATGATGAAAGGGATATGGTGTTGATTAGAAAGCAAAAAAAAACAGCAATACAGTTTGGTCGTTACTTCGGAAATTAAAAATTAGGAAGCAAAAAGGATAATCTTTTGTGTTCGATTCCATAATACGTTGTGCATGTACCTCTTATTGGACGACTATATATTTTTTTTGTTTTTGTGTAAATAATTTGCTTCTGCAATGAAATAATTTGTTCCACCGGAAGCATAGGCACGTATAAGGTATTGTGAAAACTTCTACCGCAGGGAGTAATACACACGCTAACCACGAAGCCAATCTAGCAGTGCTGACTGGTAAGGCAATTTCCATATATGCCATCAAATATATCCCCGTACATACGCGCGTGGTGTGACGCAAGGGTCTTTCCTTTCTTTCCCCGCCAGCTCTAAACACGAGCCGGGCGTGGAGCAAAGCTTGTGGAAGTTGGACGCGCAAATTATGGTCAACAAAGCGCACCACGAAACCGCGCTACGGTGATTGTTTCTTTTCCACGCTGTTGTTTAAATTGAAGTGTCGTTCTTTCCGGCCAGGTGGAAGTTTTGTTTTCCATTTTCATACCGCTTCCAGTGTGTGTGTTGGACGCTGTCAAAGTTGCCGTAGCATACACATCACCTGCAGCCAGCGAATCCATCGTTCGCCAACACTTTGTGCTGCATACCTGCAAGACAAACACAATTGCATACCACTCACCACACTATGGGGTGGTGGTGTTGGTGGTACTGCAGTGAGATACGGGAGTTGCGGGCCCCAGCCCGAGTGACATCATAAACCTTGGGTCCGTTGCAGGAAGTTGTCCGGGTCCGGACAACAGTGCACCGGCGGCGTTGTGTGTTTGCTTCCGCCGCTGCTGTGGTGTTGATTTTCTTCTGTGCCGAAGCGTTCCTGAGGGAAATTTTTAACACACCAAGCAGATTTTGGTCTTCGGAATGGGGTACAGTCGGAGCACTATGTGTGGCCGTAAGGATTTTGCTGTTAAAATTTCATTTAAACTTTTACTGACGGAGGAGAAGAATGAAAGACAAGTTGCAATTTTATCACGTCACAGTTTGTAGAATCCCGTTTCTGTATTGTCTTACAGGCTCTGAATAGCAAAACTATGTTCCAGAATCATATTTGAATCGTTTCTTTCAAGCTTAAAATTGATTTTATTGACCATGTTTTATAGTTTGGACTAGGTCAGGCCTTCGCCAACAATGGTTATTGTGTCAATTAAAAGGAAGACTAGAACTAAAACTTAAATTACACAGTATCAAACATTAATGATCGTTTTCAATATCGTTCTCAAAGCTACTTTTTTAATCTAACTTTAATCAACCCAATACATATAATATTCGTGTAATCCTGACCCTTTAAATTAAAAAAATATATTTACTATTATAACACTCTTTACAATCATCATTTTATTCTGGTAGCTGCTTGAAAAACGTGGCGTATCTATTCGGATGGTTGGAAAACGTGACGAAAGTATGGCAATTTTTAAATTTGAAGTTTTACATAAATACAGCAAAATAAAATCAACAATTTCAGGAGGAATTAGACGGCTGAAGTGCTGCAAGCATAATATTTTTAAATAGTTTTTGAATACGTATTATCATAGTTTTATTTCAAGGTTTTCAAGATTCAATTCGCTTTGCTATTTCAACGATTCACATTACACCGTTTAATGTCAGCGTTTATTCTACCTTTAAAACATTACCTGTTTCCTTCGCGTGTCAACCGTCGCGCACCTGTGGTACGGAAAATGGCTCGCCAAAGAAAAACATCCTAAACCCGGACCCGTCTTTTGGATGGTGAAGCTGATACCTCCATCACGAAATTAATTCCATCGCACGGATTTTCGGTATCGCCCAAAGGGCAAAGGAAAACCATCACACACAGGCTGCAAGTGAACTACTACTGCATCATATCGTGATTCGAGCGCGGATTGATGAGGTCGTCGTACACTTTATGCGGTTGCTGCTGCCGTTACTCACCACATGTCCCAGACGGTCAGGCACGGTGTGTTGTGGTAGGAAGCACTAATAACAACACGTCATCTTCACGACGAGACAGACCGCCGGCATGTGAGAGAGCTCTTTCCTCCCTGCCTTCCTAACCGGACCGGTGGGACGCCCCGGGGAAATGTGCCTCTCCGCGCGGAGGGTGAGGGAGAAGTGTAGGGCGTGGGGATTAATGTTTGATGATGGATTTTGCAGCCGTGTGCAATAATGTGCGCCAATGGCCGATGGCCGTCGTTCATGTACGCAAAATACGTTCGTTCAGGTTTTGTGGCTGGACACACGAGGGAGGAGGCGGCTAGAGGAGGCGGTAAATTTATGATAATTGCTCAACTTTCTTCACTAACACTCGCACACACACACACACACGAACAGAGGCACAGTGGGAGGCGATTGAACTTTTGCTCTCGTAGCTCATCTTCAATCTTGCCAGAGAAGGGGAACAATGGTGGTGGAGGCATGCGTACACAAGAAGTTTTGAGAAGATTTGAAGGAATTGTTTTACAAGAATCCGCAAGAAGTGTAAAGATTCTTGGCGATAGGTTTGCAAAGATGCTCTTAATCCATACTCGAAATCAAAAGGGGAAGATGAGATGTGGCAAAAGTTTTCGGGACTTTCCCTTGGGATTCTCGCGCTTGGTGAAATATAGCGCATTTACGGTTAAAGTTGCGAAGTTGTGTTCCATTGCTACTTTCATCCTACGTAATAGCAAAATCTTCACAAAATCTCAAACCTCAAACACGCATTGAAAATCGCCTCTGCAGGTGGTTTTGCGCTCACGGGTCAATTCTCAGCAGCTGCGGTGAAGTGGTCCCGCGGACAGCTTTTCCTCATTTTCCGCAGAGGTGTAATTATGTTTCTTTTTTTCAAGCTCACCTTAAATGCCCATGCCCTCCCTCCGTCTGGCCGGTGGCGAAGGGTAAACTGGAATCGAACGCAAACGGGCGTCCCGATTTACATACTCACCAGCGAGCGCGCGCGCGCACCCCGACCGGATTGATTCATTTTCCAACGAGTAGAAAGCATCTTCTTCCGACACCGTGGTCCCCAGCCGTCCATCAAAAGCTTCTGATGGCTCCGGACATTTAATGTCCGCCGGCCCGTGCCGCACTCTTACTTTCGCATCCAAACGGTTCGATCTTTCATCGTTCACTCTCACTTACCGCGGTGGGCCATTGCGTTGCGCACACACTTTTGCTCAATTTCGAGACTCATCGCGGCGGTGCGCTTTTCCATCATCTTACCCGCGGGGAGGAGACGAGATCGGTCATGATTATACCCCTATGGGGCGTGTGCATATTGAGTTGCAGGCGAGCTTCAATGGGGTGTCCATCCCTGTGGTGTGGCCATGACTCCCTATGACCGACCCGCGGGGTGGTTGTGATGCGTTGGGTGGTGATCGAAAATGGCTATTTATGAACTGATGATCGTTTCACTTTCCGGCCATCCCAAAACGCCTCAAATATCCGAACGGTAAAATATCGGAAGATCATGGGTGTGTGTTTTTCGGATAGATCTTCATTTCTACTTCCGATTGAACCCTCTCGCGCTGCACCCATTCCTCCGTTAGGGGTTGTAGTGTTTTTTTTTGTGTTTTTTTCTGACGAAAATCCAAAATCCCCGGCAAGAAAAAAAAACAACAATTAATTCCTGTGTTTTTCTCATTTTTTCCGAAGCGCACAAAAAAAAAAACACAACCACGACCACTCTGACTCATAATCGATCGAAAAGCCACTGCCGCCGCCGCCGCCTCTAAACACTTAATCGTGCGCGCAGGCATCATCTGGGGTGTGCTGTATGTGTGCCGCACACGCACTTTCGAAGGTTTAGCAGCCATCAGACTAACCGAGCAACAGCAAAAAATAAGGGATGTCGGAAATCGGATTGTGGGCTTTCTCTACTCAGCACGTGTTTTGCTGCCTTTTTTTTACAACATTCTTCTACAATAGGAAGGAAGAATTCCGCTTTGCTGTTGATTTGTTGGTTTTGTCATTTTTCGATTGGATGATAATTTGGAAGCAATTGTTTTCCTCTCGATCGATCGTTCGGTTTCCGCAGGTGAGGGCTTCTGTTTTGGAACCTGGTTGCAAGAGGGTAAGGGTTAGGGCTCATTTTTGGGTGAAAAAACTGGGGTTTTTACGGCAAAAAAATCAGCAATCAGAAAAGATTAGTTTTCGATTCTAACGAGTGCGACTTGATTTCCCCTGGGAGAGGGTCAGAAACTCTCCTGTAGCACCGGTTCAACGGATTTTGTTGGACTGATTTTTTTTTGGCATGCTTTGGCTACAATTTGTTACTTTTTGCTTCTTGCTTTAATTATTTTTGCTATGATTTATTCTGCGATAAATTCAACCGTTTGTACTTCTGTTGTTCTACATTCATCGTGCAATTTTCTGCTTTTAATGTAGGCAATAGATGTATTACACTTCCAAAGAGAGAAAGAGAAAGAACATAGAAAAGTGTTCATTCTTGGGCACAGTTCGAGCCCTTGAAGAAGCTCATTGACTGGTTATATTTTCTTTTTCTTTCAAGAATGACATAATGATGATTCATGGATGACGTTACACCATGCTTTGTTTGCATTTTCATAATGCTTTAAATTCAGTTTCTAATAATAAATCACATTTAGCACATTTCCCCTCCCGCTTGTCTACGCGAAATTACTGTTCTTGATCATACAACAATTGTCCCCAACACCGCGAGATGTTTCAATAAAACTTTTGCGTGTAAAGCACAATTAAAACGTAATTAAAATATCACTCAGTTTAGTGTATCACGGCGCACAATCGCAGCCAGCTTATCTTTTTAAGTTGATCACATTAAAAAAAACCAGTTGCTTGTTCATCCTGTTGCACTTCTTCATGGTGAGAGTTCATGCCACGGCCGAGTGCGCGCACCAAAGGTGTCGAACCTGATGATGTGAATTTGCTCTCGAGGTTTCGATGAAAATAATTAAAACAGTAATTTTACGATTTTATTCAAATATTTCTGTTTTTTGCGTTTGTTTTCTTGTTTTTAATTCAATATTAAAGGATGGAGAATTAATATTATTAGGAAATAGACTTATTTAACTTTTTTTATTTAATTTATACTGTTTTTAAAAAACGACTGTATCCTTCGTAAAGTGCGTTTATAGTTATTTTTTTTATTTATTTTATCAAACATACATTTATTCGTCGTGTCATTTTAGCATATTATACACGGAATTATATCCCTTCAAACATTCAACAAAGTAAAAATAAATGTAAAAAACAAAAAAAATCTTCATTCACCATTTGTTCCCTTGGAACGGCTGCAAATGAACTCGCTCATTCACGAAGCTTGTTCGCGTTCGCTCTCCGAAACGTGTGTTCACGTGAGGAACGCGCGCGCGCACCCTTCCCTACCTAAATGCAGCACACAAACGCACCCCTTATGCGTTCGATGCGCCCGGATGGTGCGGCTTCTCGAAGTTGTTGTGGCCGTGCCGTCGCTGCCGTTCGTTCATTCCCAGCCGATTCATTCGCTTAGCAAGCGTCGAAGGGAGCGGACGGTGTGTGAGCGTGCGCGTACGTTCGTTCCGTGTGTTTTACGAGAACCGTTCGCGCTTGTGCGTAATCGAGTAAGAAGGTTGCGCGCGTGAAGACATCACGAGGATTGTTTTTTTTTGCGTTGTTTTTGGTGCATGTGTGTTGGTGGTGTACAAGTGTACCGATAAGCGCCCGGAGGAAGAACGTGTGCGTTGCGCGTTATGGTTGCGGATAGTGCAGATTGATAAAACATAAGTGTAGAAGTTGAAGTGAATAATAAGTAAGGGAAATTCCGCATACCCTTGTATACCTATGAGCTTGACCGTATTGAAGCTCTCATCAACCCTCGATCACGTACCACTCCTTTTGCCTCCTACAAGAAATTGTTGGGGAAGCGTGAGTCAAACGATTTCAATTGCAAGCAAAACTCGCGAGTGTGTGCTCAGTTTTGTCCACCCGGCTAAAGAGTGCTCTACCGCCACTGCCCTGCCTTTGGGTTGTCGATTTGGAAATAAGGTGTACAACCTTCACCGAAACCGCAAAAGCCCTAAACATACGCTAACCCGTGCAGTGCGCACAGAATCGATACAATTGCGGCCCGCGTTTCATCAAAACCTTCCCGTGTTGTGGGTGCGAAAAGAGTTGTATTTTAGTAGTGCGTGCAGATGTGTGTATGTGTGTCCGTGTGTGAGTCTCCTCCACGTGAACATCGTTCCAATTCGCGCCTAGTACGCGCCATTCGGTGGTTGTTGTCGTCGTCGTAACGATTTGTCTGGGTCGATAAAATCGATACCGTCTCACAACGGAGGCGCGTGAGACGATTGCAATTTGCTCGTGTTTTTCTTTTCCCTTTACGATCGCCCATCAGCACGCTAAACGCGTAGTGCGCCTGGTCCACAGTGCGGTCGCACGTATGTGAAGTGAGTGTTTGCCCTGAACGACCGAGGTGAAGCAACCGTGCGCAAACGTGTGTATGCTGTACGCGGGTGACTTATGAAACCGCGCGCAGTGCCAGCAAACAGAATCCAGCAACAGAAGCAACAGAACGAACCACCCCGCGGAGCAAGTGCAGCAGGAGCGACCACAAATCGAAGAAGCAAGAGAAGGGAGAAAAGAAAGCTTGCCTTGCACGGGTGACAGATTGAGGTTTTTGCATTCCAACCACAATTGGGGAAGAAGAGTCTACGAGCGATCAGTGCGATAGTCGATAGTGAGTGTTATTCTTTGGTGTGTACAAGTACGTCACGAAGCTCAATACTCCATAACCCATCCAGCAGCATTGATTCATCCATCCCAACCTTGAGCCTTTCGCTTGCTTTTATGACGTTTGCGCAACCGCTTCTCGCTTCTTACTAACTAAACTTATCACTCTGAGTCACCACTCGGTTGACTGGACTAGATATGACGTATACGCCGCCGCTTGCTAATACCGTGGTGCAGTTGTTGTGTGGTGCCGTGTCTCAAACGCACAGAAACTGTTGACCAACTACGATACCAAAATCGAAACCACTAAAACGACAAACTATTTCCGACTCGATCGATCATCACTAGAGAAAACGCTTCTTCTCACTTTCACTTGGTGTTGGTGTTGACCACCTGCGCCTGCGAGTGATACAAATCTTGTGAGCTTCTCGAAAGCAAAACCTCGAGAGTGGCTCGTGGCCTTCTTATCGGTCCGTTGTTTCATCTTCATCTCATCTTCATCACGTTTCTGGGTGGCTCGAGCGAACGCGAGCCTCCGGAGCGTCCACCAACGGCATCATCATTAGCGACGTCACGATTGGGCTGGTTACCCTTCCGGCGCCCTCGGGAGGACCGCCAGCGCCGACCAGCAGCCTTGGTCAGCGTCGCTGGCGCCGCCGACTGCGAGAGGCGGAAGGAAGGGCTAACGCAGGACCGAACCCCCGAACCGGGCAGGAGGAGAAGCCGCTCCGTCCAGTACCGTCCACAGACGACAAGATGAAGTACCTAACGGCTGGGCACCGGGAATCGTACACCCTGGTCGCTCGCAAGAGGTACATGAAACGAATGCTGTATGTACAATTAACACTTTTCGTCCACCTCCCTTCGAAACTTCCCGTAGCGGACGCTCCAGATCGTCCATAGTCGTACAACTCCCGCAACAAGGACACCGCAACTTCCCAGTAGCTTCCACCGTGTGTCCAGTACAACTTCCGTGCTCCGAGTTTGCAGTAGTGTAGAGTCGTCACTCTCCAGAACTGATTACCGTAGTGTGGTCGTTTTCCTTTAGTAAACGTTGCTGTAGCACCTTTCGTAGTCGTTTACATCTCCGATGAAGCTTCAAGCTAAGATCAAGCTGCTCTTTAATAAGATTATCGATTCTGTTTCGGATGTGCTCATCCGTCGAAGAGCCATCCGTCAGCGCTAAGTAACCTTCTCGAATATCCTCCATTTAGTTCCATCTCTGTCGTCGCTTTTGTCCCCCCTCTGCAGTCATCGCAGGACGGAGATGCTTTATCGGAACAGTTTTATTGCGTCTAATTGATCATTAAAAATGCATTTTTGTTTCTTCCTTCTCCTCGCGTTTCAAGCTTGTTCGACTTTTTTTTGCCAGTTTTTCTTGTGACCTTTTATTTTTGTTCTTGGCTGTTTTTATTTTTCGGGGAGTTTGAAATACTTTTTTCGGTGTGTGTTTTTGTTTTTTTTATGTTTTTATTCGGAGTAGAGTTCCCATCCCGTCGTTTGCATTCACTTTCTACTAGCGCGCGGTGGTGAAGTAATGCCTCTTTGGCTCTATGCGGCGGGATGTTGCGTGAAATTGTTCCGCCCTTGCTCCACAAAACAAAAACCACCTCACACTCCGCCCGCATCAACCCTCAGCCGAAAACGCACCCGATGAAAGCAGATATCGACGTGTAACACACACGCCCCCGGCACCCCGGGAATTAAAGTAAAAACGAGCAGAAACGGTTACAAATAACCTGTAACCCGGGCGGTGGTCCCAGCGTGGAAGATCATTATCTTTCATGGACGATTTTACTGTGCCTTCTATTTCTTTTTATTTTGGTTAATTTTTAGAGTAAGGGTGGTGGGTGTGTGTTTGTGGGGACGCAATTTTGGAACTGTTTTGTGGAAAGGCAAATACACAAACAAAGTCAAGCGCCCGCTACTAGATGCGATCATCGGCGGGTCTATACACCGAAAATGGGCGACGGACGCGAAGGCGAAAAGAGCGCTACATTTCGCAAGATTTACACCAGCCGGTGGCGCGGCAGCGATTATGAGTGGCGCGCGCGCAAATCAGCGAACCGAAGATGGCAGACACATTTGGCGACTGTTGAACTCCGTTGGCAAATGTTTGTGTCGAGCAGGATGTGGTGCGGTATGGGAGGAAATCGAGATGGAAAAAATGGAAAGATAATTATAAAAAAGTATATTCACGTCACACCGTGTGTGAAGAGGGGGCTGGGGGGTGAAACGGTTCATTTATTGTGATAGAAAATGGTGCAAAATACTGATGAGGACATCCGCCAGTTGCTTATCAAGCGGGACCTTCCCGTAATGGGCATTACTGGTTTCGGTGGCAGCCGGTAGGTTTTTATCGTCCCATAAAACACACACTTCAGAGTCCAATGTCTTCCAGCGCCAATTTAATGAATAAGCCCCTCACCCGCAATCCAATTCCTTTCACTTAAGACGGTCGGTAAAAGGAGGAGGAAAGGTGTTAAGAATTGCCGATGCAATATGCAATATTACCCAAACGCCCACACCTGAAAGCGTTTCCAGAGCCGGACGGGGGGGGCGGGGAGTGTCTTCAGACGGGGTGCGGTGGCGGTGCTAGTTGAGTGCGTCCGGTCTCGCTCCGTTTACTCCATGTGTGTGATTTAGCTTATAATTTATGAAAACTTATCTGCAGCGCCATTTTTCATTGCCCGATTCCACCTTCTCCTATCCGCAGGGAGTTGCTTGAGGGGTTTGGAGTCGGGGAGGTGAGCCTGGGGGTACCTCCTGCTGATGCAGATGCAACGGCTCGGCTACCTTCGGTTTGCGCTTCCCACGCACGCACCGCACGTCATTGTTCGATGTGATCCCAAAGAATCGTGGACACGCTTTGCAGTTACGCTAACGCTTGATCGAGCGAGCAAGTCGAAGCAGACAGGTTGGCTGGCAGTGCAGAAACAGAAGCACAAACCTTTAATGTGTCTTATATGCAACGACCAGTTCTCGTGTGCATGTCTGGACCTACCCCAAACTTTACGGAAATGGAAAGGGAAACGCAGACATAAATAGCTAGAGGCACAGCAGCGCAGTAGGTCTTTGCCGTTCTCCCAAGAGTGGTCGTACATTATCTCGTAGTTTAATAAATTTGTCACCACCGAACATGGCCGATCCATTCTTCTGCTGGGTTGGCTCAAGCGGTGGGAACCTAGCAGCTCGAATCACGTCGGAAGTCGGAAAGCCAAAGTAACGCTCACTTGATCAATTAATCAAACTGGCCCGAAAAGCTAAAGTCAACCGTGTGAAGTGTTTCTGTCAACTTCATTAATCGAACGCGGTCGGGCGCGATGGAAGGACAAAAGGTACATTTAGAACGTTTCGTGTTTTTACGCGCCGAAGGAGGAGGTTAAAGGTCCCAAGAGTGGAGTAATTAATTATTCTCGAAGTAATCAACACTTCATAAATCGAGCATACAGACACCCCCTTGCAACGGTAAAGTGCCAAACGCTATCAAGTTATCAAGCATCAGCACTCGGTCACGAATTCCATTTCACGGATTTCCGTTTGTTTTCCGTCTCCGAGTGCCGCGATTCCACCAATTGTGAGGACATTAGGCCGGAATAATAACGCATGAAAAGGGGAAAAAGCGCGCAACACAACAGCGAGAGCTGCCCTACATATATTTGACTAATTGTTTACCGCCTCTGGATATGGAAATTCGGTAACAAACATTCCAATTTAGGACGTTTTGTTTTTCGCCCGATTTCCACGATATTTGTGCGTTCGTGTGTGGAGTGTGGTGCACACAAGGGAAGCTAGCGAAACACCCGTTGTTGCTTCCTGTGTCCTTATGCGCTTGTAATGATCATGCCTATCAGGAGCAGCAACAAAAGCATACAAGTTCCCTACAGCTATGCTTTCCTTTTTGTCACTCTCTCTCTCTCTCTTTTAAACACACTCGTAAGGGTGACAATACGTTTAGCACGCGGGACCCGCTCCGGGGTCTCCAGGATGCAATGGTGCAAATGAATAGATTTTTATCGCCTACCGGGGGACACTTTTTACACACATACACACACGTACCCAGATGCATCGATGGGTCGAAATTTACGATCGTCCTGGGACGTGGCCCTGCCGTTGGACAAGAGCCCAGAGCGCTGTTTTTCTGCTCCGATCCTTGGTGTTTATTACTTCCGTTTCGTTCCGGTAAGGGCACAACCGGTGTTTTTTGCCCTAGCTCTCTCCTCGTCCTGCCACTTTAGGTGCGAGAAAAAGTGCGCGAGGACATTTCCTTTTTCCACATTTTAGAGCAGCGTAGATTGAACGCGTCTCCTTTTGCTCACTTGCCATCACCGGTCGCCACGGGGCATCTCCGAGAAGAGGGAGCGGAAAGAAAAAAAAAACGGCACCGAACAAAAGCAACCCAGCATCGCAACTCCCGGTGTTGCAGCAGGAGCAGCAGTGTGCAGTGCCACATGCTGAGAGTTACATTAAATTCCCTCCCTGGAGGTGGTGGTGGTGGTGGTGCTTAATTCCGATCACATCTTCTTGATGAGACCCACCTGATGGTGTGACCGATTTGTCGCCCGTCGGTGTGTTTGTGCACCAGAGCCCACCGGTGGTGATTGCAACAGGATTAAGCTAGTAATTGCTTCGTCCTTGCATCTTTGTTAACATCGTTCGTGCTATGGCCGGGAATGCGTCACGCTCTAAAACAGAAAGGGATCGATTGCGCTGGCGGAGTGACGGTGGTGTGTTTTAATTAATGCACCAGTCTAGTGCCGAGCAATTTCGTTTCGAAATTGTGCACATGCACTAAAGATTGTTCACTTTTACTGGGTTAGAAAAACGTGACAAGTGAAAGTGGATTCTGAAGTTTAAGTATTTTATTAGCAATATTTTTTAATTTTTTCTAAAATTAAAGTTTTTCTATAATAAAAAATACACTTTACATTTACTCTAAAATTGAATATTTTTTCGTCGAAACATAATTACATAACTATCCAATGTGATTTTGTAATACCGTAACATCCTTAAGAAAAATGTATTTAGAATGGTGCTTTTTAGAACGGTCCTAACTAATGAATTTGACGTTTTAATGCATTTTTCATGCACGTACATTAAAAAAATAAATATATTTATTTGATTAAAAAAAAGAAAGATTTTTTTATGCCACCCACACCTCAAACAAATCGTTCCTTGTACACTTTTTTACTGGTTCGTGTTACACCTTCTGAAATTTGCTCGAAAGGTGCAATTACACCGGTACATATCGAGAGGCATCTTGCCTACGCCTTCGCCCTCTTTTCATATAGCTGGTCCCGCTCAGCACTACCGGCAGCGTAGGAGGATTAACGGATGATCCGAAAAAAAAGTATTCACACCAAACGCACCATAATAATTCTAGCGGAAGTTTTATTCTCTCGACATTAAATGTGCTTCTTGCCCGGTACGTGCAATTGAAAGAGGCTATTGTTTCAGATTCCTCAAATAACCTCATTACCGGTATTCTCTTAAGCGAAACGGGAAGCAGCGAACGAAACGATTTGTGCAAAATACCGGCCTACCTTCACGCAATATGGGTAATGCAATTCACAAACGATAATTGCACACCCTTCGATTCATTAATCTGTATTCTACATACCACGCGGTGGTAACCGCACCTGCCGCAATCCAAATTCCTCCCTCAGAACGTAAAGTAAGATGATTTAAAGCCTCTCGCAACAGCGGAACCAGTGTGCGCACTCCCACTGCCCATTGTGTTCGGGTTAAGAATTAAGAGTGCGGAGGACTGCCGCTTGACAATGCTTGACGGATGCAACGAGATTCTCATTAAATGCAATGATTAAGTCAATCGCCTTCGAACGCAATTTGATCGAACGGCGGCCGTGGCGGCAGCAGTAGCAGCAACACATACCGCGGGTGGAATGCAACTGTCGCAAGTTACTCGAAATGGTCAAAGCGATGATGTCACCCTGCTCCTTTCGAGCCGTTTGCGTTCGTTACAGATTGTTGATGGCAACGCCGATGGTCAATTGTGTTTGACCGTTGGTGGTGGTGTTGGTGGCGGTCGCAAAATTGTTATAATTATCAGCAAACTTTTGGCGTCTCGCTTTGTGCCCTTCCCAGAGACAGCTCATAAACTCACGCACAGTATTGTGCTGCCTTTTTTTTGCGGTTTGGTGGACTCTATTTTTCTTAAACTGTCATTTGACCTCCATCTTTGCCTTCTACTTCCCCTCTTCTCCACTCGTGCGGTAATACATCAAAGCAAGATTTGACGAATTTCGACATTCCAATCGACGGGGCGAGCGCGGGAGGTATGTGTGTGTGTTCGTGATTTTTGTGATGTATGTCGGTTCCACGGCGTGTGTGTGTCACTCGGTGTGACGAGAGCTGCACGGTCTCGCACGTATAAGGCATATAATTTTGTGCTCGCCGGTACAGAGCAGCCACGAGACGAGCGATCCGAAAACCGGATGGGAATCGCTTTCGTTTTGCTTCTTTTCCACCCAGGCGAGACAGCAGATATCAAAGCAAAGCAGAGAACCACGGGCACAGAATGCACCGGAGAAGCGTCTAACATCTGCAATGCATTTGCATCACATGACTACGCTCTGCCCCCCTCCCCCAGCATACGTTTAATCGATAACGGAAATGGGCTAGTCCAGCTTCATTCAACTTCATTCAATACGCTCAAGTCACGGCAAAACGCGAACTCTCTGCCGCTTTCATGGACGTGCCAACAAATACGTGCAAAGTCCACCGTTTATGCCGTTTGAATGAAACCCGGCGTGCTTGGCGTGAATAAACACACAACCCTTCCAAGATGTGTGGAGTGGGGGGGAGGGGGAGAAGGGGCGTTTTTGTGCGGGCAAATAAAAACCAAACACTGCGTGCAACAGACAAGCCCGAAACAAGACATCAGACAGTGCAAAACCATGCACCATCGTCAGTAGGCAAGGGAAGCTGAAGTAAAGGGTTTTCGGGAGCGTAACGCGTAACGCTTGGCGTAACGGTTACGACATCACAACACTCCTATCGCACGGGGTTTTGTCATAAATTCTTCATTTCAACGAGGAGCGAAGCGGAGCACACTTCTGAATTGATAATGCGTCTGTGATGGTTCGCTGGACCTCCTGCATATGACAATGAAGAGATTCATCCATGTGTGGCTCTTGGAGATGATGCTCAAGAGAAATAGAACGCAAGAAAACGAAACAAACTCGTAATCGCGCACGGCCACGCATACTGAGAGCCTCTTCAATCCGACGGCCAGCCTGTGATAACGGGTTCGCGGACTTTCTCTTCGCACATGGAGAAGAACACCCTCCAGCATTCCACCCTGCCAGAAAGGGAGAGGAGCAGGAAGAAGAAGGGACCACCTTATGAGGCCCATTTATTTTTGAAATATTTTATTTCACTGGCTTCGCGACGAAGAACTCCTCCCTCTCGAGAGGATCGTATATTGTGGTCGTTTAATGGGTTTTGTTTCTCTCCAACCAGTCTGCAGCTTAAACAAGAAGCTCGTTAGAATATAGACCTAACGAGCAGAAATCCACACACAATAAGGGCTTGTAAGCGATTCACGATTTCTTGGAAGCGTAAGCGTAGCATGTAAGTTTTGTACCCAAAAAATGAGATGTAATCTAATAAATATGCTTAGGAGGCCCCCTGAATCGTCGCGAAGCCGCTTTTCGTTAACGGATTATGTTCGGTGGCCAGTTTTTGTTGTTGTTGAATGCTACTGCTGCTCATAAACGTTCGCAACAGCATATTCTTGCAACAGTACAAAACATTTATTGCCTTTTTTCTACTGGTTTTCAAGTTGTTCAAAAGGGAGAAGGGAAAGAAACCCAAATTCACTGTATTAATGGTTAAGAAAACATGCAGCGAAGTAAAGAACGCCCCATTCGCACTGTGTATTTTGGGAGATGGTAATCTACTGTAGCAAATGTCGTTTTGTACTTACCCTCTGTGAAATTGATATACGCTTCAATAATAGCTCAACTATATAGGTCTCGAACAGCAACCGGTCGGCGTGCGGGAAAGGTGCGAATCACACACACATCTCCGCATGAAAGTCAACTTCTTTTATCGTAGAAAAAACCTGGGCAATGCACAGACATCAGAAATCTTGCTCGAAATGCAACTCCCTTCCGGTTAGGTGTTTTTTTTGTGTTATTACACATTATTTCTTCAGTTTTTTTTTCATCGTCCACCAAAGGTGAGAAGAAACTGGCCATAAATTTGGTTTGACTAGGTACACACTCACATAATACCCTTGTGAATGCAATACCCTGAATGCATACAATAAGATTCTTCCCTCCGATTGCGTAAGGGACTTGAGGGACTTGGGTAGAGGACCTAAAGCGGTGACATGAATGTAGATGAAGTCGTCGGTAAAGATGCCTTGGAAAGAGTTGCGCTCAGGCGTTCTTAGCGGACTCTCTGGGACTAGTTCTTGCGCCCGTTATCACAATTCTTCCATCAGCACAAACGGGCGCGCTGACTCTAAGCAGGGAAATCCCGTCCAGTCACAGACGTCTTCCAAGGCGCTAGGGAAGGTGGAACTGATTGAACCGATTGATAGTGTCACTCCCAGGTCGTCCGACTTTGATTAACCGGTGTGTGATGAGTTATGGCGGCGGAGGTAACAGTCTATCCGGCCAGGTTTGGGCACAGCGAGCACACATCCATATCTTAGTTATAATTACCCGTGGCTTTTTGGACCCTGTTGTGCGCCGCTTCGCTCCACCCAAGCGTGTCGTCGCCATCCAGTTTGTTCCATAATAATGTCTGTAACTCTTCCCGGCATATATCACGAAAAGGAAAAGGGAGTTGAAACCCTTTTGCGGCTGCTGCTTCCCTGACCTGGGAGACGTCAGAGAAGAAGAAAGTGCTTACGCACCCGTAGGAACTGAAGCGACGCGACAAGACACACACGTATAATTTCGTCCGCCGGAAGCCGGTGCCAAGACTGGACTGCCAACACACGTACGCTTGGAAACCGTTGACATTTATCGCCCCCTTTCGTGTTCCGAATTGAACGCGGCGTCCTCGGACAGTGGACATTCGGTGGACTGGAGTGTGGAGTTGGTGGCTTTTTGGAGGTTATAATTAGAGCGTTTCGTCAGGGTCCAGGGAAGCGCGTGCATACAAAGTTAAGGTTTTATTCTTTCGTTTGCTACAGAGATTGCATCAAGCCGGTCGGTAGAAGACCTCAGTGGTTTGAGGCTTGACGTCGTCTTCAGGCCAGTCAGTTAGTCAAGTGTCAGAAATGAACGTTGGGGGATGAGTGTGTTGTGTGACTCGTAGTAATGAATCAGGTAGCTGGGACGCTTCAGCTAGAAATAAGCGTTACGTTCACCAACCATGTCTTCAAAAAAAAAGGGTGAAGAAATTGGAAGCAAACCTTAAACAAATCCTCACCAACAACACGGTGAACGTTTGGCAGTAAGAGACCATTCGGAGAATCGCTGCTCGGATCTATGTTTTGCCACTCGTCGGGCATGTGCTTCTCCATCGCCTCGCAGAATGGAAGATCGTTGTCGGATTAGCGGTTTGTCGGATGCGCAGCCAGCTGTTACGCGCACACAAGACGCACGCGTTTGTGTGTTGGCGTACATCGAGTGCACCCGTTTGTTTACAAGCAAGCATTTCCGCTTCGATCTTTTCTTGCCGCGGTACGGAAGACGCCAGCAGAATGGGGAGCGGAAATGATAGAATGAAGTGTTGGAGAAGAATTATGGACCTCGGTTCCAAACCAACAGCGTGGGGCCAATCGTAAAATCTGGTCAAAAAGGCTCTTTAGAGGTTTCAGAGCTTCGATTTCAACCCGTAATTTGGGAGCTCCATTACACACCTCAACCCAGCTCGGCCGAGAGTGCTCTCAAAGAAGCGGGAGATGAAGTGGGGCTAAAAACAAAAAAAAACTACACATTACAACTTCACGAGCGCTTTACCGCTTGAATACGTATGGGGGTTAAGAAGCTAACCTACATAACGATCTCAGCTTCTGCTTCCACTAGAAGCTGCTACAGGGGAGGGGAAATTCAAACGGCAAAACCCACACATCTCACCGGAAACGGTTCAATAAATCGATGATGCACTCCTGATGAGGATGCACGCCTGTTTTTAGGCACAGTTGAAGTGGTGACGCACCAATATGCCGGATACCGGATTGGTGTACAATATCTTGCCGATCGCGTCGGCTTTGATTGCGGCCGGAGAGCACTTTTAACTGTCAATAATGATCGTAATGAATCCGGAAAGGGTAATCAAATCGATCGCGCACCCGCGCAACCCCGGACGAACGGTAGGAGAAAACGCACACCAATTGTGGAAACAACATAACAGGATCATGCTGTTCCTGGCATTTCTCAGGCGGTGTGTTTGTTATGTGTTGTGTTTTTGCTGTTGCCGCCGGTGGATGGGGTGGAAATCTCTGCGATCGCATTTTTTTCCTGATGGTTTAGTGTGTAGCGGGTACTCAATGACCAAAAGACCCACATTCCGGGTGTCTGCTCGAACCGAAACAGCACACCGGTCGGGATAGGATCTTGTCCCAATTAAACCCATTCTCATATTCTTTCCGGACTGGCTCGTTTCTCGCTTACTTTTCTTCCCCCTCTCTCTCGGTCTTATTAAGACACGTTTCGCTAAACAGATCTTAAAGCATAATGATGATGTATCGGGTAAAATTAGATCACCAAAATAGCCCTGCGAAACCGAGAACCGCAAAACATCTCGGACATGGTGGTTATGTGTTGTCCCGCTGTTGTGAGCGCCTTTAACACACATTCAATCTTGTCTCGTCCATCCGATTTCCATTCTTTTGCGGCCCGCTCCTGTCTCACCTCACATCTTTAGTGTGTCATCTTTCTCAAAAGGGAACAGGTTTGCAGCTGACGATGATCTTTTGCTGTTGCTGCTGCTGCTGTTGCGCCTGTTGGCGCTGGATGACACGGAAGGCGCGAGTGAGCACGATTTGAATTCCAGTTTCCCAACACCCCTCAACCACAAAGCGCACGGGGAAAGGCGATTTCGCCCTGCGGGGAAATAATAAATATGTGTGTGGAAAGAAAGGGTCGAAGCAAATAATCGCAATGGCATTCCTTGAATATTTTGGACGTGGATTTCTTCGATACAATTTTCTTCTTCACTCTCGCGGTGTCGAATCCGTCCGAGGAGAGTGTTGCTTTCTTCAGTTGCAGTGGCTTTCCTGCATGATGTTTCTTTCCGAACGGGTAGACTTTTTTTTTAGGTTGGAAAAGTGGTAAATGCACCCCGTACTTTCAAGCTTCCTTTAAATCTTCTACCGCAAGAAAATCGCTTCGATTGAGATTGCTTTAATCCCGTGGCGGTTGAGTGCATTTCGGAATAATCTCGCCCCGGAGAGGATGTGACGAAAACAAATTGGAATGGAAACTGGAACGTTTCATCGAAAGTGTTCGCGTCCCGTTATCAGCGAATGTGTGATTGGTTTATTTTTACCTCAAAACGACAAACATAAATAAAATAGAACCGTCACTTGCCGTGATGAGTGGAGCCCTCGGTTGGCAAATTTTGCCGATAAGCAGCGATCGGTGATAACGTTTTGCCGGAACTGCAGTAAATACCCACAGACACCCATTTGTCTCTTTGGTCAAAACTGAAGCGTGTACTATCAGTGTTGTTGTATTAAAATCTCTTTTAAGATTAACCCTGTACTGTAGGGTGACATTAAACGGAAATCGATTAATCAAAAATTCGTTACATGAAAAAAGGGGATTACTGTTCGATAAATTGTCTCCATAGAACACCTTTAACATGCGAAAACAGGGACTACAGCCATGTCATGTCAACTGCAAAAAACACACCTAAGCATTCAATCTCTTACGCAAACAAAGTTCAACCGCTCTGTGACCTGTGTTGAAAATCGTTCCCAGAATGTGCCGCAAAAAAATCAGCCTAGCCATGAATAGACATTTTCCCGATTGGACGAGCCTCTGACAACGATCAATTAACCATCTTTCACGGATCACTTGTCAAAGTCATCGGCAGGAAGGGAAGCAGGAAAAAAAAACAACATCCGAGAGGTAATCTCCAGCCACACATCGAATTTCCTGCTCCATCGTACTATACAATCACCTCTCCTTCTGCGTCGACCTTTCGGTGGTCGAATTATCAATAAAGCGAT
Source organism: Anopheles epiroticus (assembly GCA_000349105.1). Taxonomy (NCBI): domain Eukaryota; kingdom Metazoa; phylum Arthropoda; class Insecta; order Diptera; family Culicidae; genus Anopheles; species Anopheles epiroticus. Next base: position 263,023 of record KB670036.1, on the reverse strand, counting down.
TACACATGTTATGTTCTCGCTTTTCCGCTTCTCTGTGCTGTGATGCTGGGTGGTGAAGCTGTCGGATGGTAGCACAAAGGTGTTTGCATAATTTTCCCCCTTTGCCGGTCGAGTGTGTGTGTGTGCCAACCCTTTGCCTATTCTATCTCCGGTGAGGTAGCGAAATCCATCAGTCAATTGAGCACCCATGACGTGCCAGATCGACCTTCCGGTCGTCCGGTTGTCACCCAGCCCAAGCTTTAGCCTGGGTCATCAATGAATATTGATCACTTTTCTGGTTTGGAATGCAAATCCGACGCGAGACACGGTGATGGTGTATCGAATTTTCCAGTTGCGCACAAATTGTTGACGCGCTCTGTTGGCACAACCACAGAGAGACGGGCAGATGCATCCAGCACCGCCTCTCTTCCCCCTTACCCCTCGCTAGTGTGTGCTTTTGAATAAGTAATTGTTAGGATCACGATCATCCCAGTGTGTATCGGCCCAGGGAGTTCAATAGCTCCAGGGACGGAGAGGGTGAAAGGAAAAAAACTGATGAACAGTATCGAGTATCGTGAATGGGTGTTTTAGGTTTCAAGTGTGTCATTTGGATGTTTCGAATATCAGTCGACGGCCCGGGCAGTGGCACAGCAGTACACCCATAAGGCGCCCATCGGCAAATCAACTACACTTCTGCCCCGTCGCTCCCGTGTGAAAAGGGGCGGAACCCGTGTACCGATATCAAATGTCATATCATTTGAATTCAAACCCCATTATCGGCAATTATCCTGCCAAAGTGCGCCCGCGGGTAAGGGGCGGGGAAGGTTAGATGAAAAAAAAAAAACACACACACACACAACACATATCCAAGTCGGTAATGCACCTTGGTTGGTGGCTGCGTACATAATTGTAATATTTGATAACGGTATTAAAGCGCTCCGGAACCGGAACAACACAACACGAGCGCGCGCGCGCGGGGGAAAGCGCATAAAACCACGCGCAGCACAGCTCGCGTCCGTGTTCCGTGCCCGCGCAGAAACGGGCAGAAACGTGACCGCAGAAATGATTTGCGTAGCGGAGTAATTACGTGGTTTTTATTCTATACGATAATTATCGTTACGGTTTCTCTCTGTTTTTTTTCGCTCTTATTTTAATGTGGCGTTATCGGTTTAGCTGGCCGCAGCTCTCATATCCGTAACCTCCCTCCTCGTGACCGTGATCGTGGCCGTGCTGTTGTGGACGAATCTATTTCAAAGTTTTTGTGCTGTTTTGTTTCGTTTCGTTTTTCCCCAAAAAAAAAAAACAGAAATAACCACGAGGATAGTGAAATAGACAAATAAATATTCTCACAGCGCACAGGCACCGGCCCACAGCTTGACAAGGGATAGGAAAGTTATTTTAATTGCGGTTATTAATTGGAAAGCGTTCGGTTGTGTGGAGGATACGGAATGACACGGCACGACACGCGGTAGTCAATATTTTCCGTTATTAAATGGGCGACGAAAGTAATAAATAAATTCCAATCGGGTTTGCGAGGAGCAGCGGGGATAAAAGAGGGAAACCGAAGAAAGCGCAGGTTCGTCGTCTGCTGCCAGGTGGTGGTTTCTTCTAGCTCCATGTGGAAGCGATCGCTGCCTTCTGCGCCCGTTGTCCCCGCCTTGAGTGACTTTTGGGCGGGAATCTGTAATTTTGGAACCGTGTGTCCTCGTGTTCTACCCGTTGTTGATGTCTTTCTTTCCATGATCCTCGCTCGACACTGTCAAACGAATTGGGACATTAAGCGATATAAAATAGAGCTCCTTAAGAAAACACGCGGCATGTCGGTGGTCGGTGATGGAAACGTGCTCTGGCTTATATCAAACGCGGAAATTAAGCCCTCGTTTGAAGCAGTCCCAGGCACATTTGGGACAATAATTGATGGTGATTATTAACGCAAAGGTGGTTATTGTCTTCTGTTTCGCCCATTCAAAGGTGCATCCGTTAAATTGTGTGTTGCCTTTTTTCGAAAACGGTTAGATTCTGTTTATAGCTTTATGACACATAGATGGCGATGATTAAGATACCAGAAAGGATCGCGCCGTGATCTTTAAGTGTGTGCGCAAACAGAATCCGTAATTGATGTCTCATAGCGCCGTGATGGAGCAACGTCTTCCCAGAAAGCATCTCGTTGGGGGTAATTTCTTCCTTCTGTTGCGAGATCGAGCTTAATTTCGTCACCGTAAATAGGGAACGGTGATGTCTCACGCACCTCCACACATCATTCGCCAATGAAGAACGCAAAGCAATGGTGACGAGCATCGGTGGAGGCTCTTACGTTAATAAAAAAATCAATTATTTAACTAGCTTTAGGCAAATCGTGCACTGTGACTCTCCGCATGGCGTTTGTTGGTTGCGTTGCTGGTTTGTTGTTTGCCTGTGTGTGTGTGACGCGCAAAGTGATTGACACCTTTGTCGTTTTTGCACGTTTAACTTTACGGCTTTTACATCTAAAAATAAAGTGCCAACAGCAGCACCTATTAAGCGCTAGTTTTGTCTATTACGAATTACAAAAAAAAAGATTGGTGCATTTTTTCATTTTCCTTTTCAAAATAACGCACATAAAAACAGTCGTTCCGCTTGGAAAGAAAGATGATCGTTCGCCTCTCTCTCTCACTCGCTCACCGTCTCCAAACTCCTTCTTGTGTTTTTTTGCTCAATTGTGCAGTTAATTTAATGCGCAAGATGATGACGCTTTTGCGCAACGAACACACAACCGGCCAGCAGCAGCACACATTTTCCGACACAAATAAACGGCGTGAGGCAACAAATCACAAACGAATTGTCGAGTGCTGTGTTTTGGTGGCGTGCCCTTCTCGCAATCACTGGAGCACTGCAGTGAGGTGGCCGCTTCTGAAGCTCTCTCGGGGCCAGGACGCCCGTCAGAAAAGGGATTGATTCATTTGCCCTATAATTTTCGGACGAGGCTGAGGATCTTTAATTTTCGATAAATTTCCGATTCCACTTTTCGAACCTCTCGTGACCCTCTCTCGTTTGCGCCCGGGGGATTCTCTTTATTAAACAATAATTGGCGCTTAATTCAGGGCTCTCGAGAGCCGAGCAGAGCCGGTATTAGAAGGCGGTGTGGGCCACTCGTGAAACACACAATTTCCGTAAACATATACACCAAACAACAGGGCCTCGTTCTCCGCTCTCCTGTCTCTCTATCACGTGCCACCAAAACCATTGTGCCACGTGTACTGCCGGCCACAGCTGCATCGTGCAACGGGGTTTGCGTTGCACTTCTGCAACAGTGTTCCGATCGCAAGTTCGGTACGCGCACTCCTCTTCTGACAACTTCATCAAGAGCGCGCTTGTTCCGCGCAAGGGGCGCCCGCTTCTGGCGGAGAGTGTGTATCGTTTTCAATTTGCATATTTTTGTGTTTTTCCCCTCGCCTCGGAAGTGGAAACCGAAAGCCATTGCCAGCGAAGCACGAAAGAGGATTTTCCTCCACCACCAGCACCGCTAACCTCCGGGCTTGTGGAGTTTTGTTTTATTTTGGTTTCGTTTCGCACATTCATGCATTCATCCCGACGTAATGTGCCGGTGACCGTGAAACGAAACGCACGAAACGGGCACAGTACCCGGGAGCATGGCTGCAGTTTGGAAGTGAAACTTTTTAGGAATTAGGTGCAAAGGTTTTTTTTCCACTCTCTACCCTGCCAAAGTCGTACAGGTTCTGTGTATCCTTTTTTCTCAAATCGCATAAATATTGACAACCGGATAAAAAGGACGAACGGCAAAGGTATCACACCACCGGTGGCCGTGTCTGTGGCGTTAAGAGAAAAAGGTAAATCCTTTTTGTTCATTCCACTGTTCCCGGGCAGCACGGGTGTTTATTGAAATAATAGAAAATAATTGAAAGCAAACATATCGCATTACCCTTTTGTGGGGATTTATTTTTCAAAAAAAGGTTCGGTTGTGCTGTTCCAGAATTGAAATGTGCCATCCCGTGTTACGTTCGTCCCGGGGGGAAAAACTGGGACAGAGTGGACAGTTTGTGCTGTTTTTGATTTTTCTGGTTTTGTTGCAGTTGATTTTCCGATCAAATATCACTTTCTGCTCAGTGATTCACAGTGTTAAAACAGGGTTGATTTAATCGATAAAAAATCCACCGTTACAAGCGAACTCTTCTCGATCTCTGGGATCGCATTAAGGATGCAATGGATGACTTAAAATAAATTCAAACTGCTTGGTATCAAACAAAAAATCACCTCCAAACGCGGTGCGCTTGGTTCGGATCACTTTACACACGTGACAATCATAAACAAATAACCGGTCGCTTCGCAAACGAAGCGTGTTACGGGTATATTCGGGATCGGTTTAGTCGCTCCGTCCCGATCCAAATCCGTTCCGCCTTCGGGCGCTGAATGCACAATGAGAAGATAATGATGGACCTAATGCGTGGTGTAAATTAAAATTCCTCTTTTGTGTACGAGACGAAGAAAAAAACAATAAAATTGAACTCTCGCGCGCCCTCTACGAAAAGTGTGCTTTTGATGCACTGGATTGCATACTATCAGGCGCGTTCGACATGGGCAAAAGCGTGTATCGCACCGTACGAGCGTTTGTGGTGGGAAAAAGGCCGGCTGTAGGGTTGGTGGTTGTTACGGTAAAACGAGTGCCGGGATGGGATTAGCATCGAAAAACAGAGATGGAAGGGTCAGTGTTGTGGTCAGCGCCAGTACCATGACCAGGCGGACGGACCGCAGGTCAAGAGAAGCAATGACCAAAACCCGCAAACGAGGTACAAATTTCGGGCTGTAATTGAAACAAATGGGTGTCCCGGTTCCGTTGGATGCATAAACAAAACAGCGGACTGGAAGAGAGAGATAGAGGAAACATGGGAAGGATTATGGTCGATGTTGTTCGTTAAATTCCATCCCGAGACAGAAACAAAAGTAATGTCGCGAGAAGCTGCAATGCAAAGCGTTAAAACACTGAAGAAAAGGCAGATGCAACAGTGCAGAATGACCGTTGGATTTGTGCTTACAGTGCAGTGGGATACATGCTGATTTATGGTCCGATTATGTGACCGCGGTGAGGCGCCCAAAGTCCGAATCGTGATGAGACAATACCTCCCTGTTGCTAGCCCATTTGGTACGTGCACAAGAATGCAAATAAAACGTCATCCGGACCGAAAAAGACACACAATCTCGCGTCGCGGTTTTGGGAATCAATTTCCCAAAGCAACGTCTACTTCCCGAACGCAGCGTCGTCGAAACAATGGGTGTTTTGGGCGCAAAAATGAAGCGCCGTTTTGTGGTGCGGTCCCGCGGGATGAAGACATCCCTCAGCGGGCTTTTTTTGCCTCTTCCGTTGGCGCTACCGGTTTCCTAGAAGATACAATCACCGCTTCTTCCCCGGCCCATTATACTGGCCGCGTTTCCGAACGGTTTTAGATTCCGGTGGTGGTTTTTTTTTTGCTCCTTCAAACCGAGAGTGTCGGAGGATTCTGGCCGCGCGTTTGCTCAGGCTAATTAAGGTAAAACAATTTACCCCTCGATCCCGCGTAGCATGCCGGGGCTTGGAAGGGGTTTCGGCAGAGACACTAATTACCATCCAATTAGTATGCTAAGCGAGTGAGAGCCACCGAAACGAACGCTTCGCGGGGGCCGAACGCTTCGAATGTCTTAATTTCTGCCTTTGCGCTGAATGACGGTCATACTTGTTGGAGAAGATTCCGCACGCCAGGAGTGAAAGGAGAATTTATTTGCAAACCAACACCCCATCGCCGTGTTGGGTCCTCCCGGAGGGGGGTGTGCGACGGTGGATATACGGTGCGATTCTTCCCCAAAAGTCCTCCAGAAATTAAGACCTCCGGCACTCGTCGGCAGCGACTACCGGCAACGTGATAGAACTTGTAGTAGGTAGCGAGTTCTTCAGGTATTTATTCCCAAAATTAGCAAATGAGACAAAGGCGACAAACGGAACGGTCTCGGTATCCTTTGTGCTTGTGTGTCCCGTCCCAGAGGAAGCCATGTGGAGGGGTTCTAAATTAAAAATTCTAATTCTTCTCCGATCGTCGCTGAAAAGGCGCGGAATTGTGTGGGACGGTTACCGTGGGTGGCCAGAGCAAAACGGTTCGACATCGGGAGGGCAACAAACCACTCCACACGGGATCGTGCGTGCGCACTAATGGCGTCGCGGTTGATGATCGCGTCCCCGTGGCGTCCACCGTGACCGCTCCGATTGAAACGCGTTCGGAATCAAATTTCCAGTACGGCCAGCCTACGCAACAGCAGGTTGGGGCGAAGAGTTTGGAAAACCCACGCTGCAAACACTAATCTGTCGAGCTGCATTCGGCACGACCCGCACGCTGTATAATTAAGCCCTCACGAAAGCGGCCCCAGAAGTTGGATGCTTCCAAGGTACAAGGGTACATCTTTTGGATCGACAACGTATCATCTAATGGGGGGAGACACAGCTCGGTTCGTTTTCGTGATAGCGCGCACCATAGCCCCGGGGGCGTGTAATTTTGGTGAATGAATTCTCTGTCACACCAACCCGATAGCTCAGAATGAATGGGTCTTTATAGGTTCTGATGATTGAATTTCTTTGCTCGAAGGGAATAGTCAACGCAAGACGAGATCAAAGAACGTAAACGAAGGACGACTAATCCTTATCGTGGAAGGCATCGTTTTAATGGGACTTCACCCTACGCAAGGCGACACGCGTATTTGAAGTTTGGGAAGAAGTCGAACGTCGAAAAACGCAAATTACAGCACGGTAACTGTTCAACACGAAAGCGAACGCGCTGGAGGCCCTCAGGGAGGGATGTAAAATGCCGTTGAACTTTGTGGGCTCTCTCGTATTGCATGGTTTTGTGGGAAATTCGTTCTTCGGAGATGCACATGCACAAATGTGGTTACATTTGTCGAAGTCATCCGGAACGGGAAAAGCGAATTGACACACCCTCGTCGTCTCGTTTGCTCTCGCAACCTTAATGTGTGCCCTTCCCTGGGTATTGGACAACCCATCAAAATTGAGACCCGTTCCAATCGAGAAATTGGTGGTTCAATTATGAATAGATGGTTTAATTAAATCTGAAACGAAGTTAAATGAAAGCTCGCACACGGCCGGTCTGCTGCTGTCCGCAAAACCGTGCTGCGACGCATGTTCCTAACAGCCGGTAATTGTTATGGTTATTGCTCTGCTCACGGTCACCAAAGAGGGAGGAAGCAACTGGGAAAAGCTGGCAGTGGATATTGAATGTTGCACAAAACGTAAAAGGGACACAGTTTTGTCCGCACAGCGGGAGGGTGGGGATGGCGGATAGGGTCAGCACCCAGGTCCACACCGGACAGGGTCGTGATATTGGATGATTGGCAAACAGCAGCAGATTTGTTTGCAGATTTATGCGCGTTTTCGAGCTTCCAGCCACGGCGTAACGTTCCGGAACGTCCAAAAATGGTGCACAATGCTATTAAAATGCCCGGTTCTGTGTTGCTGGGCGGGTAGGGACGATTGGTGTAACGGTAGAGAACAAAGCTCTTTGGTGCGCTTACCGGAAGCAAACTAATCAGCATTCACTCGCTCTCTCGCACATTGTCTAGCGTCGTAAACCCGTCTATGGAAGGTTAGATTCGAACGGTAGAATTGGCCCAAAATTGGTGTTGCGGCGTTTCTTGCGGAAATCTTTATTCAATCGCGTGTGTGATGGTGTGAGAAAAAAGAGGGTCCATCCAGAGGGGGCGGAGGACGGAGGGCAGTTCTGACCAGAAAACAAAACACCACCCCATCGGGCGGCTGACCACAAGGACCGGCAAAAATTTTGCAACGCAACGGTACTGTCTTGTGCCGGACATTTTCCAGTATTCGGAACCCGTCTTCCTTTTTTCGCACACCTCGATCCGTTTGTTGGGTCTTTTCCGAGCTTCACCAGACAGCTTTCAGAGTGATAGAACAAACCATTTTGGAAGGATTTTCCAGATCCAGCCACATCAGAGGGCTGACGAAGTTCCCACGCCTTTACTCCCCACAAAGAAATGTAATCAAAAGCACATTTCCGCAAAGAGCAACGGATGGGAAGGATAAACTATGCGAGTTCTTTTTTTTCGGTTCGCTGTTTTCCATTTTGTGTACCACCACCGCCACCGGTGAGCAAAGCGAACCCTTAGAATCAGCATGATGTCTCCTCGGTTTCGGTGGTAGGAGGACCGCACCGGATACTCTGGCTAAAACTCGGATGAAGAAGTTTCGACGGAAGTATTTTTCGAAAAAATCGAAACCTCATTAAAGAAAATTAGAAACAGCAGCGGCGGTACAAAAAATCGATCATTATTTTTCCATCATCGGTCGCGAAGAATGGACCCGTAGGAAGGAGGGCGCAATATCGATGGGAACCGTCTTCAAGTGACTTTCTTCCTTTCTCCTTGGAATCTTGGGACAAGAGGAAAAAAAGACACGGTGAGGCGGAAGAGAAAAAAGGATGCAGCAGCACAAACAACACCCCCCGAGGATAGGAGTAATTTCTCCCAAGCAGCAAACAGAGGACCCCTTCTGGAAGGGAAAGTCCCAGTGTCCTGCTGCGGTGAGTGAAACGATCGTTTCGCACTGACTTTTGTTTGGTTCCATTTCCCGATCGGACGCCCCGGCGAGCTCGGTAAAGAGTGAACACATTCGTCCCTTTTTTGTCACTCTTGGTGGAGTGTGTCCCTTCGTGTTTTTTACGCTTTTTTAGCCGCAAAGGCAGCAATTATCGTCACCAAAACGTTACGGAGTTTTGAAATTGCTCTCCGCTTTTTCCGTCGCCGGTTAGTTGGAACGACTTTTTCGGGGGGGGTTCTTGTAAGGATATATTCTAAGAAGAATGAAGTGGGAAAGCGTCCAACAGTTTCTTAAGGGTTGTAGCGACTAAGGTATTAAGAAAAAAAAACATAGGAAATTACGTCAGCTACTGTGAAGCGACTCTGTCTCGAAGGGTAAAATTGATTTCCGGCCAATAATACAGTCAGGGTGGTTTAATTGCGGGCTGCTAAATGCAAATCGGTTGTGTGCTCCGTTTGTGGGACGGAAAGAAGCTTAAGCATTTTAATGCGCTTCATGAGCATAATTTCCCGTTACTCTCATGGACACAAAAATTGTCGTAAAAATTGATTGACAAAGTGTTTGCAAAAATGGGCAGCGCGCGCTCTGGCGCAAAGGCGGAAATCTTTGTGTCGTAAAATCTTAACAATTTGCCAACTCCTCAAGCAAATCAGGCTGCCCGAAATGCGTCACTCCTGCTGGAGATCCTTTAACGACTTCTGTGGAAAAAATCAAGCGGGAGCTCGTTAAACAAAAGCGACCAAACCGAGTGCGTGCGTGACACACAGAGTAAAGATGAAACGGCGAGGAGACGCGCACGATGCTTGAGATGCCTTCTCCGTTGCCTTTCTCACGCAAATTATGCTGGTTGCAGCAAGACTGCTGGCACTGAATGTTTGTGGAGTGACACTTGACTTTTGCCTTTCTGGCCGTGATCCCGGCCAGAAAAGCGGGCTCCGACAGGGAGAAGCGAAAAACGAAAATAAAATGAATGTATTTCGGGCTTTTTTCTTAAAGAATCCCTCCAAAAAAAACCTCTTCAAAAACCCAACTGTGCAAGTTCGATCGATTCGCTTGCGCTTCCGATACATTTTGAAGAGGGTCTCTTCGCTTATCCGCGCTTCTTGCATCTTTTGTGCAGCCGCGGGGAAACAGGGAAATAGGGACCCTTTTAAAGTTGTGATGGTCATCCCGAACCGGCGGCGGCTGCTGCAAGAAAGATTAAAAGAACGAACGCAGAATATGCTCTTTTCCCTCACTTACTTTCGCGGTGCACTGGACTGCACAAAGAACAGATTGATGGTGCTTAAAAAATGCAATCCGGTCAAGAAAAACAAATTTCCCACAGGGATTCTCAAGGAAAAGAAAAAAAAACAGCGAGCGGAGTTGGTCGCGACCTTGATCGCCAAGAAGCTGGTAAATCAACTTTCCCTCGCCGGCTTTTCTCTTGCACACAGGGAAAAGTGGCACCGAACGCAAGGGGAGGGAGTCAACGTCCTTTTTTGACCACTACACACACACCCGGCACGGCGACTTTTCCAAGTGGGCTGACGATTGACGACGTGCCCGTTTCAATTTTTCTTTTAAGGATTTTTTTCTCTTCAGGAACTTGTTCCGCGATTAGCGTCGCGAACTGAATGGAATAATAAAAATCTTAACGGTCGGTGTTCGGCTTTCCCTCCGCCCTTGTCCCTTTTCTAATCGAAAAAGCCCTCCCCTTTCTTTCAGCGATGCATTCCCTTTTCCCGAAAAGAAACAATTTTTCTCGCACGGAACAATGCAAATTGCTGCGTTGACAAGACGCGCGGCATCGCGTCTCACGCACAATTGAACGAAGAAAATGGAGGGACCGCGTGGAAAACCGGCCGCGCGGATATTAAACGGTGTGACAAAGACGGTGAGTGGGGGACGGCCGCCGCGAAGAAAGTAAGGGTAATTTCGTTTTCCCTTCCCATTCAATCCCCGGGTACGGGAAGGCAGGAGGCGAGTGTTCGGGTGAAAGTTGTTTTCGGCGGGTCTACGGCTCTGCCAGTGCATTGTTTAATATGGTCGTGGGTATATTCAAATTCTGAAATCTCGCGTGTGCAAATAAAGAACCAGGGTAATATGGGTAGAGAACTATCTAAATCTTGTGCATGTGAGTTTTTTTTGTTAATGGACAAATCGTGGAACGAAAGGGTCGGCGCGGTGTTTCGAGAACTTCAAGGCTGCTGCGTCCTGTGTACCGTGAAATTGTTGCCTTTTTTCCGGGATCGGGTTATTTCGGTTGCTGCCCTTCCTCTTCCTTCGACACGGACCGTTTCCCAAACCTGCCCAACACGCAAACGGGGAGGATATGTGCGTAGTCATTGTTATTACAGGGCTATTAAAAGATCTTGATTTATGATTTGGCGGACTCTTTCGTTGCGTTTTTGTAAGCGGTTTTGTTGCTGCTTGGGTCTCGTAATGTTTTTTTTTTGGCACACTCTCATAATTGGGCAGCGCCAGGGCGACCTGTGTGTGTGTTGAGAAAGAAAGACGCTGGACGCTGGTCGGTCACTAAACGGAACCGGCCGAGTAGTCTGTATGCGGAAGAAGGAAGACATCTTACCGAGCCCAACCTCACCCTTGTGCAATATACTCGGGTGAACGTAAAATTCTTTGCGAGAAGCAAGAATTTGCCAACTGGCGGTGGAAACCGAAAGGAAACAAATAGGTGAGAGTCGTAAAGTTTGCTGTGCACAATAATGATAACTGCGACGTTTGCTTTTTTTTATGGGTGTGAAATATTTAATTTTCGCATTTTTTCCTCCTGTGTCTCTTGGGAGAGGAAAGAGTTGGATAGGAGGAGGTCGTAATGGTCGTCGTTGATGGATGATAAAAATATAAACTTTATGTGTGTGAGCTTAGAATGGTAATATGGGTAAATGTGGTGAGGAAGAAAGAAGAGTACGGTTCATCTCACATAATCCAGCAGCAAGATTGTAGATCATCACCTAATCATGCCAACCGAGGCGCTTGAACAATAAGAAAATTTGATCACCCTTTTTTGTTCATCAAACGTTCTTGTAACGTTCCCTCTAAACGACCTCACTCACAAACCAACTTTCCCGGTGAGCAGTTGCAACAATGGCTCTCTGTGCCATGCGTATGTATATTGTGGTGAAACAATTATGTGCTTTCACCAGGGAAAGGTCTTATGCTAGAACCATATTTTTCCCCGAAAAAATGAGACCAACAAACGTCTTCTAACGGCATGGTATGATTGTTGCTTTGCATGCGCTATGGTTATTGGTTTGGAAAAGGATTTGGGTAAAGGGGAAGATAAAAAGGTGAATGGAGGCTTATTATTTGGAATGTTCAATGCGCTTGAGGTACCGCCACCAAACCGGAGAGAGTGAGAGAGGGAGAGGACCCCGCATCATCATTTGTGATGCGATTTCCTTCGAAAACCCAAGCGTCTCTCGATCACGACGACGACGATGAGGTTGATGATGATGGTTAAAGTTTGTGTGCAGGTGATAAATGATTGCATGGCATGAAATTCCGGTTTCCCCTTGTAGGGGAAGCGGTGCGTTTTTGGCAACTGCGGAAAAGGGGGAAGAAAAGCGGTTCCGTTTTCTTCGTTCCCCGATTGTTCGTGTGCGTGTGTAATACCCTGTGTCTACCTTTTGACGAGAAACGGTAAGACCATCATTAATCGATTCCTTTCGAGAGGAGTTTATTGTGGGAAGATGAAAGAAGACGGAGGAAGACCACAATTTGCAGTCGGCGGCGGCCCCTTAAGCCTCTCGGCACAAATGTTGTGTCGAATTTTATTGTTATTATCGTGAGGTTTATGAACTATTATGCAAAAACACACCTCCCGCTGCGGGGAAAAAAACGTTCGCTTTTAGTGTAATGGGAAAGAAGCAAATCCAGCAATGCAACAAACGATAGTCTTAGATGCATCTTGCGTGAGGCGTTAGGAGTTTGCGAAAACCGTGGGACACGCAGGGGGAGATTTCGGGGATTGTTGGCAACAGTTGCCGAGATATTGTAGACCACCGTCGTAGAGAGAAGCTTAGGATTTGTTTATATGAACCGTATCCGGTGTTTTGGATGCGATTGATTACGGGATGGTAAATTGATTTTGTCTTCCTAGTTTACATACTTTTCAGGGGCATCGCTAGCACACATCCTGGGAATGTGGTCTATTCAAAGGGAGGGTAATAACAGTCTTTGCAGTATAAATAATCATCTCTTTCGCTCTCGGGTGGTGAACCAAGCATGCCAAGCGCCTTAATCAGGGATCGTCGGACGATGTTTGTTGTTTGTGGTCGCTTGGAAAAATGCAAACATTAAATGTTTACAGCCACACAAAGCCAAAGAAATATTTATGATGCAGCCTCTCCGGGGCCATTGCATTTTAATTATTATCCTTTGGCGGTTGGCGGATCGAGCGGCTCCATTCCTGTCCACCAGATGGTTTATTGCATTTTTATTGCACTTTTTTTTATTGTGGATTGCAAATTGTGGCGCCCTTCGACACGGAACCGAAGGTTACAATAATTTACCATTGATTGGACATGATATTATGTTTATATGTGTTTCTGTGCTGGTGGTGGTGGTAGAACGTTTATGTTTTTAAACCCGGGTCAGAATCGTGGCATCATGTCTATAACCCACCCTCCGAGCCGGTGCTTAACCTTTGGCGTATCGATCATCAAGCAAACCGATTGAATTATTAATCTTTTCTTGTTTCCATGTGAGATGATGTTGCATTAAAGATGGATTGTTCAAATTGAATTTAAAATGTGTAACTGCTGCAAAGTATTTGCCCGCGTACATACAGCATAAGCGGAAGAACGGAAGCTTATTCTTTGTGCTATTGTGCCTCAAGATTGTGTGTGTGTAGCGTAAAGATAATTAAATTAAAATCAACCAGCCAACAATCGATGTCGACGGAGTGCGCTGTGTCGACTAGTGCCATAACCTCCATCTTCAAGGCCTCTACGTACTCTGGTGTACGTCATTGAGACAGGCCGTGTACGATTTCGTGCTGCTGCTGCTGCTGCTGCTGCTGCTGCTTTTGCTTGGGTTGCGTTAGCGGCGTTACGTTTCAATCAGTTCATCCAACCGTAACGCGGCGTTGAACTCATTCGACGGTTCGAGGGCACGCACACGCCGTGCAAGTCCTTGTCGGTTGGCACTGCGAAGGAAGGGAAGCGGGCAGAGGCATAAATCCAACCCCGCGCTCCCTCCCTGCGGCTTTAGGTGCTGATGGGACGGGATATCTATGGAGGAGAACAGATAGAATGAAGAGATTATCCCCGGATTCGTTTGGAAAATTTCATCACACCTAGAGCCCAATGCTTGCAAGCGCCAAGCTGTTGGGGATCACAAAAACTCGTTTATCTGCCGAGGAGATTAGACAAAATTGGAGGAGACAAAAATGAGGAATTATGACAGCACGAATCACGCTTCCTGTTAATAAAGCTTAAACTCAGTTGGTTTTTTGCTTCTACCATCCAGAAGTAAATAAAACAAAAAAGTCAAACCATTCTGAAGGTGCAATCCTGCCAAACGTGTGTGGTTGGTTAATTTAATGCTACTTTCGCTTGTTTATCTAGAAATTGATCTGCCGCTTCCTTTTGTGTCCTTCGTCCTATCACAACTCCCGTTTGATCAACACCACAGTGACAAACAGTGCACCACAATATTTGTTTAAGCGCATCGCACCAACCAAAACGTCCCGTGCGTGTGTTTCAATTAAGAGCTGCCAAAGAAACAACAACATTTAAATCATCTTTTCCTAAACGTTACCGGGACATGGGGTGTGTGTGTGTGTATTTTGCGTCTGCCCAAGGGGGTTGTGAGTGCATTAGATTTTATGCAAAACAGTTGCTGTCCTACATCTGGATGGGCAAGAGTGCGACACAGAGCAGGGGTCGGGACGAGTTGTCCTCCGATCGGCGCGCGTGTGTATGTCATCGTTCCGAGCGACCCCGAAAAGCAATCGAGATGGTGTTTAGATTGGATCAGTGAAAATTAAAAAGTTCACTTCCGCTTCACTTCCAATCTCGGGCTACAACGAAGCGGCGGGTTGAAAGTTGTATGCAAATCGAGTGAAGTTTAACGTACGCAGAACATAACGATTGGGTTGTTTGCCTAGTTGTTGACCCTAGTTTGGAGGGGATTGACAGGAGGACCGGTAAAGGTCCCGATGCAAGATGCAAGCAAACTCAAAATCAAAACGGCAAGGTTGGGTTAATTTAAAGCTTCTAAATTACTAATTTATGCGAATGTTTCAAGCAGCGTAAAAGAACACACAAATCGTTGTATATTTGAATGCTCCGTAAGGCGTACAGAATTGATTGCAATAACACGAGCGCAGTTAGATACTGCAATTATAAAAGTAATGTACACAAAACGTAACTCACTTGAAAAAGGCGTTTTTATTGTAGAAGAGGATAAAAACCAAATCAAACGTAAAGGTAAAACTGGTAATAAAGAGCAACCCAACAAAACACGGGAGTACTGTACGTATTTCTATTTAATGTTTGTGCTCCAATCAAAGTCGTAAAAGCGGGCGCGGCAAAAACAGGGGCTCCGCCATCCACACCGATCGTGTGTGTGCGATTGTGTGTGATTTTGTTTCGGATAATATCAGAGCCCTGTGTGGCTTTTATAGGGCAGGAAAATAAAACACATCCACGTCTCCGTTGAATAGAATAGAATGTAATGCGAATGCAAGGAAATGAAGGGGAGTGGGATACATTTTGCACAGCTAGCAAGTGAGCATGTACTTCCGGTTCTACTGCAAGGGCGTGTGGGAAACGAAGGGAAGAGGAGCGGAGGGGAAGCTCTGTCCATTCGTATTTACCTCCGGATGGGTATGCTGCCGCTTCTGCACCCGCCTGTCAGCTGCAGCACGGTCGGCTTTTGGTTTGAGGTCTGTCCGTTGAACCATATTTGAATATTCCCAAGCTTCTTCCCCGTTTTCCCGAGGCACGAGTTCTCGGACTGCTCGGACGGACGGGCCAGAACTGTGCGGAGCTGATAAATCGGTTCAATCCAGATACTGACCTGGTTGTTATGCAACGCTGCACAACGAATACAACGTCCGGGAACCGTGCCTCCCGAAGTGCGAGATCCCAGCGTGAGGTGACGGGAACATCCCGTGCAAAAGTTCGATCGGACGAAAGGCAACGAGTGGGCGCACGGTTGGCCCGGAGACCACTACCCACTTACCTACAGCTCGCGTTCAATGATCAGGTTGAGAAGCGATGAAGCAAAACTGTGAAGCATTCAACCTCCGTAACGAAGCTGAGAGATGCAATGAAGAGGAGGGGTCTGATGCACCGCTGAGTGCACCACTACAAAATATGCAGATGATCTTCCTTGAGTGCATCAGGGAGAGAACCTCGCACACAAACCGACGCCGAACGCGGACGCTGGACCTTCGGTGAACGATATTGCTGCGCCTGGATGTCAGTGGAGGCCCACTTTAAATGCAGGGAGAAGGCCCTCGTGCTGCTTGCAAGTGACGGATGCAAGTCGGGAAATAGTCGAAAAAAAGAGAAACAAACGTAATGGAAATTTCACGGAAAACCCCCCTCTTATCTGTGAGCAGGTAGAAGGGCTACAGAAACATTCTCCTGTCGGACTTCAAAAAAAAAACTGTATGTATGCTGACAAGCAAGGGTTATGATTCCCCGTTCGGGATGAATTGAATTTCATTAGCCATTTTGTGTGCCAGTTACACCAGGGATGCTCACTTTTGCTTCTGCGACTGTTGTTGTCCGCATCTCCCAGCATGTGGGCACAATGTTTTTACCAATTTTCTCTGCTCTATGTGAACGGCAAAAAGAAGGGCTTTTCTGAAGCACGCCAAACGTAGCATTTGTGTGGTAATGAAAAATTATTCGCCGTTTGCTTTCAAACACAAAAGTGATCTATTTCCATCCGAGTTCCCTCCCTCTCGAGTGTGTGTGTTTGTTTTTTTCATAATGGACAGGAACAAACCGGACTCGCTTTTAACCCACTCGGACGACGCTCCCTTCCGATCGAAACGTTCTGCAAAGAAGAATGTGCGCACTTATCACGCGCATTACAACACGGCTTACACACCAGTTTAAAACGGACTGTCCTTCGGCAGACTCACCCCTCTCGATGTGCTGATGTGCGCAACTCCCAAGCGCACATAAATCAACCCTGCTGGCGTCTGCTCTTCTGCTGCTGATTATGAATAAATCTCCGTACTGCTCGTCTATAAGCACACACCTCACCAGACGGTGTGACAGCGAGCACCATCAACAATAATAAACAGACAGTCCGATTTTTGTGTTTGTGGTTCCAAGTGGTTCTGGACCGGGCGAGTGCAATTTTGGACCGGATTTGGGTTGCAGCTCGAAGGGGGCTGAATGCATCCAACGATGAGAGTTGGTCGGTCTGGTGAACTCGAACTCGCACCTTGCCATAATGAATGTATGAAGAGGGATTAACGGATTTTAGCTGGGTCTTTTTTGAAGTGGACACCTCTCACTTTCGGTGTGGATAAACACTATTAGGAGGTGAATTATGTTATCACCTTGATGTAGGATAATATTTTCCCTTACTCTTCTCCAATGAGGGAAAAAAATTCAATTTTTAAGAGAGCACCATTAAATGAAAATTGATTCCCTTTTTCTCCATGATGGTGACCACCGCTACGTCCTTATCGCAACACCATCAATCAAGCGGGCTAGTTAAGAGGGCGCCGACGCTATCCACCATAAACCAACCACTCCCCCATCATACATCATCATCGTCCAATTAAAGTTGCATTTTGTCCGATACTCTCTTGTTGTGGTGCAGTTCCATTTACGGTCATTTACCAATCGGTCGTCCAGTAGTCACCACCGTTCCAACACAATCTCTCAGTGCTCAGGGCTTATTAATACTCCTGCTTCTCCACCTTCAGCTTCGAAATGATCACCCACAAAATGCCACGCCGGGTGTAACAATTAATCAGCATCGGTAAATGATCATTAATCGTGACCGGCGGGCACCCACTCTGTGGACCCGTTGCCTTCGATTAAGGCCTGTCAGCAAACGCATGACAAACTCGCTGAGCACGCCGTGAGCGGCCGGTACAGCGCGAGTCCAAGTGTCTATTTGGATGCGATTAAATTAATTTGTTCTAATCCTATACAACAACGGCTGGTGGCCACCGTGGCTACTGCTGGGTGGCGAGGCCTTATGATGTAGATGTAATCGAAAACGCGCTGCAAAGAACGAGGTTTTGCTGCAACTGCAACACAAAAACGTCGGTCAATTAGTTCGCTCGGTGTGTGTGTGTGTTCAATCTGAAAGGAGAGGAGAAAATGAAAACACACACACTCACAAAACGCGATCAATCATTGCGAGTTAAGGACTGCCCTAACAAGACGTTTGACATTGATCCGCTGAGGGATTGTTGCTTGGGTGTTTTGTGCAGCAGCCAGTAGCCGTAGTTGTAGATGATCGCTTTTCGGTTACACTGGAAACGATGATGTGTGTAGTTTAGTGACGACCGCTCGTAGATAAAACATAATCAATATCACATTAATACCCTTCGAACGACTGTAATTGACTCTATCGTTTTCTCTCTTTCGCGCTCTCTCTCTCTCCATTTCACAGGCGTCAACATATGGGCGGGTGGACGACGGCAGCGGCAAACGCGAAACAGAATGGACTGTCCGCGACAGGGACCGCGCCCAGCAGCAAGAGCGCCACCACGAGCCCGGATCGGTTACGGGGCGCCACGCACGATCTGTTCGAGCTGCTCGAACGCGTCCAGTGTTCCCGGCTGGACGATCAGCGCTGCGTCCTTCCATCGTACTTCACACAGGTGCGTCTTATTCTTTACCGCTCCTTCTATGTGCATCCTTTTACTTCTTCATTTTTTTTTTGTTACACGATGCTTTGTGGTTCGATCATCATTATTACGGTTATTATGCTTAAGCCTTTTCCGCCACTTTGAAAGTTATACGTTTTTAATTATTTGTTGGTCGGTGCAGGAAGAGAGCCGACGTCTCCTTAAAGGTCCTCATGAAGTACAGGGAAATGAATGGGGGAA
Organism: Anopheles epiroticus; assembly: GCA_000349105.1. Taxonomy (NCBI): domain Eukaryota; kingdom Metazoa; phylum Arthropoda; class Insecta; order Diptera; family Culicidae; genus Anopheles; species Anopheles epiroticus. Next base: position 244,418 of record KB670036.1, on the reverse strand, counting down.
AAACGGCTTTAATTTATTCATTCACGTGCCACTCACGCTACGGTAATGGGTAAACGCAATTCATAAATGGTCGTGTTGCAGCTTGCAATTCGTTTAAAGGAATGGAGTGTAACTCTTCGCCATCATTGTTGAGTGTTTTTCGACCGGACGGTTTATTGCTCACACTGGATCAGGTGCATCGCGCTAGACGCTTGTGGACACTCTTTCAGCTTTCTTCCATATCGTTACCGGCACGCGATCCACCGGCACGAGCCTATTCTCGTGCCCGGTTTTGCGACCTTCAGAGAACGTCGTCTGCCGTTGCGGTTCGGCGAGCCTGAAGTTTGAACTATTTAGCGCGACAGGCCTGACTGATCGCGAACCTGTGGCTCATAAAGTGGTGCTCATGTTTCTTATCGGTCGTACACGGCACACTAACGAGCACACCTTGAGGATTGTCCCATCCGCTTGGTGCAGTAACAAACTCGAAAGCCGTTAAAGCCCAATCGTTTCCAACTGTCACCCGTGGAGCTCACGTTTGCCTTAAGAAGGGCAACGTGTCCACACTTGACGCACGGTTCCAGCGTACCAATAAAAGCCTGGATCCACTCCCCGGGAGAAGGACTTGTACATGTACTAGTACCCCATCATAAAATGATAAAATATGAGGCCCTGAGTTGTGTGCACAGCATATCCCATCGAACCATTCCATTTGTGTTTGACATTGATCGAAAGTTAGGTTAAGGATCGTTCATCAACCATTCGGCTCGACTCGGTTCAATGTCTTCAATGCGCGCGCGCTGCCCATCGATGCGTGAAACGCAGGCAAGAAGTCAAGGGAAGGAAACTGATTTAGTTTTATAATTTTTAACCCGTTCAAGCTTCACACCTCAGAAATGATTAAACGTTTGTTTTTCGGGCTGCTATATAGCTCGAGGCGCAGAAGTTGTAAGGTCGCGCACCTATTTTAAAGGTTTTTAATAGCCATCTTAAACGGTTGGTGTGAGCGCGCGTGGTCCAACGAGTTGTACTTGCTACACATTTTTCAATGTCAATCGGTGTTCGCATGTGCCTTACCGATCATGTCCGCCATGTTTTTCTTTGCAATGTCATTCGCTTTTTGGTTGAGTTTTCAGTCAAAGAAGGGGGGGGGCGAAAGGATAAAATCGTTTGATTTACCACGATTTTACTGCTGCGCGAGATCTAACAGCTTCCGTTTGTTGCGTTGAAAGTTTTCGAAACGGTTGCTGGAAACGCCCTTGTCAAACAATCTGTTGCACGAACCGGAACCGGTCCCACAACTGGCGCCTTTGAAATCGATATATATATTTTGCCGTTTGCCCAGCCAGAAAGGATTATGTTTTGCTTCTGTTCGGGGCTCAGGTTTCTCCTTTTTTTCCCTGTCGCTTAAGGTGAGTTTGAAACGAGGCAACGGTGATTAGCTGTGTGAAAAGCGGATTAAATGTCCTCCCAAAACCGAAGCCATGTCGTCCCACGAGATTTGCCCGAATTTTGTGGTTTCTCTGACCAATGGGCTTTTAAATTGATATTGTTCGAGCCGCTCTTCCAAAGGGGAGGACAACGTGAAAGGATGGTGCTTGCCTTTTTTCCTCTAGTCAAACCTCACGAGAACACCTTCAGGAACAGAAAATGCAAGGTACCCAAGGCATCTTCAATTTTCTCCATGACTAAGCATTGAAAAGTGCTCCCCGAGCGCTGGAAGAGTCGTTCTGTTTGTCGTGTTGTGTTTTCCTTTGCCTTTTTCTAACCGGGTTTACCTTTACTTGGTTTCTTTTTCGTTTTTCCTCGCGTCTCGCGTTTTACTTATTGAAGGAAAATTCAATAAACGATTGAACACGCAATCTATGATGTGTGGTAGGCGAAGAAAGCGAGCGGTGGTGGGCCACATGATAAATGATGGGCACTAAAAATGAAAGAAAAAGTACGGTGGCGGCTTCTTGGCGACACGGTGATGAGAATGTAAGCGATTACATTTTCCAATTTTTCATGACATGACACATGCCGCCAGACGTTGTGTCTGTTGCCTTGGAACTTGTGTCTACTGCCAACCGCCTTAATCGCGATTGTGTCGCTTTTTTGGTGGGACGATAATAGTAGAAAAAGGACGAAGAAGGACGCACTTGACAGACATGTTGCACCTTTTATTATCTTGTGGTTGGAGTGTGGAGTGCCAGCGCTCTGTGAAAGGTTTCCCCAGCGACGCTCTTATAAAAAAATGTTTAACATCGTCTTAAAAATGTAAATTTCGTATTGTTGATTGCATACATTTAGGCGTTTACCCATACTAGTCTACTTTGCTCGTGTTGCAAGAACGCCTTTCTTGCAACAAACTTACCTTTAAACGAGCTTTGTTAACAGCTGTTTTTCGCTCCTCTATCAAAACTGCTGCCTTCTTGCACGATATGTGTCTGGCTGGAGTAAAACAAACTCATAAAATAAAAAAAAACCTCCACACGCAAACAGCAATCTTCCGGCCCGGTTTGTTCGTGTGCCCCGTTTATCATTTTTGATTGAATTGCTGCCACTCGATGGCTGCTTGCGGGGAAACGAAATTAGGTTAGAGGGAATTCGTGGCAACGGTGGAAAATATGTTCCCACCTGTGCCCGCCCGGAAGATGGATCGGAAGAAGCCACACGCTCTCGGAACGGTCATGCAACACCGGGGGTGACCTCTTCTTGTGTTTCCTTCTGCTTCCGTGCCAGCAGCATAATCGGTTCCGAGGGGTTTACTTCGCGATGGCGTACGGTGGAAAGGCCGCGTGCACGGTGTAGGTTAGACACCAGACCGTTGGGCCCCATAAATCCATAAATCCTCGCGCATCGAGTTTCCGGAATACCCGCCACCGGGTCCGTCGCTTGGCAACCATTCGTCGGAAGCGTGAGTGGAAATAAATTTTCCATCCAGCGGTTAACCTTTCGCGTACGGACGACACTCTCAACCACGCGCAACCCTCCGGGACGTGTAAGAATTGATAATTTGTGTTCACATCGTGTACAGCACGGACCGCCACAGCAGCGCCCTGCCAAACAAGAGCTTTGATTTGTGATGCTGTTTCGAATGGCAATCGCTAGCGGAATAGTGCTAGAACCGATTAGCGAGCAACAGCTGTTACTGGGTGTTTGGGAAGGGATTTGGGTCTACAGGGCGACTCGTGTGTGTGTCATAAAAAGTCATAAAACTTCTCAGCCCATCACAAAACCCTTTCAAATCGAATCGAAACCCCCCGAACGGATGGTGTGTGACCACGCGCTGCTACGTGTCCATGATGTGGAGGATTAAAATTTTTCAAATTGTTTTCATATTTCTAAATTGCCTTGCAAAGCCAGGTTTTGGAGGTCGGTTGTGGATCGCACAGATTGATAAACTTGCCCGCTGGTTTCACGAACCCCGAGCCACGGTTGGCCCGCTTTAGATAGGTTTGCGTGCCTTGGCAACACTGATTGAAAGTGTACCAGCAAAACCCCTCGCTTTTCACTCAAAAATATCCAAAAACTAGAAAGAAAACAAAGTCATAAAATTTTATGATCCTTTTGCTCCGATGTCTCGATTTGTATCCCGAGATGGGTGGAAATACGGCAGGCAGTTGTGTTGTGGTGCTGTGTGCGTAAGTGTGTGTGTGTGTTTGTGTGTGTGTCTACAGTTGCTGCACGCCGAGGGCCATCCATTTGGGATGCAGTTTTTCGGCGGGATGCAGCAACCAAAAAGGGGTGGAAACACACTCCGCTCTTCCCCGGAGCTCTTGTTCTGTAGCGTGTAGTGTCGTTTTGTTTTGAGAACGATAAACGAACACACATCATCTGGCTGGCTTTCGGTGGACATCAACTCTCGACACACTCAAGTGGTGGCGGTGCGTTGTGCCAGTGTCTGTTGGTTTTATTGGGAGTGGAAAAATCCGTTACAAAAACGCGGCTAACCCAAATGCTGTTTGGAAGTTTGGCCTATATATTATTGATGGCTTAAAGGCGCAAAATAAAAGCGGGAGTATTAAAGTGGTGAAGTTTAAACGATCGAAGAGGGGAAGAAAACAAGTGATCACTGTTTCGTGCAATCGAAAAACAGTAGTTAAGTGTGGTTCAACAAAACATAAGCGAGAGGAGCGTGGAGGAAGAAAATGGACAGGGATCACCTCAAAAAACAGATGTCAAAATAAACGCCTTAAGCGGTGATGAAAAGGGGAACAAACAAAAAACGTGCTCCAATTCGAAGCTTACGATTCATTAGCCTTAAGGCGCAAGAATAATAGAAAACTGTAACACCTCGTGCTGCTACGTGCCGTTTCCTTAGGCGCTCTTTTTTTTTGGGTAAAGACCTTAAGACCGACGATCACCATAAAAGCTGCGGTGTGACTCGGGTCACACCCTGCAAACAAAATAAATGTAAAAAAATAACGCAACGATACATTCAAAACGATCAAAAACCCATAATCTTCCGGCAGGAGGTTCTTGTTCGCCTTCAGTTCTTCGAACCTCCCTCAGTGCGTCTCTTTAATCTTCACACCGAACGGAAAAGACAAAGTGTCGAGGGAAGAAATAAGAGTGCTTAGGAGAAGCGAAGGTTTGAAAAAAAAATGCGTGTCGGTGCTACACGCAAACAATATGCCACAATATGCGGAGCAATGTGTACAACACCCATCATATATCGTTATACCACCAGAAAACACCCGGGGTGTGACACTCCTCCGCGTCTCCAGCATTCCTCCATACCCAACAACATCTGGCTAGCATAAAGCCCTCGGCGCGCGACACTTCATCGCCTCCGGGCACACCGGAACTCACACTTTAAGGCACAACGCGAAGGAAAGAAGCAGAATAGTAAAAAAAATACGGGCCCTAAGACGAAGGCGAAGGCCATTAGAGAAGCCGCCGACCCGTTGTGCTATACTTGAACGATTGACTCCCGTCAATCTGCTGCCTACCACACATTCCATTGGGCGCATGTGCGTTGTCGCTTGACATTGAGTGAAATGAGGTGTCAAACGATGATCACCACACGTGGCAGTGTGATCCTTCCCGCCAACGAAGGGTGACATATCGTCCTGTATCGGATAGGGACCAAATGACACTACCGTCTGATGAGGTGATGATAAGTGTCTCAATCCCGAAGTGATCCCAGAGCTAGGTTCAGGGTTCTATATGCATCTATGAGTCCTTTCTTTTCATTGTAGATCCGTAGATAATTACAGTGCCCAAGGAAAACAGAAAAGATGCACACGTCAGCGCCTATTATTGGTTCCAACTGGTTGACCTGATCGAGACTGACGATCCTGATGAGCCTTTAATTGATCTGCTGGTGGAACTGGTTATCTCGCATGGGACGCGATTAACGAGACACGGATCGGAACGAGGTCACGTCTTGCCTCATATCTTCTTCTGTAATTTTAGGACACCTTCGTTAGAAGTAACTGCCATCAGGAAGGATTCATAATTGCGCCTGCAAGTGAAGCAAAATATGTGCAGGAACAGACACACCAGCAAGTTCGAAGGAAGTGAAGCAAAACTCTAGCGAGCAGAAGCATCAATTTATGACACATCCTTTCTCAAACAAAAACCGTAGCACCATGCGCCATTAACGAACGGAGGGCAACAAGCAATAATGTCCGGCTTTCGCTCGTTTGGATCTTTTGTTGTTTGTCCGTTTATCGGGATCGGAACCGTTTAACTCAAAAGCTTAGGACAATTAACAGCTTTCAGGCGCACCCATCTGTTCTTCCCGTGCTCGTGTCCTTCTGCAGACAAAAAGCCAGATGATCGATTTAATTGCACTGGTGACGGGAAATGAACGGAGGGATGCGGTGTCCTTGTTCGCCAATTTCTCTTTATTGACCACATCCTCCTCTACGGGGCTTAAAATGTGCTGCACCAAACTGCACCGAAGGGAGCGACAAACGAACCGAAACACCGCCGCAAACAATATCGATTGAGTGGTGGATTTGTTTTTGATTGTTCTCGGCATCCCTCCCCCCTACAGTGTGCGTGCTCTCTTGTGCGTGTCATTAGAATCAGAGCACCAGCGCAACCAGAGCCACTGCCCACCGACCCCGAAGAGAGATGCATCAGGCGCAGAAAGGTATGCTGCAATTCTAATGCATACGAATTCATTAAACCGGTCACACGACGGGGCCGGTGCTGTGTCCGAGGTAAGTTTATCACGTGCTGCTGCATTACATCCCCGCACCGTCCCATGAAGGGTGTACTCGGTCATCGGTTTGAATAATGGCTTCATCATCGGACCGGAAGCGTGTGCCGCGTGCGAATCGAATTGAAACAATGATCGATGAGGCGAACAAGCTGGAGAGAGGACACCTTTTTCCTTCACGGTTTTAAACTAACAAATCATAAGCGCACGGTGATAACGACCGAGCGAACGGATAGGGGAAGTGTGATAGAGGAAAATAATTTCCCTTTTTTCTTCTATGCTCCCGTTCAGTTCTGAAGGAATAATCATATTGCCCTGAGTTCGTTATCATCGCCGGTGCACGGGAGGAGGACCCTTTCTTCCTTTGCAAAGTTGCAAGCAACTCCATTGAAAAGACAGGGAAAAACAAAACCCCATAGGAAGGAAAGCTGAAGGCCCATCGCAATCTATTTTATAATTACCATCGCTTATTTCCGTTCGTATGCTCTTCTCGAAAATGGTTTCCGAAGGCGTCCGTTGGTTAATCTGTTAAATTACCCAAGCTCACCGAGCACCACACCCAAGCCATTCTCTCGCCCTGGCACTGTTGTCCTCCAACTGCACGAGGACTTAAGATTTATTGTTTCAGGCAAAAGATTTACTACCTACGGGTACGAGGCGCACGCCGGTCGGTGCTGCTCTGTCTGTTCACGTTTTGTGCCTCCAGGGGAAGGAACACCATTGGGAAGCGCACATCTTGCAGTCGTCGAGGGCTCCGGAGTGGCACCGAGTGTGTCCCGAGGTCAAACCACGTGAGCGAGCGTTTTCATCTGCATCTTAACCGGTCCTGCTGGTCCGGAGCGCACCTGAGCGAAGCGCCCGTCCCGTCGTTGGGATGGAATTGTTTTATAGGGCCAGTTCCGGTTCTTATGTCACCTTCCCCTGAACTGCACTTATTGGATTGTAAAACTTCAATTGGCTTAATGGACGACCGGTAGGATTTGTGTTTGTGCTGAAGTGTTTCCGATTGCTCCTTTTAGGGTAAAGCTATTACTGGCACGAGACCACTTTGGACGGGTTCTGCTAAAAGGATCGTGTGGAATTGTAATCGCGTTACTGTATTCATAATTCCATTCATCAAGCCCGTCCGGTGGGCTGTGCATTGCGACAGTTTTTTTTTTGCAAACAACAGAACAACATGTTGTAAGCCCAAATTAGACTCCTCCACATCTGAGACCCATAAATACAACCGTGTCCTTGCCATTTCCCTCTCAAAACCCCTCGTGTCGTATTGGGAATTTGAAACACTTGAGTTTCAGTTGTCAGTGGGTCGTAAACCGACGCCTTAAAAGAGAGGATGTCGCTAGTGTGTCCCCACGGGGACACATCACACCTTGACACTCTTTACCGTGTTTGGACACGGCTTCTGGTACGGTGCGGGTGCACGCATCCAGTGTTTTCGCGCACGAAAGGAAGTCATCCGATATGTTGCCGGCCCAAATTGGGGGTATTTTGTGTGTTTTAATTTTGTAATTTCGGTACCAGTTGCAGTATCGTGTATCCGTGTGGGGTGAACGCAAAAAAAAAACAGAACAGTCTGGTGGTGGTGATGATTTCAGCTCATCGCGTCACCTTTTTTGGGGAGCGAGGAAGAAGATGTGGCGTGGCTGTGGAACACTGTCTGGGTGCGTCTGTCCAGATTATTGTTCAATAACTTGGTTGTCTTATGATGGTGTCCGCGTATGGTTGGCATTTTATTGCGGTGGTAAGTAGTGAAACTCAACCTGTTTATCATAAATGCGCGCATAAAAACCGACTTTGCCTTTGCACTTTGCATCTTTTTAAAAGGTTAGTTTGTGCAATATTAAGGAGCTACTTTCCAAGCACACCGGGGCTTATATTGCATTTTGTTGATTTTTTATTGCTTTTTTCACATCACTTTATTGATTTCTAGTCGTACTTATGGCTGTTTTGTCATTGAAAAAAATAAGTTTGTAGTCCAAATTACAAAGGGCACTGGTGCTACCTGACGGCGACTAGCGGAAGCTATTAATAAATCAGCTGTTAATAAGCTAAAAAACTTTGAAATTTCCTGAAAATGTCTTTTCTCACCGATAAAACGTCGTTTTCAGACTAATTTTAACATAAAATAAAGATAATTAAGCCTAAATTAAGGTTTCAGTGCTTGGGTAGATCCTAATTAAGCATAAAAATTACGCACAGTTTAACTTTATTAAATATGTGCCTAACTGTTGCAACATCTCTAAAATTATAAGAGTTGAGAGCTCCTTTAAATACCATGCAAAGTACAGAAAAATCAGAGAACTGATTTTATGCATATACAAGCTATCTTGTATGCACACCGAAACCGTTCTAACAGCTGGCAACAGAAACAATGCTAGATATTAGTTTCAACGTTTGAATTCAACCCTTGCATCTGTTATCAAAATCAGAATTAATTACAATTATATCAATAGAAGCCACACACACAAAAACTACACGAAAAAGCTCATAAACAACCTTTCGAAATGACATTCCACCGACTAAGCAACAAAAAAAAAACACATCCCTTTATGAAAAACGTGAAATGAATTACTTTCAAAACAATAGTTTGCCTAATAACAAAAGCCCCCCCCCTGTTATACAGTTTCCCTGTAAATCATTGTTTCCTCTGCTGGTACACGGGGACGCGCGAGAGAGAGAGGAAAAAACCGGATCTTCTTCGGTTGAAAATTTTTGATAATATTTTTTCCCGCTGCTATCCGCCCTTGTTGTTAACCCTTTTCTACTTCCGCATCCTCATAGTTGCGAAAAAAAACATGGTTCAGTGGCGGCGTTTTGCGTCATCGAGCACTCGAGTGAGCGTTTCGAGGTTGTGGTGGCATGATACGTTGACGGAAGCAAATAGAAAAATCTGTCCACTTTTTGTGGTCCTCGCTGCTGCCTATCGAAAGAGTTTTGTTGGAAAAGGCTTTCGGAAAAAACAACCACCTTCCACCAGCGTGGCCATATAGGGGCAGCAGAAAGGAGAGAAAAAAGTACGATCTATCTTTTTACAAAATATAAAAAATCCATTGTAAAAGGTTTGTGTACCATTCATCGGTTTCAATCTAAAAGGTCTAGCCTAAAAAGGACGCTTGAGTTACAAACAACAGGGACACACGCAGTCGAAATGTTTGGACGTGAGTCGATAATTGGCACTGGCTTTAGAGCACGCTGGAAAAATGGCACACACCACAACACAAATACAACTGACATGTGGGGAAAATCTGTGCCAAAAAAAAAAACGAACTTGCCCGGACAGAACGGAAGAGTTTAAAAGAAAGCTTCTTGTATTTCGTTTGTACGTTTGAAACACGAGTGCACAACACTTCCGACCCCTTGTTTATGTCCACCGTTCGATACTTTTGGCACACACACACCGGCAGCAGCAAAAAAGCTGATCCGATTGTTCTGCAGAAGAAGGACAGCAAAAAAACGGCAACAACACAACCACCCCAACCCGGTCACAGGGTAAAGGGGTAAACAGCTATTTGCCGGGCGATCCTTCCTAACAACCATCCGGCTTCCCGTTTTTTTTTAACTCGAGGAACAAAACACCACCCGGGAAACACGGAGAGAAGGGTAATGAAAATGATGATGATACACGGTTAATGGGATTTTCTTCTTTGCGAGCCGTGCCACCGGTATCGGAACGTTTGAAATGGGAGAAGGACCCGAGGAACGGTACGGTGTGTGCGCTGGTTTCGTAGGCAAGAGGCAAAGAGCGCGCGCTACTCAAATTTAACCAGATTTTCGTGTTGTAGTTTTACACTTTTCACCACCTTCCAGCCCGGTTTTACTTCTTTCGTTTTTTTTTGGTTGTAGAAGAGAAAATCCGAAAAGTGTCCATCATAATTTTCCCCGCTTGTCCGCACGCGCCTGGAAAGGAAAAACGGGTGGGCACGCACAGCCCAGCAGGAGAAGACATCCTTCAGACCACCGTTTTCCGATATCACATTTCAAACATTCCAACCTTACCCCCGGGGAACTGGGCCCGGAGGGTGTGGGGAGGCACGCAGCAGTGGTTGGCTACCGAACGCTTGTCCCTTTTTTGATGATAAGTTTAATGAAACGACAAACGAACTATACACATAGCGCCATACACAGAGGAAAAAAGGCCAAACCCCTCAGCGCTCCGCGTCACCCTCTTCATTGTGCGAATGATTTTTGTGTGTTAATATATTTAATTACCATGGGCCAATGAACGGCTGGACTTTTCCATCGCAGGGCAAATAAGCGTGATGTGGCGATTTTCAGGTTTTCCTACTCTGCTCTCCGAGCGTTCGGTGGTTAACCGGTGGTTCCTTTTTTTTTCCTTCTGCGACGAATTCTATTCCGCACTCGGTCGGAGGTCGTCACTGCAGTCAGTTGATTGAACTTCAGATGAACGATCTTTCAATATTTGTGATATCGAAATGATGGGCCGTGATGCAACAAAATCGGAGGAGTCCTGCGATGAGCGGTATGGGTTCGGACTCGCACGCGCGTGTGTGTGTGAGTGTGTGTGAACGCCTAGTTTTTGTCCTTTGGTCGTTTGACAAATCATCATTCATTTCCCTTTAATAACCACGAACCAACCGACAAATTACACAGCAGGAAGAGGAAAAAAACTGACCGTAAAAAGAAGTGTGTTCCGCCTGTTGAAGTCATGGGTGGTGCGGTTTGCTTTTTGTTATTTTGTTGCCGGCTTTAAATTGTTGTAAAACAGCAAATAATTGAATATTGTTTGTTACTGTGTTGTTTTCACCCAAGAAAAGGAACTGCTGATCTCAAGTACTTATAAATTATATATTTTAAAATTTAATGTTGTGTATTATTTAAAATAATCATCATACAAATTTTATTTCAGAAGAAAAACCAGAGAAAGAAATAAAAACTTGCTTTTGAACACGTTTTACCCTCTGTATTCGTGAGCCAATGGAACAATTGAGGCGCATTGCATACCATCAGGGGCACAGCGTACAACAAGCTGGATACCTTGTATACAACAGCTTGTACAATCGATTCCATACTTTCAGGGGTACAATTGTGTATGCTAGCGCCACAGTTGATCGGAAATGGAACCTGATTATCTTTTCTTTTACGCCACCTAGTGGTGAGTTTCAGAAACAATCAACTCCATCAAGCTTTGCAGCTTTCGGATGAAGCTTTTCAAAGTTTTTCTTTTGTTTTTCCCTTTGCAGTTTTCCACGATGTTTTTTTTTTATTCCTTCAAAGAACTAAACTCACATGCTATGAATTTAAATTGATCGCCCTTGCTTTTCACCCAACAAACTCGTTTCGCAATGGCTTATCTTTCCCACTTCGCTCGCTTAAAAATGTAAACCTCATCTAATCGAAAATCATACGCTTTTCACAACAGTTTTGCCACTATCAAAACCATCTTTGCCGTATAATATGTCGTTACCTTTTTTCGGCCAACCGAAAGCCCCAGCACAAGAATGGCAAAGTCTGTACTTTCTGCCTGTCTGCAAAACCCGTCCCAGCACCCTTCCGTTGGGCTGGCGATAGGCTATAGCGAGGGAGCTTTCCATCATCTCCACCAATCTTATCATCGTTTTACAATCCGTCCGTCCATTATATACACCTTCTGTGCTTAATTTGCTGTCTCTGGCACTGGCACTGGCGCACACCATCGCAAAGCCATTGTTTCACATTTTATGCTGCCGCCTTTGCTTGCTTTTGTCGTACCGACATTCATCATGCACCTGCCATTTGGTTTGGGAGACGGTGGTGTGTATGTTCCCCCGCCGGACCCCGGACGGGGGTTGAAAACCGTTGCAGCGGATAAAACAGTGCCCCCCCCCCCTATTGCACACAAAACTCCCGCCGCTGTTATGTTGTATGTTCTTGTGTTCTTTTTTTCTGTAGGTTTTAAAGATGAGAAATACTGCTTGAGACAGAATGGTATTGTTTTGAAAACGGCTTCAAATGATGCTGATACCTTATGTCGGTTCTAATGTCTTTTATTTTGTTTGTCTTTAATTGATTTTGTCATTTTATTTTAAATCAGTTTCATAGATCAGTTTATGAGTTTAAATTCATCAGTTTTATGCGTTGCATTTCAGTCAAGGCTTCGAAATGTTTGACAAAATTTATTTATTTTAACACATAACTAAGAACTATCTCTAATAAACTGCTTCACCCCCTTGCAAGTTTCTCCAACAAAGCTAGACTTTACTTCATTTTCGAAAAGCAAACAAAATTCCTACAGACCCTTACGATACATCGAGTCCCCCATTTGCCCTACTGGCTTAAAAATACCTTTACACACAGCCCGCGCACGATGTGTGGCGGCATTATCTGCATTGACGTGCATTTAGTAGTAACGGTTGCGTTTGAATTTGAATAATGAAAGGGTCACTCGACGGGTCACAGACACACGCGCACTCCGCAGCATAGCGTTGGCGTTAAAAAGTTGCGCCAAGCTTATCAGCACTCAACCAGCATTGGGGGAGAATGGGGAAGGAAACGTACCGGAACCGGTTCAGCCGTAGCACACCTTACTCACCAGCCAGCCCAGAACGTCGCAAGACAAGTGCCACGGTCCCCTATCTACGATAAGTTACGTGTTTTCCGAGTGCGTTTGTGGGAACAGAGCATAACCCCTAGACGGTGGTGGTAGAATTGGGACCCTTCTGGAGGTGTTCTTTTTAATTGCCAGTGCCCTTCGCTGGCCGGGGTGGTTTTAGCGTACACCGAGGCGAGGTCTCTGAACACTCCAATGAACAGACCGCGCTGCAGACCCACATAGACCGAAAGCGGTAGGCGATGGTGCAATAAATCCATGGTCACTTCCTCTTCCTCGTGGAAAACCGTCTTTTGGGGCGGTCTTTGGAGTGGAAATGCCGGGTACCGTGACAGCGGAAAGCGAGGTTCCAGAACGCCACCGTCAGTGTAGTAGACTAATTATGGGCTTCTGCAAAGCGAAATACGTGTAAGGAAGGGTGTGAGGTGTGTGCGCCATAAAGTAAAGCGGCCCTGGGTACCTCTTGGCATGATAAAAACACAAAACACCCTTTCCTTGGGACGGGGAAAATGGTATAAAAATTCGACTTTCAATGGAGGGGAGTAAGAAGATGTAACCGCTGCGGCACAAGCAAATGAGAACCTATCGAAGTGTGAAGCTTGCCGGTGAAGGTAAGCCGTGTATGGGGTTGCGGCTGTGGTCACCAGCCTGAAACGTCAATTATTCGGAAGAAATGGTACAGAAAGAATCAGCACCACGGAACCGAACGGCGGCTGAAGGCCACTTTCACGAAGTCCACCTTCTCGTATCAGCACTGCAGCCCGATTTGCATACTCACTCGCTGCCGCCACCGAAAAGGGACGTTCCTGTTTTATGCATATTGCTGGCAGAGCGCGATCGGAATGCATCAAGCTGAAACTCGACGACGTCACTGCGGACAACACCCACCCACGAAGACGATGACGATTGCTTTGCGGCGACCGGACACTATGCAATTCTCTCAACCGCAATGGCGATGAGCGTCCGAACGTCCTCCCCTACCGCTTGCGTTTGGGAAAGTAGGAAAAATCTATGCTAATTGAATTAAATAGCCACTATGCCCAACGCTTCCTCCTTTGCCACCGAGAGTGCCACCGTCTTCTTTCGGGGGTTCGTCTCCCTGAACAAGCGCGTCTGATGCCTTTTTGTTTCGGCCAGCACATTCAAAGGTGCTCAAAGGGCCTGTTATTTATTTCGGCTTTCCTCCACCGCAAGTGACAGTTGTGCACATTCATCCGTACACTTTACCGGTACAGCTGGACGTTACTCATAATTATAATTCACCGGCGCCAGCTTGTGGAAATGCTGGAAGTGATTTGTTTCGCCCCCTGTTTTTTTTTTTTTGGCGTTTTGTTCATGAAGATTAAATTTCTATTTTCTGTTTTTCTGTCGCGCAGAGAGAAGAAGAAAAACGCGCAAGCCCGAAACAAAACGGAATGAATTTAGCTGTTTTTGATCTCCGCCCGTCGAAGAAAGAAGGTGGAGAGAGATAGAGAGAGACTAGACCCGTTATGAGCCATTTATGCAAAGTCGATGCTCCATTCAAAAGCCCATAACATTATAAAGCACAGCTCTGTTTAAAAAGTTGTTGCAATTTAATTTATCACCACCTTACGTGGAACAGGGTAAAAGTTATGTCGCGCCCTTGTTTCGTGTGTTGCAAAGAGTTTGTTTCGTTCGTCTATTAGGTGCTATTAGTAAATTGACTTGACTCGAGTTAAGTGTTGTGATTTTTCTTATCGACTTTTGTCGATCGATTCATTTTGATAGGTTTTCGGGCGGTTTTATGTTAGTGTTTGGGACTGGTTTTCCACTTTGTTTCCTTTTCTTCAGGCAAACGAAAAAAGGGGAAAAATTAGCATTTTCTATTCCATCCTTTTTGATTTCCTTTACCTTTTTCCTTTTTTGTTATTGTCTTTTTAAACTTTTGCATTTTCCATTCCATTGTTCTTGATTTGCTTTACCTTTTTTCTTTTTTGTTATTCCTTTTTGAACTTTTCTTTGTTTCTTTTGAACAGCAGTGGATCGTTGTTTCGTATCTTAATTTGCTCATCATAACGAGTCGACTACGTTTTCCTTGTCTTTTTCTCTTTCCTTTTCCTTCTCTTTTTTTTGTTACACATCTGCACATTCATTTTTCTTCTTTGATTAGTGATGTGTTCACGTTCGCTTTCCACCTACCAACGCTAATGTTCGCTGTTTTACATACACCGTCGGTTGTTTTGCTTTTGCTTAATTTCGTTTCAAAGCACATAGCTGAAGCGTTGTTGCATTTTTTTTGCTCCCCCTTTTCGTTGTTTGTTTAAATCTCTTCATTTTTCACTCTTGTTTCACATCGCGCTGGTGCGCTCTCCTCCGTTGGTCGGTGGCCGTCAAAAAGTTGTGGCGAAAAAAAAAATGCTCGGGGGAGGCAAATCTACAATATTGTTGCAATTGGCAAGGTGCAGTGATGAGCAGGAGATGAGTTTATTTATCCGTTTGTCTGTTGCTTACCAAGTAAAAGTGACCCGCTTTTAAGGAACAAACAAAACGCGAGCAAAGAAAAGAGAAAACGCCGCTGCATTGGGATGACAGCATCTTTTTCCGTTGGCGTTCGACGGTGGAAGCGCTCTGGTTGGATTGAAGAAACTGAGAGTCGGAAAAAAGGCTTGAGTGGGTCACGTTTCCTTGAACAAAATGCAATTTAAGAAGTGTTTTTATTTGGAAGGAGCTTCTTTAATGTTTTTTGTCAGTCGTGGCAACAAAATTAAGATTTTTGCAATACGAAAACACATGTCATAAATTGTTAAAGACTGCAAAACAAAAATTTGTGACTTAGGAACGGATATTTCGACTTCATCTAATCGCTTTCAAATGAACCGTTACGAGTAAGGAATTTTATCCCAACACCAAAACCCATTCAGCGATGGGATAGCAGCTGAGAGTGAGAATTGCTTACCAACTACTCGCTTCCTCTTGCTGTTGACTCGCCACCTGTTGACAATGCAAGCCCCCATAAACACCAACTCCACCGAAGGTTTACAGCAACTTAACACCCCCAACGTTTTGTGTATCTTTTGTTCTGTTTTTTCTTCTTCTTGCTCGTGTCTAATTCCCCATTCGAGAACATTGTTTTCCTCTCTCATCTCCCTTTTGACGCCCGAATCTGACGTTCCGACCAAAGCGCCACAACAGGTTGTTCTTTTCTAATCTCTGTCTCGCCCTCCATCGCCCCCGAGATAAGGTTTACGCAGGTTTTGTTTTTCCCTCCACCGGGCACGTATCGGATGAATGCGTAAGAACAATGTCGCTTGGGGTCTCCTTGAAGAATCAGAACACGGAACGGTAGCGGGCACGTGTGCCTCCTCTGAGTCAGGGAGGCTATTAAAGCTCCTCCCCAAGCGACAGCAGCATCTTCATCCACTAGCCCCCCCCCCCCCCCCCTCTTCCTTCCTCTGGATGTGCAAAAGTTGGCAACGAAATTTTCATGAATCAAGTTCGGAAAAACAGACCGGACGTACGGTTGAGTTGGTTTTCCCTCCACGTCCCGCTCCCGTTCCAGTGTTAATGGCCGCCTAACGGAGTGATGTGAAGGGAGCGGGCCATCATCCCTTTTCGGGTTTGGCGTCTGCTGAACGGAAAGGTTTAAAGACCTTTAAAACGGTCACCTCCCCCAAGCGGAAACACTAAACACCGACAGAGGAGCATTGCCGGGCCAATATCGGGGCTCATCATTTTCAATCGAGCGTAGTTTTGCGCTATCGAAATTGCGGTTTGATATTTAGACATTTGGTCAAGCCTAACGGGGAGCTGACGTTGTGGGGAGAGGGAGGTAGTAATCTTGAACCAATCTTGATTGGAATCTCTCTCCCTCCCCGCTCCGAAGCACACGTATAGGGCAAATGGTCCCTCTCCTTCCCGAACCAGAAACCGTTCGGTGTGTTGTGTTTACTTTTAAAGTTACCTTTGAACAATACTTCTCCACGAGGCTCCATCGATGATGATGGTGGTGATTGGAGCGAAAGAAAATTCGAACCTCTTTCCACCCTCTCGTACATAGCGCGCACATATCGGTTCGAATTGGTGTTTCCTGTTTTTGGCTGGCGCGGGGCTGTGTAAGTGATCTTGCGTCATAATTTCTTGCCCGATCGAGAACCACCTGTGCTGTGCGGGGGAGAGGTGGGTTTGATTGCATAAATGGTACGGCTCGAGTGGTATTTTCCTTATGCCAAACACACAACAACAGTGCGCACACCGTCCGTCTTCCGCGTCCGACCACTTTTCTTCGGCCTGGTGGATGTGAAAACGGTAGATTTTTGGGGCTGCAGGCCGGCTTGGGCCGCCTCCCGAACATAATGGTGTAGCTGGTGTGTCGAAAAGGAAGAAAAAAAAAACGGCCAAGCATAAAACACAGCGCGAAAAGAAAGGCTCGCGCTTTGGCAAAACACAATTTTTCGGTGCATACTTCCTCGTTAGTTTCCGGTGTGTGTGTGTGTGTGTATATGCCGGCCAAAACCACCGACTACCACCGCCGACAGATGCTTTTCGTTGGCGCACCGTCTGCCTTTCGCAAAGTGGGCCTTTTTGTTGGGGAATTTTCTTTCAACTGCCACAGCGCCTCGTGGAGTGGATCGGAAGAAATACTTGATGTGAATTTCGAAGCTTTTTTGGGCAAAATTTGTGTTGCAAGTCAATGATTTATTTGTTATTTGCGCAGTAAAATTTAATTTAGTTATAATATATAGAGAATTTTAAGGAAAATAAGTAAAGCAACACGTTTGACAGCGCTTGAGCGTCTGGATAAGCATATATTTATTGCAACTAATTTTCTATGAAGTAGTGTCATGCAAAAGATATCAAATGAAGAATATTGGTGATAAACTAAACTATTCTATATTCATTTTATTTAAACATAATGTTCTACTTTAAGCAAAAGAAATTGCCTACTTTAAGCAAAAGAAAGGTTATGTTTTTTTTCGTGAGTTTATTCTATTTCACTATGCGAACAACTCTACTGTATTTTCATCAACACTATAACACACTAACACTATAAACACTAACACTATTATAGTAGGATTCTTTTTCTAACCAAGTATTTCAAAGAGCGAAAGAAATATTATATTCACTATTTGTTAACTTACAATTTCAACTTCAAACTGCAATCTCTTATAGATGTCGCCACTGCAGCGCTGTCGTAAAGGCCTCTGCAATACTAAAAGAACTCTGATGTACAATTGCTCAAGCCAAAAGAGCTTCTAAATGATCAAATGTAAAACAAAAATAAATTAAAATTGTATCGTCAATTGTTTGAAGATCGTTTGAATATGGCAAGAGCATCATAACTAATAACTGTTATACTGTTCCGTTGTCTTCATCCATGCCACCGCGTCGATATGCAAAACGATTTACAAAACAAAGGTCTACCGGACGGTGAAAGAGGAAAAGCACACCTGAAGCCATTGTGATGCGTAAGAATAAGCGTGTCCAGTATAACACTGGAGATTCTATTCCGTAATCTTTAACAGCTGGTTGAGATGGAGAAGTTGTATCAGGATCCATCCTCTTCCGATGGCGCCACAGAAATAAAAAGGATCGAAACCTGATCCAATAGTGTCAAACCACCCCACAGAGGGAGGACGCGAGAGATGACTCGTTAGTAATAGAAGTCGCTCAACGGTGCGGCTTTTGCTGCAGGTAGTTTTGGAGGCCCCGGTCAGTGTCAGCTGCTGGCTGTGTGTGGACCTGCTGTGATGATTCATTTTTCCGATATTTGATCCCTCCTCCCAAGAGCAGCTCGTGTGGTGGTCATGCTGCGGGCACCGGGCTTCCCTTGCCGCTCGCTGCCCATATGGAATGGGATGTACTTGGTTGTGGCACGAGCCCGGTCGTCGGCACCGAGCGTCTAGACACACTTGCTTCTCCGGGGTGATGTGGTGCAAACACACAATTTGATACTTTTTAATTAAAATAATCGATGTCGATGATTCACGCGCCCCACTCGCGTAAATTGGAAGTAAATATAGCACTGGGCGCGATCACGGCTGCCATTGGTTCCAGCTTGTTAAGGGGGCAAGATCCACTTATGGAGGACTTTACACGTTTTGAGGACAAACGAGGGCACACCCCGCTTTTCCAGACGCGCGAGATGTGCACAGCCAAGGTTCTATCGCTTGCGCTTTGGAGTTCGTTATTGGTTTCGCAATACGATCACCCCTCGCGGTTGTAAACTTCACGAGAAATCACGAGATTGCTCGGTTGGAGGATGGGACGCAACCCGTCGGTCGTACCCGTTCGTGATGGTCTTGCTGCTCCAAAGGGAACGAGCTATTTTTAAGCAACGATCACGACGATTCTTGCCTTCGCAGGCCGTGGAGAACGTGTCTCACATTTGCTGCGATGCTCAAACACAACAACACACACACATGAAATGCATTCTCAGATGGCACAGTTCCCTTTCGCGGCTGATGGGGTGGAATTTAGAACAAGCGCCATGGAGCATGGAAGAGGGCAAAGTTGACAAAACGCTTACGTCACTTCGGGAATACTTTGGAGAAGGGGACAAAGACTAACCCGGAACTGTCTCTCTCCCTTTTACTTGTTATGTGGGGCAATGTTTGTACAAACCCTCCGCCTTCTCCAAAAACAAGCAGATATCAGATCAAGCCGCCAAAGTCCCCGGGATCACAAAGATACCTCCAAGATAACTCTTTCGGGAGGTGGTCAACTACAAAAATTGAAACCTAATTTCTCACCATCACCATTCTTCCCTTTACAAAACATCAAACAACTTCTCTTGCGGGTTCCGTTGTGTTGTCTCGATGAGGTTTTTTGGAGGGGAGAGCACCGAAAAGACCTCTGGTGTTGTGTCCTACATGCCCCTGTCGAAAGTGGCGTGCCGACAACAAGCGCAAACATATATGCGTGTGCCTACAATTCCGTGCTGCTTGTGCGTAAGATGTTCTTAAACAAACAAGATTAATATCCGCCGTACACACAACAGCGTCCAAAGTCGGTGAACAACCTACTGTGCTAGCTCTTTTCATTCTTCGCGGGTTTAGCGAGAGGAATAGGAATGGATTATCGCTCCGGATCTTCAATTTCACATCCACGAACCGGGGGGTTGGATTGCTTACCACTTTCGGACGGTGAGCTTGTACGTTTTAAAATTGCTCTTTGTCATTTCGAATTTCGAGATTGCGGAAGAGATTTTGCAATGTGTGGTCGTCATCGTCCACAGTGTGAGTACGTCACCGTATGCCTTTGCCGGGACTTTATAGCTAGGATTTCCTCCCTTGCTCTCCTGAGGGAAGCGGGAATGGGGCGAACAATTTCAAACAGAATTTAGAACATATACGCTCCCATACCGAGAGATCCTGTATCAGCACCGGTCGTGGTTTTATACAACGCTACCTTTAACAAAACCGCCCACCAGCTTATGTTCCCCGGGTTGTCACTGGAACGAGGTTCATACTTTTATTTGATTTCCTCACCGTCCCCAAGAACTACACAGCGCTGCCAGTCGCGCCTCGTCAGACGCTACAACAGTAGGCCACGCTTGTGTACCACACCTTGACGTTTTAGTGATGAACGTTCCTTCGCGGTTTCCAAAGCGTTCGTTGGCTTTCACATTGTTCCTTTTTTTCCTCTCTCTTGCGCGTAGTTTGACAGCTGTCTTTCCATTTCTGGAGGCGCACATCGGTGTGGCTTCAACGTCGTCGTTGTCGTCGGTGTGTTTAGAACGGACGTCGTTTATTCGCATGAGTTAAAGTCAAGGAAAAGATTAGCAAACCCTCCGCACGCCGTCTGTCTGGCGGAACTCTCTGCACACGGACACACACTAATCGATGATTCATCATTCACCACCTTTTAGTAGTCGGATCGTTGTCGGATGAGGGGTAGTATGAATTATTAAACAAAAGTTTCAACTTGAAGTTGCTTTTATTTGTGTCGGTTTGGTTTTTATGTGCCAAGATGAATTCTAAATTAATGTTTTATGTGTTTTTTTTTGTCGTTGTCTCTTCTTTCAGGTGAGTCAAAGTTCTTGGATAAAGGGGAAACACCTAGAATAGGAAGTCTTCTAGCAAAAATCCGCAAAACCTCTACGACTAGTGTTGCAGTGGAAAAGCAACCCGGAGCTGGAATATTTTACCCCCGTGGGTAAGTTGTTAAACCGCTTCTTGCTTGAATCAGTGAATGGGCTTTCCGCGGCGTCTTCCTTCTAACGCCCTGGAGAATTCGCGCAATCCCTTTCCGGCCCACAGTTAGGAGGTGCAATAATATAAGGTTATCTGATAAAACACCGTCGTCACCGTCGGTCCTTCTGTGGAAGCTTTTCCGAGTCCCGGTTTGCACCTAGCTTCCTATGCACTATCCCAACCACTCGGCTTGTCCGGAAACGGAATGCATCATCCCGTCGGCCTTTGGTACGAGGCTCACAACACATGTCGCCCGGTTTTGCGTACACCCATGTACGTGACGTCTTTCTGCACCTCATTTTGCATGCCACTTCTGGTGGGTTGGGGGGTGGGGGGAGGGGGATGGTGGAGCTTCATTTCAATAATTCATTCACTTTATGTACTTTCGTTCCCGTGTGTTTGTCTCGCTGTGCGGACTGCGCTTCTTCCCTTCCGACGAGACAAACCGTCCGCCTTGCCGGGGCGGATGCCGTCAGACCACCGTCACACGAGGACCCGGACACACACCACCACCGCACGTATATCCGGCATGTGGGTGCGTGTGTATGTGTGTGTGTGTGTGGACAGGAAAGGAAGGGGAAATAATACGCCTGTCATTAGCAAAAGGCTTCTTCGGTCCATGTGCTGTGTGGATATTGCTTGGCTAGCCACATGTTCCGGCCCTTTTCGCATGGAGACACGGCTGATGGACGCACATTGCACACATTGCACCGTCGATCCATCCAATTCAACTCCATCTGTACAGCGAAGTACGGGCCTTTTGTCGTGGTTTTTTTCGGAATTGAAGTACATTAATCCTCCTTCCTGCTGTTCTTCAATTCTTCCTGCTTCTCGAAGGACGAAAGTTTGCACGTGTTTTATTTCTTTCTGGATTTTTTTCCCTCAGCACACACCTTTCCCACAAACACACACACACACAGTTCTCAACGCCAAGTGGTTTTAAGCGAATTTCTGTAGCAAAAACACAAATCGGTAAAAAAGGAAGACAAGACCCGGCTTAAAAACAAGGAGAGTGTGAGGTGCGCATATTGGCAGTCGCCTGTCGGCACGTTCGTCGGAACCGATTCGCGTATCTCGTGCGCGTATTTTACCGGCCGTTGCATTTTCGACAGTACCTTGACAGCGTGAAACACACTCTGCCAAAAGGGTGGAAGAGCCTGGGGGAAGGTATGAAGGCAAAGAAAGTTGTTGAAGCGGGTGGGAGGGATTGTGCAAGAGTAAAGTGCATCGCATGTGCTGCGGCTACACCCGTACCCGATGCATTAGCTAACGCCAAAGCCGGTCATCCATACAAACAAACTCCCGTCACCATCTTCCACCCCGTTTTGCGACAAGTGCGGAAACTCTCTGGCGAGCATTAACTATTTAGCAGTTGTATGTGCGCGCTCCTCTCGGTTACTCTCTCTCTCACGGGCAACGATGTTTTAGTGTGGTTGGCGATTGACATTGAAGAAGTACGGCTTTGGGGATTAATTTGAAATGAACCGATTTTAGCTCCGGGGAGGTATAGTTTTGTAGAGTTACTGTAAAAGCATTTGAATTGATTTCGAAACTGTTTGTACTCTTTGTCTTCCTTTCTCTCGCGCCTTTATGGCGATGGGAGAGAGGATGTTATATTTGCGAGAGAGTAAAAGGAGCTGCTGAGCCGGAAAGCACTGACGAATGCACTATGAACCATGATTTGTGGTAGCGTAACTTAAGCTGGGATTGGAAATAATAAAAAAATATTAAATTTTAATAAGATTCAAGGTTTAAGCCCAATTGTTTGAAATGAAATTAAGATATTATTTTGAATTATTATATTGGTTAAAACATGTAAATACAAAGTTATTTGCATCGGCTGCATCAATTTTTTTTACCTAAACCCTTTGTTTAATTCTGCATATAAAAGTAATGTATATTTAAATAATTTCTAAACACACTGTCCAAAAGAAAATTAAAACCATAAAAGATATAATTCAAGATATAGTTTTATTTTGTAAAGTAGAGCTCAAACTAACACGAAGTAAGCAATTGTAAAGCAATTTAAAAAGAAGCAAAAAATTAGTGCAAAAAAGACAAAAACATATTTATTGATAATGCTTATCGTCAGGTCCCGTTACTAATTCACCTTTACTTTTGCAATACCGACTTACCATTTTTACTAAGTTGAAAGCCCCTTCGCCTCTCTATTAAGCTTTAAATTCAAATATTAATCACTATCCCTATCACCACATGTATAATATATTATTCAATATATAAATATAAAGGGCGAAGGGCGAAGATTCAGTGATTCTTAAATAAAAATATGCTTGGACTTTTTCATCTTAATTTCATTTATCTCAAAATATTATCTAGTGTTATCTAGTGTTATGTATGCCAAAATATTATCTAGCATCGCAACATGGCTATCAATTATTAAACTTGTCTCATATAAAAATAAATACTTTGCCTTGGGCTACTTAAAAAAAGTTGACTATGTTTAAATTACTTTATAAGAAAAAAAAAAAACAAAATTTAAATCGCTTTTCACCTCACTCACGTGCACACTCGCCCAGTGTGCGCTAGCATCGCTCACAGCATAAGCGAGCTGCCGACACCGACACAACGGCTCTCTTCGCTCAATTCTCCTTCAACCCCTAAAGCGTGCAGACGTGTGCGGTAGGCCCGTGCTTGTGCCGCGTCTTACTAATTTGACTGCGCGTCGTCGTCGTGCCCCTTCGGTGTGTTGTGTTGGCGCTTTCTGCGCTCGATGTGTGTATGTGAGTCTATCGTCTTGCGTGCGTGCGTTGTCCCAGTGTTATTTTTAAGCGTTCATGCAAAGCGTGCCAGCCTAAAACGCAAACGCGGGTGGGTACGGGCGACGATACGATCGGTCGCCGCGGGTCTTTTGAGCTATGGTGTGGTATTTTTGTTTGTCTATTTTGTTGCCGCGCTCACACAACGCACAACGCACCGCCGTGCGTACAAAACGTGGCCCGTCAACTATTCGGTGGTCGTTGGTGTAGTTGCTGGCCGGGTTCGTTCAAGTTTGCTTTTAAGGGGTCTAGAGCAGCATCCGTGCAATAATCTGCAGCTATAGCAAAACAACAAAAAAAAAAACAGCTGCGAAACACAACAGCTTTTTTGGGAAAGGGCGGGCAGTAAGAACATCTTCGTCTTGCGTGGCTAATGAGAACCACTGAGCCTCGTGCGCTGAACCTACCTAACAGGTACAAACAGAGCTTGCAAACGTCGCGTACAGGTTTGGTTTGGTAGATCAGCTTGCTGCCGCGCGTGGTGGTGAAAACGGTCGACAAGATAATGGTGTGTGCGCTTCGTTATGTTGATACGCCGGTCAGTCGACGGGAGAAGAAAGTGTAATTGAAAGTGATTGTCCATGGGGGAGGCACGTTTTTGGCGAAGCTTTTCCGTACCTTTCGCTTCGCCGTGCCTTTCCAACGCGCTGCGACGAACTTTTCACGACCAAGAGCGCGACCTTTCGGAACTGCCAAAACCAACCTCCATGGTTCGTTGCAAGGGTGGACACGAAGGGAAGGAAGCAGGAGCAGTAGGTGACAGTCATTTGTTGCATTGAACCGAGCGTCTTGATTGTGGGACGGAGACAGGAAAAAGTGGACCAGTGATTAATTTTTGTCGTTAAAAAGATAATGATGCCGAACGGTGCGGACGCTGATGATGATGATGCTGTGGTCAGTGTGTCAACCGGTATGCTCTGTGTCTGCTCATATGTGTGTGACTCGTGAAGGCATTCCAATGCCGACCGAAATTCCAACAAAAGATGGACATTAAGGTGCTTCTTTTTACTTTGGGAAAGCTTTCCGACACGGTCACAAAACGTGATTGGGAATGAGCGGTGCCCCGTGTGTCCTCGGCAAGAGAGAACGAAGCTGGCAGCTTGCTCACTAATGTGAGTGTGATTAATTGATGAGGGTAGTTCCAGCCAAAATAAATAACATTTGTTTGAGTGAAAGTATATGCAGTTTTCGTTGCTCCATTTTGGCGTACAGATAGCGGAGGAAGCATATCGCACACCCTTACCGCTCAGTGTCCAAACAGTGTGAAAGTCAGTCCAAAGTCAACGTACATTTCACAGCGAGAGCAAACAGTTATTGCAAACAAACGTTCGCGAAAGCAAAAGTCTCCTTACTGTGTGCAGGCACACATACACACACACCCGTTTTACTGACGGTGCCCAAAAAGGGAAAGCTAAGCTACCCGCCCCAATCCAGCCAGCCTAATGTTGATCCTTCTCTCCGTCCCGAAACGAACTGAAACTGATAAGTTTGCTTGGAAGGGGAGAAAAGTGTGTGTGGTATTACCGTAGGATTCCGGGGACGATGAGTCATCGTCATCGACTCCCTCTTCCTTGTGGCGGGTTGCTCTGGAATCCTGCCGTGTGGAAGGGACGCCCGAAGCAACAACTCCCTCACTGTACATAGATTATTGTTCGGCTAGTGCTGCTCTAGGCCACAAACGAGACCAAACCGAGACACAAAATTGGATGGAAGCAGTTGCTGTTTTTTCCTTCCATTTTTCAAAGTGTTTTAGTGTGTCTGTAGGAGTCAATGAATGTAATTCGGATTCTGTTTTCTGGTGTAACAACTTCAACGCTCTTACCGATGACCTTCCACTGTGCGCGTGTTTGCTTAAGTGTTGGCGGGGTGCATTATTTGGGGTTTTTGCGTTCAAGTGTTTCGAGAGCAATTTGAATGTTGAAAGAGCCATCGCGCTCGGTGCTCAATCTCTGATGGCAATGAATTTGTAATTACACCCCAAAATTGATTCCTCACCTTCCACATTGCTTCTAGGTGTTCTTTCCACTGCAAAGAGTGTGTGTTTTTTTTTTTCTGTGTGTGTGTTTTATGGTAAAGAGGTCACCTTTGAGACGAATTCAAATTCGCGCCCAGTGCTGATTGAACCAACCCGTTCCACGTCATACCGGGCGAGTGTGGTGTCGAGAGAGGGTTAAAGCGTCACCTCACCTTCAGGAAATTGTGATCGGGCCTTGGATGCCGTCGCCCAACCCCACAAAACCGAATTCTCAAGGTGAAAAACGTGTTGAAAAGTGTAACAGAGCATTATAAAACCGAGTAACCTCCGCGCGAATGAATCACGACTCTCGTGCGTTTTAGGTGCAATTCCATTGGATCTACCAGTGCCCCGAGAATAAATTGATCTCGTTCGGATCCCAATGTGCACTGAACGGGGACACCTATAGGGTTTTTGCTAAACGAGAAGCCAACCCAACCCGCTCCCCCAACGGCCCCACCCGCTTCCCGGGCGAACAAAACACGGTGGCCTTCCAAAGTGAAGGCGGCGAGCGCCGGTGGGTGCGACAGGCAGTGATGGGAGTGCTACGGTGGCGCGATCTGCCCGGGAGCAGAAGCTCCATGACGAGTAGTAACAGCAGCAGCAGCAACAACAACAATAACAACAACAATGGCAACATAACGAACAGCATAAGTGCGAGCGGTGGCAACGGCAATGCGGCGAACGGCAATGGCAACAACAACCAGCTGCATCACCATCATCACGCTGGTGGACGACTCGAGGTAAGAGGATGCAGGACTTTCTTCACCGTATGTTCCGTGAAGATTTTTCACCCGATTCGTGGCCGCAACCACCGTGTGCGCTAATCGTTCGGCATCGTATACGCAATTAACTCGCCTAATGACGAACGCCACGGCGAAGAAGATGCGCCCGAGCCGGAGACGGTGGGCACTCCATTAAGCGGGGCACGCGACCTCGTCGTGGACCCTCCCCGTAAAAAAAAATACTTAAGCCAAAAATGTTTCTTCATCTTCATAAATTTGATCCGTGCTGCCACCGCGCGATGTGTGCGCTTGGTGTGGAACGTGCCAAAAACAGTTTGCCGATGTCGTCGGTTCCCGCTGACGAGCCGATGATGTTTAGCAAATTTTCGTTTAATTTGCTCTCACTCAGTCGTCTTCTTCACCGAGGTACTCGAGTCTTCGAACGCGGTGACGTTCGTCAAGCTTAGAATAAAATGTACCCACGGGTGGGACGTTGGCCAAACGTGATGACGGAAGTGTCTGCCTAAAGCCGACGAGCGTGGCGGGGAATCGTAAGATAAGACAACGATGAAGGTGACGAAAATGGTAATGCTTAAACGATTTGTCGCCCGGTTTTGAGAAAGGCAACCAGCAGCCCATAAAAGAGAGTCCTTTTGAGGCATTTAAAGCCTGCCCCAGAAGTTTGTCCCAAAAATGGGCCGCTTATCGTGGCGCGATAATGTCTTTTTTCCCCTCCAGCTAATGCTAATTTGCCCATCAAACATCAAACAAAGCTTCTTAAGTCTGGTCGCGCCAACAAAGATGACGGCGAGATGCGATAGCTTGCTGAGGCGTTAAATGTTCTGCGACAGAAAATATTAAGCTTTCAGCGAGGCGCACCGTGAACTAAACCCCCGAACGCCTGTGCATTTAGTGTGGGAACTAAGCGCGGCAAGCCTCGAAGGACCCTCAGTTCTTTCCCTTTTTGTGTTGTTTGCTCTGTGTCCCGCGTTTATCCCTCTGATGGTGAGACGACCTGCTCCCACACCAAGCCAAAAAACTCGGCAGATGGTTTGCCGGTTCTCTGCCCTGGCACTAGTTACGTTCCGTCTGTCTGGATGTTCGACATCGGTATCTTTGTTTGCACAGTATTATGAACTGAAGAGGTAGAAAAACATAGCAATATACAAGATATGTGGACGAGAGTGGAAGAGGGGGGACACATATTTCCACACATCCGTCCGTTCCCGGAAACTGTGTGCCGCGTGTGTCAATGCATCTCACACCTGCCGGGATGTGGTGGGGCTCTCCTTCCGGTGTGACTTTGTCTCTCCCAAAAAATAAGGCCAACCAAGGGAAACACCGGCAGGAAACTGTCTGGAGCTGGAGCGGAAGAGTAGATAAACTTTGCCCCGTCAGCACAACAGACATCACTGCCCAGCTGTTAGAACTTTGTCCATTTTCTCAGGAGTCGTTAGTTAATGGGATGTTGCGTTCTAGGCGAATCTTTCCCTAATTGGTTTGTCAACCCCTGGCGCAGGGATGGACGATGGTAAACTTTTCCCAACATATCTTTAATGTGTTTTGGGGGAAAAGGGGAGAAAGACAAAACTGGGACATTATCTACCGTTTCTCAAACATCCCGCTGGTAGGGCATGCAAATTGGGTCGACGCTAACGGCAAATGCCGTCGTCCTCTCCAGCCGAGCAGATCTGATTGATGCCCTTTTGTGTCTACTCCGTGGCCCCGAGTGTGTGTGTGTGGTATGTGACACACTCAAAAGCACAAACTCTTCCTCTCAGCACGCACTGTGTGCAATACCTGTTCCTGGCTTTCACTTCCTGGCCTTTTTTTTGTTTTGGAGACACTGGCACCGGCAACTCTGAAGTCTTCTCTATCACAATCGTGTTGCTTTTGTGGTTTCCTGTGCCGAGAGTATCTGTGTCAAAGCTTCATCCGCATCCGCAACCGCAGCATAATGAGCGAACCAGCTGGCGTGTGGTCATCCAAAAGCCTTCCCCCCATGGCTGTTCTCTGGGACAGAGATCAGGTGGTTGATGAATCTGATTCTGCAGAAGCCTCGCTTTACGTCCTCCCTGGACAGTGTTTCGAATTTCTTTCAAAATTCAACCGATCTGACGGAGTTTGTTCTACCTTGCTGACCTGCCTGCCACACCACGGAGCCAGAGTCTCGACTTTCGTGCAGTCAAACCTCAACGAACTCGTCGGCAAAATGTCAACGGCGCACCGTGCCGAGGTATACAGACCACGTCAGAAAAACCGGTTGCGCACGCCTCACGGTTTGTGCGGATCAGCCGATCGTGACTGTTTGCTGTCTTGTAGACCGCACTTGCGTTTGTGTTTGTGTGTCGCTTTTGCAGGGCGTAGATCACCAAGGCGGTGGGTTTTATGTGGGCAAAGGTTTTTTGTTGTTTTTGGCTTGCCCTGTTCTACCATTCGCACGGCTCTCCTGCGTCTCAAAAAAGAAGTCTTTACTTCTAAGCCCCTGATCTTGCTCTGGCGCGCGTGTAGCGTAAGCGAAACGTGTCTCTCGGACGTCGTTGTGTTTTTCGGTGTTTAATTTCTTGAACCGCCGCACAGTGTACGACTCTCTGTCTGGGTACCCATAGCCCATAGTAATCCTCTTGCCCACAGGCCGTTTCTTCTCCGTTCTCCGTACGGTTCGTGTCGGTCGAGGCCAGCGAGGTCTGGTGTCTGCGTCTGTGTAGGCTTTATAGAAAGAGAAAGATAGCAACCCCAAAAATGGAAATGACGGAGTCTAGCCTACATTCGACCGAGCTCGATTTGGCACGTTTGCCGGTACGGCAGCCAAGAGCAAAGAGCCTTCCGAAAGTAGCAGAAGGAGCAGCAGCAGCAGCAACAGCAGCTATGAGGTCCCCTTGGCCGACAACGACGACGGCGATGATGATGTCCAAGATTAACTCTTTTATGGAGCTATCTTTACCATACAGGGGGGAGCCTTTTGTGCCCTTTTGCTCTTGGCAGATCTTTCCTATCTTTTGCTGAATGGGACACAAATCCGCTCTGTTCCGATGTCTTATTCTCGATTTATTCTTTTTTCTCAGAGCTGAGACTTTCACGCTTCTAGGATTCCAAATCTTTTTTTTTCGTCCTCATTTCGCAGAGGCGCCATTATCCTTGGGATCATCATCCTGCTTGTGTCGGTCTTGGCCCTTCAGGCTACACGGAGACGGAGTGTGGGAGACGATGTTTTACGATGTTTGATTTGTATGTACACCCAAGCCTTGAAGGCTCTTTACAACGTCCATATGGGTTGTTTTGTGCCGTTCCTAAGGACTTTGGAAGGAAACAGCTGTGGGAAGAGTATCCCGCAGGGATAAAACTGTAATGCTTGTTATACGGGGGTGTGGTAAAAACGGAAGAAAAAAGCAGAAGAGAGGAAGGGCCATACAACGGTTTGTCTCCCTGGGAGAAGCGCCTTGTGCCTACAAACATAGGATCTCAGTTTTGTCTTGTTTATGGATTATAGTTTTATGGCATTAGGGCGTGTAATTGTTATCCATTGCAACAATCAATCGACGGCGGGAATGCTCACATGCTTTTATTATTTGTCTTTCCAATCTATTGATATTCCCTGGAAGTGTTTGTATCACTCACTGAATCACATAACTGAAATCTGAAATTGCAAAAGGCGTCCAGAACCGAACCGCACCCATCCTCTCTGGAATTATTGACCAGCAAACAAGCAAAAAATGGCGATATTTACCCATGAAGTTATCTCAACGCGTTTACAAAGTCTCGTCACACATTCCTTGCCGTCGCCGTTGTCATGTGCGAACGGGTGATGTGCGTCTTGTGTTACGCTTGTTTGGCTGATCGCACCCTGCACCAATACAGTGTGAAGCACTGCAACAGCAACAACAACACAACGCTGGAAACAACCAACAACTCAATGCGATCTTGCCAGCGAACCGTGTTTTTTTTCCCACCCAGCACAGCTGTAAATGTAAATAATTCTACAGCGTTGAGAGAACGGCACAGAGGCTAAATGGGTAAGGTTAACTCGCCTGGTTCGACGTTGTGCAGGCATTCCGGAATGGTCCGACTGCCTGTATTATTTTGTGACAGTGTGTGCGGGCCCAGCGGACAATCACAAACACGTGTAAAAGTCACAGTAGCCCAGCAGATAAAGGGTGGCGGCAGTGAGCGGGAATGGGTGAGTGGTATAGATCTGTTCTCTATTCGCGCCACCCACTCACCGGTTTGCCTGCGATTAATGCGTGGCTACTGCTGCTGCTGCTACTACTGCGAATCACGGCGTCACGCAAAGCCGGTAGTTGTGTTGTTAAAAGTTTTGCCTCACGTCATCACTTCGCCATTACATGGGGTAGAAACATAGGGAGAGTGTATGCTTGTAACAATGCTTAATTGTATGATACGGCTGTATGTCTCTCCGTGGGTGCGTTTTCCGGTCTGGTGCTACGCTGATTGCAAACTGATACCGATTTAAATGCAACGATCTCGTTTGCTCTTTCAATTTGCCATTTTCACATTGGCCCTCCTGCCCTTGAAGCTGGCAGGGAACGGCACACTGTGTCCACCAACGCCTCTTTGTAGTCGAACAGGCGGTTCTGTTGGGTGTAGTGATGGGAGTAGCAACTCACTGGCGTTTATAAAATCAGAATTGATAAGTAGACAAGTGAATTAATAGTTTAATTCACCCTTCAAGAGTTCTGATGCTACAATGATTTAACTCACTCGCGAGTTTTGACAACATTTCGAGAGTTAAATCGCTCAAAGTCTCAAATCACTCATTCAACTGTATCTTAACTGATTCGTGATTTTTTATAACTCTTCGAGATTTAATTCACTCTGAATGAGCTAACTCTCTATGCAGACTAGCAACTCACTCACGAGTTTTTGATAACTCTTCAAGAGCTAACTCATTAAGAGAGATTTAAATTACCAATAGTTAGTTGCAAGTTGCCACAGATGAGTTGAAAAAATTCTTGTCGATGATGGAATTGAATTGATTCATTGCAAAGATTGAACTCACTCACATATTCAGAGTCATATGGCACCTCACTAGTTAGGTGGGTTGGGTGTCGAGTTTCATGCGCCGAGCAAAATGTAATACCACACTCTTTGTGCATACTTTTGCATACCCCTTTCGCTTCGCGGTACTTGCAAACCCAATATGCAGCGGCAGCCGAAGGGTAAATGTGTGCATAAATGATGAAGTGTATGTGCGCACGGGTTGACAAGCAAGAAACACAAGAAAAAGCGATGTTCCCTTCGGCAGGCAGGCATACAGGCACTATGATCAAGGCTTCAAGCAGAATCAATTCAAACAAATCACGGAGAACGCACACACTGAGACCGATATCATCAGGAACGATCGGGCGTTTGCCGGCTGTGTCTTTTGCGAAGCGTTGGCCTCCGCCCCGGACTAAAATTAAGCATATTGGGCGTCGTAATAAAATAATATGAATATACATTTTATGTTATGGCTCACAAGATCACGACCGCGCCGGCTCTAGAGTACGAATACTTCTTCTCCGTTTCTTCTGTGCGCAACTTTGCGGCGAAGGCAATCTGTGTGCAACAGATGGCCCCCTCCCAGACTTTCGGAAGACAAACGGCGAGGACGTAAATGACGCAACGAGATGGTGATATATTGGCGACATCAGGACGCTCGTATCACGAACAATAGGAGGCAATAAGGATCGTCACCCAATCGCGTCCAATCGCATGAACGAATGTGGGTGAAGGAAAGCGGCAGGAAGTCATTGCCAATAATTGGACGCTCTCCACATACTCTCGCATTCCCCTTAGACGGATCTTCAGCCCAAGAAGGAGGCATATTGTCCTCTCCCAGGGGGCAGGAGGGCGTAGTAAAACAATGTGTGTGCGTTTGGAGATTGTTTTAGATTTGAGGAAGGCTGGTGGCGCACGCACCTCCCAGCCTTCTGCCACAATTCAGCTGCATGATTTATGTGTTTTGCGCGAAGGCAGAGTCAGAGTTTTTGCTCTGCCCAACAGAGACGTCTCCAGCTTCTACAATCCCACAAAGCCGAAGCTGTAAATCGAGCAGTTTTTACCATAATTGGTTGCCATTAAAAGCGAAATCTAGAAGGAAGGCTTCTTTCGGGCGTACCTCACGCCAGCGGCGGCACCCCTTTCAATAAGCGAACGATGCAGGCACGATTCCGTTGTTTAGCAATCGAAACTGTTGGAGATTGCTTTGGGCAGAAATCTCGGCACCGTTTATAGGAAAATTTAGACCCCTTGCAAATGGACAACAGCCGAGAAGAGATGCAATTGTGTAAACGTTTCTGCTGGGGGTCTCTCTGTTGTTGGGGGCGACAAATTGAGTTGCCCAAGATGGAATCGTAAGATTTGGTGTTCTTCTATTGCCATCGCTTGAAAGTAGTATAAAACCCACGGAACCTCGGAACGATGGGTGTTTATGGTGTCGGGGACCTCACGAGTACTAGGCGCCATACTCCGTGCTGGTGTCGAGCATAAAACTGCTGAACGTTGTGGGTGTGTAGACCGAAAGGGACGTGTACACACTGACGGTCACTGCTGGAACAAATGAGGGTCTTGTACTTTTGACATATTTACTGCAAAGTGGGAAGGGAGCTGCCTGGATGTGCTGCCTGCTACAAAAGACCCTGGCATAGACCCCCGAAAGCGAGAAGCCCCCTTCAGTGAATCAAGTCGTTTGTTCTTCTCGCTTGCATAGATCGAGGAGCGGGCTGGGCTGGTTCGCTTTCTTGAGTTTCAATTGCTTATTCCTCGATGGTAATCATCATAAATATCAGGCACACCACATAAAAAGTCCCCATGTCTCCCCGGGCTCCACAACACACACAACGAGCGAGCGCAGATTTGGTGTCAATCACTCGTGCGCGAGGTCTGTTACTGAAATTATGGTCTTTCGGGGGAAGAATAACTATCATTAGATGATCGTTCGCGCTGGGTTGGGAAGAAGCGTAGGCATAGGAAACTTCCTCTTGTGCTCCCGTCATAATGCTCCACTCCTCTCTTACAACTCCAAAACGGCGGGAGGAGTTTTAGTAATTCAATTGTTTTATTATTAACACCCCAAAAGCCTAGACATTAAAAGCAATAAACTCGCATAACGCGCGCAGACATTATATGTGCTGCGCGCATCCGTAGCGCATGTTGTCTGCATATTTACATTATTATTGCATGCGCATGTTGTGTCGTGGCCCTTGCGCCCGTGTACTGATGCATTGTGTTGGCATCGACCCATAAAACGGAGGAGACCGCGGGTGAATGCCATCGTTTTTCGAACGTGATCGGAAACGAAACCAGTCGGTTGGAAATGCGTAACTCGAGAGGCGTTATTCCGTCTCGCTAACACCCTCGGCAGAGCCTCAGCTCGTAAGGTGGTTAGATGTAACATGCCTTTTTTTATGTACCGCTTCGAGCACACTGCTCTATCGTACCGTTTAAAAGCAATGCGGAACTTTGTTTATTGGCAGTGTGTGTTATGTTTTCGAGCGGCGTTAAAAGTGTGTTAAATTTCCCAATTACCAAGGTCTGAAAAAAGCAATTTGGAGTGTATGTATGTGTGCGTGTGAGGTGGCCCCATTTCTTCGCGTAATGTTCACAAAGGGGAAAGATTATTTAACTAACGAGCTTATCACGATTACCAACGACAGAGGAGGGGGTGGGGGAAGGGCTGCCCATGTGGTGCTAATCGTTAATGCGTTCCCTTCAAACACAGTTCAAACCCTAAGTGGGAAATAAACGGAACTGCATCGATATGATGCTCCTCTGAGCCGTCTTTTGCGGTGAAGATCGCAACTCCCTGCAACTTCTCATAACTGTAGATCTGTTTTATAGAGGTAAGCAGCACGGGATGTGATGAGCTTGTTGCTGCAATAAGCGGGGAATCATTTTCTAGATCGATTAAGTGCCCATTTAGCTAAGGATCTTACCCCCGAGGTAGCAGATCACCGCAGAACGGAAAAATCAACGATCGAGACACACAGTATGAGAAATGATCATGATGTGCTGTTTTTCCGATGCAACGCTCCACGACGGAAAGAGAGCCGATCATGACGATCATAAACCAGCTTCGAGCATAAACAGAGACAAGAGGTGGAGGTAGTTTTCATAGCTGATGGATGGATATTATTCCAAAGGAAAGGCTTTTGTGCCTGGGATCTTTACAGTTTTGTTCCCCTCTGTGCAAACTCCGCTTGGAGGCTGTTGTGCTCTCTAGCTCTCCAGATAGAAATCTTCACCGCTAATCTTCCTTTCTTGCCGCTCCCGGTGCTGTACGGTAAATCGGCAAATCGAACCGAGTACTTTCGCGGTAATTTTAGCGTGTTCGGGCGTTTTGGACGCGGTGAAAGCCGTGCGCGCTCTCCACTGTAGCCGAGCCATGCCCGGCCCTGTGGTGGCGAGTCAACTTACAAATCATGGCTGCACCGCTAATGGTGATGCGCCATTTGCTTTCCCTCCTGCGGCATGTTTTGTTTTGCGGAAACGGCCGAGGCAAAAGAACGACCTCAGGAACGGTTCATACCGAGCAGAGCAGCCGTAATTTACGAGCCGAGCAAATCACGATCCGAACGAGGTTTAGGAGTAATCAATTTTTTGGTTACAGCTGCCGCAGCATCGGATGGTTGATGATCAGCGCACGGGATTAGCCGTTGGCCAACAGTTTTCTTCTTTACAGGCAGGGACGGGGAGGAAACAACGCCCGAAGCGTGTTCTTCGTCGTTTGGATGTTGTTATGTTTTGTTTTGTGCTCTTGATCTGGGTGTTCCCAAAACAACCAAATCGATCACGGAACTCCCGGTTACGCATGTAGTCCAACGGTGTGTGCGCGCACACAAACACACTGGTGGACCTGGGCAGACAGATTGGAGCGGGCCAGAATGTGTAATAGGCCATTCGGTTGGGAAGTCTGTGGCTGTGCTGCGCGCGTTCGGCTTCGAAACCGTTAAACTGACCTAATGCCAACGGGAACATCGAGGTCCAGATCCGGAGAGCCATCCGCCATGGAGAGGAAGCTGAAGAAAAGACACCGTTTATTTTCTGTGTTTTTCCCCCTCTCGGCGGGTGGCAAGAAGGAGAAGAATCAGACGGCCCAGTAGCAGCAGCAGCAGCAGCACGTACATGCTAAAAAGAACCGCTCGTTTTCCGTTTCGCGGTAACGAGCTTTAGGTTGACGATGCGATAGCAAACGGGACGTTTAGGTCCCGTGGTGTGGCATTTTATTTACTCTACATTTTATTTTACGCGACGGCGACAAAGTGTGCGAAGTGAGTGTTGCACCAACCAGGCAGTAAAAGTTTATGATCCAAAAGGCAATCGGTTGTGTGATGGCTTGTTACTAGAAGAGAAAAATGTGCAGCTCACACAAGATTAACCATCATCGTCATTTCTGTACCCTGAAGCCTATTTTAATTTTATATATCGTTAGCGCTGTACGACGATTTTCTTTCCAATTTTCCATCTTGATCCATTTGCATTACGCTCGCAGTACGAAGCGCGCGCACAATACGGCAGCCGGAATCGATCGATCGAACCAACCAACCGCGAACGCCGGCGATAGGCGATCGCGGCGGAAGATCGCTTTCACACTTCGCCGTTCGCCTGAGACGTCGTTCAGACGACGGTGCGCTATACCGATGCGATAATAAATTACCACTTCGACAATCTCCGCGTTCGGTTTTGGTGTGGGTATCATCAGACCTTTCGCCGATGGAAGCACCCCGCTTGGGTGGGTTGTGTGGAAATTATTCGAAATGTTAATAGAGTGAGAAGTGAAGACACTAATAAGACATCGCGGCAATCTGACGGGTGATCTCGCTCCATGCAGAAGGAGAAGCAGAGAAGAGAGAAAAAAACCGGTGGCTGGTACTTTTATTAGATTATCAGTCGGTCGCGCATTTGTTCACGAAAGCATTTAATAATGGATGGTGGCGGTGGGTGTTCAGGTCTCTTACTTTCTTGATATGGCTGTGTTTGTGCATGGGAGGTCTCACCCTTCCTGCTATATGCATATGAGAGGCTCTCCAGCATGAACGGTAATCGAAACGCGACAATCACTATTGAGCGGTGAAAGAAACTGTGCTACCCTCCCGGCAGTCAAAACAGCTTTCTAAGCAATTTCACCTCCTAGTAGCTGGGCCCTTTTTGATAGAAAGGTGACTGCAGGCGGGCGGAATGTGTCTTCTTAAGCTGATTAGAAAATAATTGTGAGTTTTTAGAGAGGGATTAGCCGGAGAGAAGCGAGATTAAATGCACACATTTATTGCAACTTTATTACACGTGTGGCAGCATTTGCATTGCGAACGAAGAGAAGGTCTTTGAAACGCATTTTTTACTGTAGGATGATTCACATTTATAGACGTTTTATCGATGGTCTACAGAAGCTGCTCCGTAGTGGAATGAATAAGCTTGAGAGGGTAACATTACGTTCGATCAGGTTCGAATCTCTCTTTGAGATGGACCTGTAATCCTACTACATCCTCAATTTGGACTAATAAAAGAGAGCGCATTAATGCGCTGTGTCCTCTTGTCCTCCAAGCGGTTAGTTTATGTATGCAACAGCTCCATCTACCGGATTTCCGGGGTACACGGATTTCTTCTTTCTCGTTTGAAAATGGACTTATTTTAAACACTTATGTCTTCTTTTCTGTGCAAAAAAAAACAAAGATAAATTTCGTTTCTAGCTAACCTATTTTGGCGAATGTTTTATGATACAAACCATTCCTACCTACCCAAACGCATTAACGATCAGTTTCGACTGATTGAAAATCTTCTTCTTCAACTCACGCCACGGGCGCACAATGCTTTAATAGTGATTTGATGATGAACAAAATGGCGTGATAAAATGGTAAAAATGTGTGATGCGTGAGCAATTTTATTTGCCGCACTACGCTGCCCGATTGCGCGTACATAGTTTTTAATAATGAATGAAACCACTCAACTGGCGATCGGCTTCGTTCGGACAGGGCGGTGGAGTAGTGCGGTGAGCAGAAATGAAATTCACTTTTCAACATGTGGTGAATTTATAAAACGTGTCCGGAAAGCCATCAATCTTAATGTATGTGTACGGGTTTCGCCTTTTGTCCCATACAATGTCCCCCCTTCCGGGTGCCCAAAGGAGCAACCCGTACGGGGTGAGTAATGGTTCCGTTCCGTTTCCTTTCCTACTCTCGGCCGGCGACGGGTGAAGGCGAATCAATCGATTTTGATGAGATTCATTTTATTCCATGTTAAATGAGCCTGTAAGGTGACGGACACCCAAAGGGATAACGGAGGGTGGAGTACGCGGACCACTTTAATGCATTTGCGATGATGACCGGTAATCACATCGGCCGGGCGGATCCGGCAGAGCTCCTCCTTCGTCATCCATGTTTTAATGGAATTTAACACCACTTCGTGTTTGCAACACTATTATTTCTGTGTGTGAATCATTGCCGGTCACGGGTGAGTGGCATCGTTTTGCGCAAAATAACCCTCCACACGGTCGTTCGCAGTGAGGTGAAGGTGAACTGGATGACCGGTGTAACAATTCTTATCATTTTTGTATCAGCTGGTTGAAGTACGTCGCCCACCCATGATGTGATGTGCCGCACGCGAAGTGGTTGATAATGAAGATGCTTGATTAGAGCGAAAAAAAAAATAAACAGTCAGTCGGAATAGCACAAAAGACGATCAGTTCTAATGCATAGCGGAGTGTCTGTTTGAAGAATAGTTCTTACAAAAAAAGCTCTCTTGTTTTTCAGCTACAGTCGCCACCCAACCAACAGCACAGTTGCCGCCAGTATGTCTCGCTAATTAATATGCAAAAAGCAACCACAATTCTAGCGCGCGCCCACTGTACGCTCTCGGTACGCACCGGATCGGTAGCATATGGCAATTAATATTCCGCAACGTAATCGTGCATCATCATCATCATCATCAAAGGTGCGGCACAAAGGCGGGCTTGCATTTCGGATGGATTCCATTCATGCCATTACACTGTTTTGCTATTATAAAATTAGCATAGGTACAAGGGCATCCCGCGCTGGCGGATCTGCAAAGGCGTCAACCAAACCGTCCCACTATCAATGTGCTCTTGTTAGATTGTGGTGATAAATCTATCTGCACAATGCGAGCGACTTGTAACGCGCCACGTACACACGATCGAGGCGACAAAATTCCTGCCACGAACCGCGGCACTTGATCGACGCAGTCGAGGAAGTATTTATGTTGCTTGCAACAAAACGAAAAAAAAGTATGAAATTGAGAAATAGAGTATCTCCCCCAGAATGGTCCCTTCGATAGATCTTCCCCAGTGTTGACTTTAATTTGACGTCAGGGATTAAATTTAACGCACACACGGGGACGCGTCCCGTCCCAATGGAAAGATCGGTCAAGATCACAGCGTCTGGTGTGTTGTACTACACTTCGATGTAGATAAATTTCCCGCACATTCCAATGTCTCTATTTTCCCTTTTTTTTTTGCTGTGTCGTTCGGGATGTTTCGATTTAGTTTTGTTGATTTTGTCGTAATAGGCACAGCGGTGAGCTCCACTTCCTTCCTACCGACTCATGCTGCGGGGAAAGGCTGGGTAAAGGCAACACTGACCAACCTGAAAATGTGACGTCCAACACGACACAATGTGCGGCAATCTTTGTTTGCTTTAAAGGTACAAGATACAAGAAAAAGCGGGAAAGCGTACATCCACACCCACTGCAACACGGTGCCACCTTTTCTTGAGGCGGGTAGCGAAGGAACGTTTTGTTGTAAAAAAAAGGGCGCACACGCAGAGACGACGATGACGGGCTGAGTTTTCCACGATTTCGCCATCTCATTT
This sequence comes from Anopheles epiroticus, assembly GCA_000349105.1. NCBI lineage: Eukaryota > Metazoa > Arthropoda > Insecta > Diptera > Culicidae > Anopheles > Anopheles epiroticus. The sequence continues at coordinate 205,245 of KB670036.1, read as the reverse complement.
CGCGACTCGTTTTTGTCACTCGTTGGGAGGGCAGGCGTCTGTGCTCCGGGTTGGTAAAAGGGAAGATCATTCATCGCTTTGATTTCCATTGTTTTCCCCCCATGGTTAGGCTATGTAGCAATCCTTCCCATTCGACCACACCGGCGTTTGTGCTTGTGTGCTTTTAGCGCCCGTCCGTGTTTAATGCTCGCGTTTTTTTTCTTCCCTCCTATCTGTCCCTCAAATAAATCTCACTTTTAATTGCGGCTCATTAATTCACCCACCCGTGGTCGGCAAAGGTGAGTCGGTTGCCCACCGACATTGGATTGACCGGCGGGGGGAGTCTGGGGGACAGTGACAAATCGGGCGAAACCATCGCCGGCGTACCTTTTTTATGCTTCACTCTTGCCTAATTTTACGACAGCAGGGAAAGAGCCACAGCGAGGTCGAAAATTATGCTGAGAGACGACAAACGACGATTTGTCCATTGTTCGTATCAACCCACCCACCGACCACCCTAGATAGAAGGGGTGCAAATGGGAAAGGGAAGTAGGGGAGGGGAGGGGGGGGGGTATACAATCGCGAAATTGTTTTTGAACAAATCGAAAGTGACAGTGTGACCGCTGCTGCTTCATCATTTCACCGGGGGCTTTTAAGGCGGGAAGTGTTTTTGGCAGGAGGGGGAGGGGGTTGGGGTGGGTTGAGTGAATCTGAATCTGCACGCGATGAAGGCGAGAAAAGTGAAACTTTCTTCGCCAACCACCCCGGTCGGTCATGACGTCATGGGGTGCGAGAAAGTGACAATCCGTCTGGTCGCCCGAATCATGCACAATTACACCGACGGGGGGAACGCGTTTTGCGCGTGGTTTTGGTAGCGTGCCTTTCGGTGAAACGAAAATTAAAAACGAAATCTTCTTTGGCACACACACACACGTGGCCGAGGACGTTCGACAGGGCTTAAAAGCTGCGTGAGAAACGTGTCTTCATGCCAGGCGCAATAAAAACCACTCAACAGACAATATAATTTAAACTCCTTAATTTGCGTCGGTGCAAATACCACTCAATGCCAATGAGAGGGTGTTTCTTTTTTATATATTGGTGCTACAATTGCTCTTCTTCCAGAGGAAATGTCACTCCAATCGTGTGCGGGAACGTCGCATTTGGAACGATTTTTTATGCTTCTTGCTTGGAAGCTAAATATATGCCAACAATTCAGCATTGCGAGCCGTACGAAAGACATTAACATTCCAGCGTCGGTGGAGAGGAGGGAAAAACACATTATTGATGGGGTGGGACAGTGGGAGGCTTGTCAATTTTGGTACACACACTCTCATGGCCGCATTTAGTAATCTAGCGTCGTAAAGCTTTTGTGAAGACTGGTGCTTGTGTGGCAGCGCAGCGGTAGCGAGCAGAAAATCCTATTTATTTCGGCACGAAAATCCTTCTCGCCCAGTCACTCTTAATGGGCATACCTTTGCTCACACAGACGGAAAGAAAACGTGGTATCGGATTAGAAGTATTTAGAGTTTCGATTTGGAATTTTGCGTGGTGTTACAGTGCTTTGCGGTGCTATTTTGACGTTATTGCAAACACTAACTCGTCATGGTATCATTCAATTTGGTCATTGTAGCACAATGTTTATACTGACGAGTATGTTTGTGTATACCTTGTTTGTTAATTATTCTATTCTATACGCTAGTATTATTTTCTAAACATTGAATAAAAAAAGGTTTAAGCAAGCCACGTCAGTTGAAAAACGTGTGTTGATGTTTTACTTTGACGCGATATCGAGAAACGTGCTCCGCGAGTAAGATTGTTGTACCACAAATGACGAAATTGAATGAAACGAAAACAGGTAACATTGTATTTCTAGTGGCGATTTGCATTCATTGTTGATGAATTATGACGTCCATCGCTTCTTGTGTGTAACGCACGTTTTGGCGTACGAAACCACACACCCAGCCCGATTGACGTCACGTGTATGACACACGAACAACCCGTGGAGGGGTAAAATGTCCGCAACTACGCGAAAAAAAAAACCCGCTCACCGCCGGAATGTTAACATTCGAATCACGATTTTAATTGAATTATAATGAAAAATCCTTAAACCCGCTCTCCCACCACTCCGCTGTGCTGCTGTTGTGCCTGCATTCGACAAAAAATTAAAACCCGTCACCACGTCCCTTTAAGGTGGCGGTAGTGCACGATGCAGCAGTAGTACACAGAGAAAAGCCCCCATCCGAAGTAGGTTGAGGGCAATTGATTTGGGGCTGCGGTGGGCTTTTGGCGTTTCGGTGCTTCGGTTTTTTCATCCACAAGACTGGCGGTGTGGAGATGGTTCGTGCTTTCATAGCTAAATGATGCATTCCGGTACAAGCGAAAACGAATATTTTATTCACGTCGGTACACCCCTCCTCCATTCCGGTGGAACGTGATGATGACTTTCCTGCCGAACCGAGCCGATCTATTTGTTTTCGTGTCGCTGGAGTCGCACACTAGCGCCTCCACCGCTTAAAAAAGTTCTTTTGCGCTTTGTTATTATCCACTGAGGGGGGGGACTGCTGGGCAATTAAACTCGTTCGTGTCGGTTGCTACCGAAACTAAAGCCAACACACCAACGCGCCCTGTGTCACTGTGGCGGTGTGTTCTCACACGGGATTGCACGGGATGGTCCGAAATGCAAATGGATTCGAAGGTCTCACCAAGCGGAAGAATGGGGGTGTGGATTTTATGGCATCATCACGACACACTCTCCGCCGTGTTGTGGATTTCGGTCGTCATGGCGGAGGCTTGGCGACAACAAAACACGCTGCTGCCCCTGTCAGTGGCGTATGCATGCAGCAGCACAATTGGGTACAGTCCGCTTCGTACCCGCGTGCGCCGTTTGTCACATGGATTTGGTGTAGCTTTGCGTTCCGATTTCCCAACACACGGTATCGCCACCGCCACGAACTGACCTTCAGAATCAATCAATCAAGGGAGGATATGAGGGGTTTGGGGTTTTTGAGGCAGAGGGAAAGGAAAATGTGGAAGGTAAAATTGGTTTTTCAATCGCAATCGTTCCGTTCGGTGCGGTTGTTTTCGTTTGACTGCAGTGTGCAGCGGCTTGCCAGGAGTTGCAAAATGCAAATTGTGCACTTTTGGCTATAGAAAAATAGAGAGCAAAACACACGTATAGAGTTTCACGCTTTGCATCAATCCATCAATCTTTTTCCTTCGATCGATCATCACCTAAAATCAATCATCGAAATCCCTTTTCGACCATAGAACAGCACAGCTTTGACTGGCCTTGCATCAGAGGGGTTTGGAGCATCTGTCTGTGCGCGTGTGTGTGTGTGCTTGTTGGGTCAAAACAATAGAGTCAAATTAACGCATGTGAAGCTCGTTCAACGGGATAAAGCAAAAACTGCGTACAAAATGCTATTAAAATGGCAAAACACGACGCCGCTCGTGTCTCTAATTAACAACGCCCAAACTTTGTCGATGAACTGATGATGCAAAATTGCAAAAGTGGTGCAACGTGGGGTAGGGGGGGGGGTGTATACAAAATGCAATCAACAACATAAACGTTCGGATGGAATCCAAATTGCCCAACTACAAAACACAAAACGGGCGCATCTCTTTTACATCACTGCAAAACGAAGAGAACGAGACAGAAAACACCCGCCACAATCCGTGCGCAGATTCATTAGAAGATGGGCGTAGAAAATCAATTTATAGAAGAACTATGTCAACAAAGCAGAGTGGCCCCAAAAAACTCAACTCCCTGCAACAACCCTTCCCGCGCTGGGTTGGAAACTAGATCTCAGGCAGCTCCCAATAGAGAAGCACCGAGTTTTCGGTGCGACAAGCGCGTCGCCATCGCTTCCAGCTGACACCATTTAAGGGCGGAAATCAATTACCTCTCGCCTCGCCTAAAACCACAAAACTCGGTCAGGCAATGAAGATGCGCACACAGATCCACGGGCGGCGATGGAAATGTGCCCAATCAATCGCTTTCCCTTTAAAGCCCCAAACTATCAAACCCCTCCCGGACACAGTGGGGTAGTGTTGCGGTGGCCGCAATTTTTCATCCGCACTCGCTACTCTACCTTCTCGTGTGTGTGATTAGTTTTGCCTCCAAATTATACACTCAACGTCTGTGACGTGCGTGCTCAACATTTTTCGACCTTGTTTTTTTTTTTGTTTGTTTCAGAAATTGTAGGAAAGTTTTTTTTTATGTTGTGTGGTGTCTAGAAGATAATTTTGAGTTAATTTAAATTTTTGATGTAGAAGAAGTTGCAGATGACGATCGCAGTGATGTGATTTTCGGGGAAAGTGTAGCACTTGCAGCAACGTCAAATTGAAAATTGCCCTCCCTAGACATCTATTGCCGCCGTACGAGACGCTCGAGACGCACCAGAAGTGGGCTAATTAATGTTTTGTTTTTTGTAGGCCTAGTCATTTTCGTCATCATCAGGAAATCTGGTAGCCAAAACATACTCCTCCGTCGAACATGAGTACGGAACACGCTGTACCTTACTACCTACAAGAAATTAAAATACTTTTTCCTAAAACCCCCTACCGATAGAAAGTGAAGCAAATGGCAGTTTCGTTTCCTTTTTTTTCTCGCTGTTGTGATGAGCTTTTGCCGTGTACTAACACAAGCCGTTTTCTGTTTTTTTCTTCCTCTCTCGTTACAGGTGCGTACCGTGAGCACGGGCACAAAAACTCGAATGGTTTGCATTGTAAGTAGCTGGTAGCAACATTAGTAGTGGTGGCACAAGAGAAGACCCCGTAGCCCGAGTTGTTGTGTTACTGGGCAGGAAGTGTTCTTGTACAACATTTTGTTATATAGACCCACCTACATCCCCGCTTCTCATAGACTGCAACAAGGAGCATTATTATATGTGTGTCCCTTCTCGCGCTGGCTTAATTTATGCAACGGTTTTCCATTGCTCCGTTTTTGTTGTTTGCAGGAATTGAATCGTCGCCGGTCAATGGTACACAATGACTTTGTTTTTCGGAAAATGAATAAAACAATTCCGCTGTTTCGTTGTTGTACTTTCGGTGCAATAAATTCTGCTGCTTTTCTGTGCTGCAACTTCCGGCAGCAAGGCGCTGTGCTGAGCGGCTTCATCTCTTTGAAGCATCGAAGCTGAATCTAGACAGTGGAAGACGGGGGAAAATTCAATTCCAAATCGGATTTTTGTTTTCCGTGCTCTGGACACTTGCGGCGCTCTTCTCGAGCACAACCGTCAGAAGAGCACGAATTTCCGTCAACGAAATCAAGTCCCACCGCCCCATCGAGCGCAAAAAGAGCAATAAGCTCCCCTGACAAGGAAGTGCACTTCATTGGTTTGTGGGTTTTTGATTTGTTCTTTCCTGTCACTCGTAACCAGTGGGGGCAAAATCGTGCAAGCAAGCGAACAACATGTCCTAGCTCCTGCAGGCAAGAAATTCCACACATACCGTGACCTTTTTTGTGTCCAGAAGGAAAAATTCAGCTGCTCACCCCACTTATCAGTTTGGCAGTTTTCCAACCGTTACACGAGACTATGAAGGATGGTTGGCGGCGGCACAAAAGCAACTTTTTCAATCCTCACTCAACGATCCAAAGATTTGCGGAAAACTTGTAACCGGCAGGTGAGGATGAGTGGTTGGTATTTTTAATGATATTTTTCAGTGTGCAATAAAGGCATAAAAATATCTCCACACCAAAACAAAAGGAAAAAGTGAGCCAGCGTTTAAAGTTTTAAAAAGAAATTATACCAAAAAAAATAAAAGGAACCACATGCCTTTTGCCTTGCTTTTTTCCTTTCTCATTCGCGTAATAACTGCAATTGTATTGCGCTGGTTTATCACTGCCGAGCGCGCGGAGGAAAAAGTGCACCCAATGGGGATGGGGATGAAGCAGCAAAAACAATCTGTTTCGCCTTTTCTGCAATTACAATTTTGCAATTACCGATGGGTTGAAAGATGAGAACGTACGCCGATGAGAACTGGCCGAATGAGACAGTTTTTATATTTAAAAAAAAAACAGAAGGTGCATCACTGCGATACATGCAGAGCCCTCCCGGAGTCACGCTAATGGTGCAATAGTTCACGCGGTCTGCCCCCTCCCCCTCCCTTTATTTTCCCACAAGAGGCACCTGAAGGGGTTACAAATGTGCTGCAGCAGCAGCGCACGCAATGCAACGCGAAAGTGATCACACTCCTCCCGCAAAGTCGTGTTTTCGCAGTGGCAAAAAAAAGGGAAGATGAACCGTTTTTCCTCCTTCGCGCTCGCTTTACATAACCGTGGCAAAGGGAAAGCGTGCAGGTGCGCGGCTGTGGGAGATGGATGGCATCATAAGTGGTCTCCTCCCCCGTTTGGTGCATATGGAAAAATAAACGCGCACACACTTAATTATGTGCGGGGTTCGGAAATGTGAGCGTGAAGAAGCGAGAAGAAAGGTGTTCACAGGCCTTTGATCGGCTAATGATGATGGTTATGACTCTCGCTGGGCCTGTGGTGAAGGGTGCAGCCTGGGTGCATTACTGTGACGTCTCCACCTACATCCCCCTTCTCACCTTCGCTGCCTCGTGGCGATGGTGGCATCACCTTTGCAATATACCATAATGGATCGATGAGCTAAATACTCGCTTGCCATTTCTCATCCTGCAGGTCGGGCTCCGAAAAACTTTCCACTACTGTAACACTAGGTTTGTGTGCACTATGGGAAGCATGAGTCAACGCGCTGGGAGAGAAAGAAGGGGGAAGATGGCCGCCCATCGCCCCGAAACAGTAGTTGCATGCGAATAACTGGAAACAATTAAATTCGTTTCACGCCAGCCGCTCCCGCTAGTGCTCGGGGAATGTTTGCTGCCCCAGGCTGCAACCTCAACACTTAGGGGTGCACTTCTTTTGTCTAAAAATAGCGCCACCGTCGTCACACACGGTGTATCATCCTCTAATCGGCCACCTTTTCACATTCCGCGGATGGTTGTGGACACGCCAGTGCTGTTTCCCCGCTTTGCACCGGTGACTGAGGGCACATGTGTGTGGGCACCAACATTGTCACGGCCGAAGCATAGATCCATCCTTTTGTGTTTTCATCCTTCCCCGCCGCGCGTTTTAAGGTGAAGGGCGGTCGCGTTGCCACTCTCCGTTGCTAATTGCAACTCAAACAAACAATGGGCCCTTCGCTCTCTCTCTCTCTCTCTCTCTCGCTCACTTCGTCATCCCGCCATCATTACGCCTAGAGCGATCCGTAACATAACTCGTCTATTTTTGAAAGATGTCCAAACAGGGGGGCACTGGGTGTTTGTGTTTGATGTGTCGCACATGAGGGGCTCTATGGGTTTCCAATTAGTTGTGAAAGTGTCCATACATGTGTCTATGCGCTCGGTCGAGCCTTGCGAATGCGGGAAGTGCTTCGTTTTTCGGCCCACCACGGTTTGGAGCACCGAAAACAGGCAATCCGGAAAAGGGAGGAAACACGTGAATTGGCCGTCCACGAACAATATGATGTTCGCGGATGGTGGTGGTGGTGGTTGGTGTAATTATAGTTACATTACGTCATGTTGACGACCGCGCAAATGACTTTAACTAGCACGAAGGGAAGCATCCGTCCCACTGTTGCACCCACCGGCCTTGTGGAGGGGCTTTTCGGAGCTTTATTTTCGGTATGTTCGGAAAGTATACACAGCAAACAAAATCGATCCTGCTAATTCTGTCCTTCAGGCAATTGGCGTAATAACGGGAACGAAAGCGCAGACCGGAAGAGTCGCAGGCGAACGACACGCTGGGGAAGAGTTCACACTCTACATTGTTATAGTGTCAAAAAAGGAGCATAAAATTCTTTGCCAACGATATAATTGTGTCGCTGATGACCTTCCCGAGCAAGTTTACCGACATTTGAACCACACGACAAATGATAACGGCAACAACTCTTGCAAGGTTCTTGGGCAGCTGTAAAGAATAATTGGACTCCAAAATGTTGGCACGCCGGCGGAAGTACTGCGGGAAGTTCTTGACGTAGTCCAATCAGCGGTACGTCAAGAACCGTTTTAGTGTTCGTTGGAGAAATTAAAGTCTACCTTCAGCTGCTAATGACACGAAATAAAAGAGAAAGAGAGACAGGCAGACAGTGAAGCAACCCGGCCAGGGTTTTTTGATAGATGAGCTCACCAGCTCCTACAATTTTTATGACATCAGTTCCTACTGCCGTCTAATCAACTCACGCTTCGCCCTCTCTGCCTAACTGCCAACTAATGAACCACGTACAGCTGGGTAGTAGGTGGAAGGTGAGCAATTGTGAGTAATGCAACCAATCGACGTAATAGCCCTGCGAGTTGACCTTCGCCTTTCGATGGGCACTGTATCCATCGCTAGCATGTGCCATATGGCAATCTGATGTTAGCCCCACAGGGCAATCAAAACATTGACTTCACTTCCGACGGTACCAGATGGTGCGGCAGGTCTCCGTTTATGTCACTAGACCAGAACTCCCTTCCCTGATTTGTGACCTTTTCACGATTTTCGGGCTAGCTGGTGAGGTTATCAAATCATGGTGCCCTTTCTTCAGCTTCCTATCAAAACAATTCCACTGGTTGCGACTGTTCCAAAATGACCGGAACTGGTGGAATAGGAAAGAAACTGTGATTGCAAAGAGTTCAAATTTGCAAAGCCCCAACCGTGATAAGAAGTGCGCTGAATCAACACAAACACAAAAAAAAACACTTGAAGAACTTATCGCCTTTTTTGTCGTCTGGCACAAGGGGTGGGTGGCCTGACATTTTTTTAGTTTCGAGACACCGATTCCTTCTGTTTTATTTTTAAACGATGATGAACCGAGTGACACTGCCCGTTCCCGCTAATGGAGCATAGTGAAGTGGCGTAGTAGGCTTTAGAGTTTACTAGTTCCCCGGCTGGCGGGGACTCCTACCATGTGGAACCGAGCTCACTCACTAGCCCTTGCTGTGCAGTACCTTCCGCCCCAGTAGGTTACGATAACTTTTCCCGGGCGGGTGGTGAAGACGAGTAGCAATAACACACCGATGAGGAAGGACGATGATGAAATGCGGTCCGTAATCAATCACACACGCCCCGTGCCCGAAGGGCCATCAGTGCCGCAGATGGGCGTGCAGTGCAGAAGAAGGGTGGAAAACGACCAACACCACCCGGTGTCGGGTGGGAGTTTGGTGGTGTTCTGTGTTTGAGTGTTGCCGCCATTAATCCATCATCCTGGAAGTGGATGGTTAGCCGAGGGGAAGCGAACACCGAGCGGTTGATTGTCTGCCTGGGGTCTGGGGTGATGGCGATGAAGCAACCCACCCCCCGCCGGCTGATATGAGATGCCTTACCTTACACGAAGCGAACTATTTGCATGTGAAGAAACCAGCACTAATGACGCCATCAAACTCTGTCGCTTCCGAATCATAAAAATAACTTGGCCCCAAAAGACACACCGTAACCCGTTTCGAGAGAGAGAGAGCTTCCTCGCGGCTTCAGTTGTCTCCAAAAGACGCACTCACGTGTCTCATAATCACAGCCGTTTGGATGTGGTGCAAGTCATGCCGGACATAAGCATCATGTTTCGGACGAAATCTCGCTTCCTCTCCCGAAGAAAAAAGGTTGCAAGAGGCCACAAGAGATCCTCCCGGAGTTCGGGGTGCACACGGCTGGTAGTCGCCCGTGTACCCAATCTTCTCGTTATTTATAGAAATGGAAAGTATATCAAACATCACGCTGCGGGTTTTAAAGGGTGTGAACTAATGAAAACCTTACCGCTGACGACGCCGATGCGACGACGACGGTGTACTGTTCCCTTTTCGCCGCTAGTCAATAAACTGTTTCACATACCCGCTGGTTGCCCCGGGAGAAAAGGGCCACATGAATCGTGTCCATCAACATCGATATTCCACCTCCAATCACCCGACACACGGTTATGCGTCACGGTGTCGATCAATGTGTACTCATCGATAGGGGTACGTCCGCATGCCCGCAATTGTGTCGCGTTAATTTAGGCAGCCAACACCAGTGCCAAAAGTCTCCAGGTGTGCTGCCGCGTGCTGGGTTGATTTAATTTAAAGGACCTTCCCTAAAGGTGTCTGGCCCTTATCGCCCCTTTACTGTTCTGTTAGCATGAGGGTGAATTGTTTGCACATCTTCCACGGTGTGTAAAATGTTGGAGACTATCCGGACACCCTTTTCTGCGGCAAAGGGCCAACCGTATGGGCGGCGATAGGCGAACGGAACTCCACACAATGTCTCACCGTCGGATGTCTGTTAATAAATCAATCGCACGTTGAGTGTGTTGACACGTTGATAAAGAGCGGATATATGCATCCCGTGCCTCGAACCTCGCACAATGTCTGTCCCCAATATCACGTGTCCCTCTTCATACGCACACACCAACACCGAAAGAGCGATAGCCGCGTATCCATGAAGGAAAGCAAGGGAAGGATCTGCGAACTACGGCTGCAAATCGATCACACGCTTCCCACACAACTTCTTGAAATCGGTTTAGCCAACGGAAACGGGAAGCCCCCTATGCGGTTTCCCTGTAAACCAAGGGCCCGGATGTGTGCATCAAGCGCAACCACGACGCCTTTTGTAAAGCGTTTGTCGGGCAGAGGACACAGCCTGGAGAGAGGCCTGTTCTGAGGTTACGTTCTCCCGGCGGGCGAAAAAGACATTGCGCAACAACGCCTTCTTCCTGTTCTACTCGCTACTCCCAAGAGCTAAGGCCGGTAAGTCCAGGGGAAAATGCGGTAACCGTTTTGTTGAGGGCAGGTTTTTTGCTGTTGCAGTGCCGCCACTAGAAGTAAGCAGGTTATGTGTGTTTTTAAACTGTGAGGTTGTAAATAAAACTTAACAGACAGAGTCCATCTCCGGTACCGGAAAAAGACCGTTTCGTGCGCTTTCGATCGGCTTTTTCCCTTTTCCCTTCGCTTTCAAGTGCAGGCTGCAGTTGGGTTGGTTGGTTGGCTGTGTGGATGTTTTCCCTTTCTCTGGTGCCGCTGGTTAGTTAACAAACTTCCACCACCCAGCAAAAGCCGAAAAAGTTTTGCTACAGGAAAACGGTAGACAAATTTATGTAGCACCATGTCCGTGCAGCGCGTCTGTTTGGTACCCCGTCTATGGTAACGGCAACAGCAACACACTCACACAAAAAAACCTGGAAACAAACAACGCAAACGGAAAACGAGAACTTCGATTTTCCGCCCTCCGCTACAGCCTGGTGGCGTGTCGTCTCGAACACTGGCACTGGGTTCGCGCGCTTCTCGCTTCGATGCGTTAAAGTTCAAGAAGGCTTTATGTAAGCAACCTGGTGGTTCGGTGTCCGGAGCGAAACAAACCGATCGTAAATTAGTGTTTGAGCGGTGTGTTCTACTCTTATGTATGTGACCGACAGTGGCAGACACTTTTACCTTTTTTTTTGTTGAAAGCCTGTTCGATTTTGAGGTTATTCGGTATGGAGTGGCTACTTGTAAGTCTCTCGGAAGAACAGATTGCTTTAAAAAAAGAAAAAAAAAACATCTTGAATATTATATTCATCCATATCCTGCTACAAGTACAATCAGTTGGCAATTACATTTTAATGTTCCCCAATAAAACGGAACACCTTCAATGTTCACGAACCACTCCTTTCCGGACCTTTCAAGCGGGGTGTCTTCACGTGGAGCAGAAAAACGATCGCACAAAACCCTTTTCCTCCAGACCGCTCCCCGAAACCGTAGATTGAAATTGATGGAACAAAACATGTAATAAATAGCCGCTCCAACGCACCCAGGACAGGACCTCGCAGAAGGACACGACCTGCAATGATGCGCCGCGTTCCACCTAGTGCCCGTTTCTAGCCATGAATTGGGGTTTGGACCACGCTTCCCATGCGCAGAAAACTTAACACAACCCCGGTGAAGACGATGATTAACGACACACACACACACACACGGCTCCCGCACGCGCAAAAGGAAGCACGCTCCGTTGGCCACGTTGCGTCAAGAACCCTCATCATCGTCCAGAACAGGCAGCACCTTCGCGCGCACTCACTTTGTCCGTGTTCAGGGTCACGACGGGTTAAGACTTTACCAAAGGGTGGAGTCGATCTGACATAACTTAATTACACTCCCCGATTCTCGCAACTTGCGACAGTTTTGCAGTTGGCAGAACGACGGTATTGCTGCATCCAACGACCAGCTCCAAAGAACTGAAGACAATGCAGAATGATGATGATGATGCGGTTGGTGGGCTTCGAGACCTTGGACACAAAATGGGCAGGGATAACCTTAGCCGTTAATCTCGAAACTCGTGCTGCTCGCAATAAGCAAATGAGGAGTGGAATCTCCTCCTTAACCCAGATTGCCATTGTTTCGGAAAATGTTGTGATAAATTAGTTTCGCATCTTCGAAACGGGGCATGTATAATGCTGGCGATTTCGATCTAGGCTCATAAATTTTATCTCCACCATCCCGCCGTATGCATCAGCGGTTCCAAAAAAGGACTTGAAACGAGAGCTTTAGTGCTTTGCTTCAAACAGAACCTTCTCATAACGGGGTCGCTGCCATCGTATGCAAATATGGGGGTGTACCGCACGGTTATGGGATCTCATCTTATATGCCGCTCCGCTCCAGACCCCTTTTTTAAATATCCCAACAAAAACGTTGAAGTATGCATCTATCTAGGATGATGAGCGGCAGTTGTGAGTGGGTATCTTTTCGCCCTCCGTCTGCTCTTTACGTATGCAACACGGCGAATGCGGCCGTGCCATAAATCTACGGCTTGATCTTCCTGCAATCAGTGGGATACGGCAAAGAGTCAACGACTCATTGCTTGAGTTGGTCCCTGCTGCACATCTCCGCTCTGCCGTTGATCTGCCGGTGCAACGCTGCACGTTTGGGGGAGGGCTAAAGCAAAAGAACAATTTGCTCTCTCCCGCAAACGCTTTTGGTCGACCTAATTTCACAGGAGCGCAATTGAGGCCATAATGCCGGCCAGAGCATTCCCATTACCACTTGGAGCAGGGGGGAATAATGCGGTGATCTAATCGGTCTGTGGATACCATTTCAAAGCAAGTCCCTGGCTTGCTTTCCCTCTTGGGGGAAGATGAGCATAACACTCATCAGAGGGAACCCGTTCTATCTACATCTCGACATGTTGTATTTTAAAGTAGGTGTACCACTGAACTCTAGCTCATATGAGCCGACAGGCAGGAGTGTGTTGCATTAATATTGATTCCCCGGCACATACACAAAAAAGAGCCTTTGGCTTGCCAAAAAACAACTCGCTTGTTTGCTGCGTACGTTGCAGAATGAATTGGTCTGTACCTTCGGACGCTTAAAGACGCGGGTGCTACCAAACAATACCCGCCCGAATCGCACGCTTGATCTTATATCCTGCAATCCGGTCACGTACCCACAGCAGCATCATCCCACGGCTGGATTGTGTGTGTGTGTGTGCGGGTTCGTGATTTTTTCGTGTGGAAGTTTATTGCTTGAGGACCGGAAAATGTGTACAAGAACAGAAGCATTCCCCCACCAACCAGCAGTAGCGGCAGCAGAAACAGAAGCATGGGAAACGATGGTTCTTCGACATCGTGACAATGCCCTTATGAGACACAGGTACACAGGTACACACCGAGCGAGCGAGCGAATGAGTGTGAAAACGGCACACAGCAGGCTGGCGTGTATCCTTTTTACCTCCGATGATATTACCATATCCATATCGTGTTCGTGCTGCAAAAAAAAAAACGAAAGAAGCAAACCAAACGCCCGGATGTCGGCAATAATGCCCTGACATAAACGTACAAACACACACACACCCCCGAGGGGAAGAAGGAGAACCACTTCAAACGGGACGGCCTATTGCTGCTGGTACGGGATGGGAAATGGAGAAATTAATTCCTCATACAAACTTCCCGACTTCCCGTCGCCGGAAGTGGGATAATATGGTGGTGGGAAGCGTCACAAGGACGAAGTGGAAGAGTCGACCACATGTCCGGGCTAGAGTGCAGGAATAAATATGCAAGCAGCGAGCGAGAAAAGAGAGAAGAAAGGATATGATGGGTGTTTGGCCTCGTTAGAAACACGAAAGGTGCACGTGAAAGGCGACAGAGGTACTTGAAGGAGCAAAAACCCAAAGGCTGGAAATACATTAATCAAACATTTTTGCTTTTATGCGTCTGCTACCTACTGCCTTCTGTGTCTGCCTTTCGTTGTGCAGGTTTCCCATTTTTTCACTCTTTTTTTTACACCTTTTTCGTTGCAAGCATTGAGAGACGTCAATACATTTATGAACAAACTGCTCCAAAAAGGCATCCAGGTTTTCTAGAATTCTTGCATTTACAACAACCTCAACCACCAAGGAGTGGGAAACGCGCATTCACTCAACCGTGCGTTTGCGTGTGGTTCTGAAACGCAGGCGTTGTAGAATCGCGCACCAGGAAACGCTCCGTGTTCTCTGCTGTGCTGAGGGCAAGAAGTCTCTCCCCCTCCGTCTAAAAAATGTGCATCCAAACCACGCAAAGGTTCTGGTTGTCATTTTTCATCAAACGGCCGTTAAATTTGGTGCATATTTTACACGGCTGTTTGGTGTTTATTTTCGGCGAGTTCCGAATATGCAACTCATCTGTTCCGTGGACCGCACGCCAACACGGTGCGTTTTTATTTTCGTAAATATTGTTTACGATGGACATAACAACGCTGCCGGCGGTGCGCCATTCTTCCCTTGCCCCCAAGGCGGTGACGTTAGAGAAAACCTTGCACACGCCCTGGACGACTATATTTAGAACGATCGCCGCCGCAGTGTCGTTGGGTGTCTGAGCGTGTCCTGAGATGGAAGTTTATTCGCCTTTCTTCGCATTTCACGACGTCGGCGGCGCTGGAAGCTCATCCCCGGACGGATTTGTGCAGCGAAGCGAGAATTTTCTGCTCAACTTCCCATGGTAGGGCTTCTTCAACGGCAAGATCCCAACGCATTAACTTTCGTAACGAGTCAGAAAAGACGACGCCATGCGCTTTCCCACATTCAATTATGATTATGCAGATCGGGTTCGGGAATTGTTGCGTTGCGTATAACCGAGGTGAGTTGTTCCCACCGACCGATGACCGATGGTCTTCCAAAGCTTGCCCTCAGACACACACACACACAATGGTGTGGTGTGGGTTCACGGTTCAGAGAGCTCGGAGTGGCCGCACCGCTTTTCCCATCGGTTGTGTCGTCGCTCATATACCGCAGGACGCAGGGCTCCTCTCTGCTATCGTGCCTATCGTGCTTGAGCGATCTTCTAGCTCTGCTGATTAATTGCAGAGCGTCCGGAAGACACAAAAGGGCCCGCGCTAGAAAAGGGGGAGCTAGTGGAAGATACGGTGGGCAGCCCTTTTTTCTTTTCGATTCGGAAGCAAAATTGCATATGATGAGAGCAAGGCAGTGTTGTTGGTGCGGCCTGTAAAGAGCAGAGTGCAAGAACGGTGCTGCGCATACGGACGATTTAATGCGAAAAGCGCTGCAATATCACGGTCCAGAAAGCAGGCAGACAGCCGCGATGGGAAAAAGGAGCACATAGGAGTATGATTTTATAATTACTTCTCTTAAAAAAGCCACTCCACGGTCCGGTGAGTGGCTCGTTCCCCGGACAAGAATCGGACTCGGTCGGACGGACATTTAAAATCCAGCGCGTACAACAGCTCGACCGATAGACGATTCTTTTAATTTGTTTCCGCCTTCCCCCCCACGCTTCTTCAGCCAGTTGGACACGTCCCTTGTAAGAGTGTTTTCCTTCAGGAACGCCAAGTAGTTCCAGTTTTTTCCTCCACACTTCCTACTGGACGTCTTGCAGTGTTATTTGTAAAAGAAAATAAACTGTGCCCACTCTCGCTATTCATATCTTCAGATTGCGGCTTCACAATCGCACCACCACCTGCTTTTTAGCGTTTAGTGGCCATGGCCATACACCTGCAGAGACCGAGGGTGGGTGGGTTGCACCATTTTCACACAACGATTTTTTTAAAAGGCGTTATCACACACCACAAACGTGCCTTCTGATTTGCTGCAGACACACGCGCGGATAAATGGTAATAAAAGTTATTTGCACGCTGGTGAAGCTAAGTTTTCATTTTCCTCATGTAAATCTTAGGGCTTATTAGTAATAGACGTGGTGGTGAAAATGATAGCGTGTGGAGTGGAAATACATTTACATAAACAATTCGCGGGGCATTGCTACTAGTATATTACGGGCTACTTTACTATCGGCACGGTCAATGGAGCAAGAGAGGAAGAGATACTTACGGTTGGGTAGGTTTGGCTAAGGTTTGCGAAAGGGGAAGTATTTATGCAGCGTTAACCGTTTACCCGCTCAGTTCTGGAAGTGAAGTCGTGAAGTTTTCTTTGCTATACTAAGTGGCAGTTGCACTATATTGTCCAGTAAAAATCCAAAGCATCTAGCTCCTTTTACTTATCACTTTATCCCTTTTCCTTTTATATAGAGATTAGTGTTCGATTCATCTAGCCCAAGGGTCTCCAAACTTTTCTGTGCGTGGGCCTCATTTCTTCAGAATGTTTATAGTTTAGGGCCACTTACCCATGAAGTCATCCAATTTAGTGACGATTTGGCCCATTTCAAAGGGTTTTTTTTTGCTATGCTTGCAATATTTCTTCATTGTCTTCATTGTCACTATCAAATGTATAAAAAACTATTTAAAGTATCATGTTACATATAACTCAAAAAACGATTTTCGCGGGCCGTAATTTGGAAACTTCCAAGCTAGTCGATGATCCAATGTTTTTAAATAAAAACTATTTATAATAAATGAGAAAAATGGCAATTCCTAATGATTAGACAACTCAATACCAATCCTTCAGTAGCTCTAGAACCTCCTTTTGCACAGATTGTCACCGGGTCAAGAATGTGTACATTGTAAACCATTTCCAAAACCTCACCGTGGACCTCCACCACCACCCACCATCGATCATAATAATCGGCAAATGGCGTGCCCCGTCCGGGTTTAGCTTTGCTTTATTGACCACCACCGCCACGATTTGACTATTGAAAAGCGGAAGAAAATGGATTCGGTTTATAGCAGCACACCAACAAAGGCACAGTGTTTGTTTTACCGATCGTTCAAAGAACGGGAACAGTGGGTCCTTTGGCGTTTCCCCTGTTTTCACTTTGTTTTAGATCACCTCAGTGTTCCACTTTCCACCATCGCTGCGGAAAGTCTCGTTCTGCTTTCCTTGCTTTGTGTGTGCTCCTGTGTATTTTATGTCACCGGTAGATTGCTGGCCACAATCGTATTTTGTGTTAATGGATTTATTATTACACTTCACCGGCCCGGACAGCTTGTGCGGGTTTGGCGCCCGTCTGGGACCTGGGCTGGGCGATTGGTCCTTTTGGACTTCTGCGGATCTGAATAATTCATTCTCTACTCATTGTGTAACCTAACCCCCCCTTCTTTTTCGAGGACACACGGGATGACGACGCTGATCGATGTAGTACCGGGCGCCGGGGAACTGTTTACAGCCGGGTAGTAGTTATCGGACATTACGCAGCTGATTAACGACCTTAAAGGGCCGGAAAGGATACGCAAGAGTTCAAGAGTTCACCGCGCCTGACGGTTTGTGGTGTTGTGTCGCACACGATAATTTACTTTATCGCTGGAATCAATGCTTAATCCCCCTCCCCCTCTCTGCTGGTGCTGGAGCTGCTCATGTGCCAAAAAATCCTTGAACTCCCCACGTACCGGGCACGGTCAGCACGGTCGCACGTGAGATTGTGTGCACACCACTTCATCATCCCTGCTTACTACCTCGCATTGCGCTTCCACTTTCTGGTCGTAAATCCGTACCCAGGGACCTTACCATAAACCCAGGAAAATAGGTGTCCATTCCGTTCAAGGTTTTTCTGGAGCACACGCCATTTCCTGGCCAGTTTTTGTTTTTTGGCACACGTTTCTACATAGAAGCCCCGAAAATTCACCCACAACCGTGATTAGTCATAGCGGGCTGGCTTTGTTCTCGCTTACGTAAGTCTAATTTATCCCCACATGGCACGCGGGACGTGACTTTCGAGGGTTTTCCAGCTCCTTTACAAGCATCGTTACCCACACGACGCCACGACATGCCTAACCGGGGCTGCCAAAGAGCATCGCCTTTGGATCGTGACATCCCCAACACTCACGGGGCAGACTGGTTGGACCCGTGTATCATATTGCGCTAGTTTTACGCATACTGCACCTCATTAAGTGGTTCCAGGAAAGTCATCATCTTGTTCAGAGCTGCTCTGCCCTGTCAGAGTGCATCGGAAACTATGGACGGCTGTAGAATGTGATTCCCTCGCTTTGTGGCCGCCAAGAACGGGGGAAGGAAATGTGGAAGGTTTAGGTTCGCTGTCCATAAATTTGTCACCCGCGCTATTACCCTACTTCAGCAGGACAGTGAAGACGACGGCTGCGAACCGACTTATAAGCGCTTCCTGTTTCATTTTCTCGTTACGATGAGCATCAGCAGGCAGCGAATGTGTCATGGACTTTATTGGGTGGGTTTTGCAACGATCTCGGCAAAGTGCCAAGTGGCCAATGGCTGGATGTAATAATATGTTTCAGTTAGCACCTTCCGGTCTTGAGGTAGCATTTGCACCCGGGAGTTACCCATTGGAGGTTGGTGGAAAGAATTCAACACCCTTTCCCTTTGTTGTTCTCGTTTCTTTGTGTCATTTGGAAAAGCGATTTCTAAAGCGAGGGAAACAGAAATAACCATGTATCAGGGTGTGGAATTGCTTTCTGAAGATTCATTCGCGTCTTGGTAAATTGTAGTTCCTCGTTTGTCATTCCCTCCAAAAAACACCTTTTTCCAAATTGTTTGCGAAACCGATTAGGCAGCAGTGGTTTGAATAACTAAAACGGCCGCGGACGTCACTCACTCACGCAACTAATTTGAAAGCAGAAGCCGCGTGTCGATCGGGGGATTGTTTCTCTCACCGCACGGGTTTGCGCGTAGGATGTCGCGCCCGATGGGAAGTCTTTAGCGCTAGTCATTAGGGGCGCGAGAATTGACCCCCTCGGTTGATTGACAGTTTGTGACGCTGGCGTAAGATCGTTTGCTACGGGTTTTTTTTTGTCCGTAAGTCGGCATAGCGAATCGATAAACGTAATTGGACTATAATATTGGGTGGCAGTTGCAGTGGTGGCCTTCTTACGCCTGTTTAACTATTGCCCTGTGTGCCACCTGTTTCAACGAATCATATCCAAATGCGATGAAAATACTGAGCGGGACCAGTGAGTGATTGCAAACTATTTTACACACCCACAGCCAATCAGCGCTCAAAATGACCTTAAAACCGGTCTAAATGTCCCATGAAACGAGTTAGCGGAACTTGGGCCAAATGTGCCTCGTTTCTTTTTTTAGAAAATATTTAATTAAATTACAAATTGAACACACACATACATTCGTTTTTACAATCTTGCTCAAAATTTAAAAATTAGTAAGGAAATATATTTAAAATAACTTTGAGAGCTAACTCGGCATCAGATCATTCGATTTTTGTGAGTTATAGCATAACAAGTTTGATATGGTATCCTTGCCCCAAACTCCACTACTCTATCTCTCCTACCGTACAAACCGAGTTTTAGTACAACTTCCAATTAATCGGACCCGTTTTTTTTTCTCCTCCCCGCCGTTCAGAACACACGCAGTGCCGAGGAACGAATCGCAAACCCGCACAGCACCAATGAGTCGACCAACAACCTTACCGTACAAATCCCGCCATCGATGGGCGCGGGCAACACGCGATCGCTGCTGCGCCACTCGAACAGCATGTCGTCGAATCCGCACTCGAACTCCAGCTCGACCCCAGCCTCGCCCCATCTGCTGTCAAACAGCTCGAGCGTCCACATGCATCACAGCAGCAGCAACGGGGTCGGCGGCAGTCTGCACCATCACCAGCAGCAGCACCCCCAGTACCAGTCACAGTCGTCCGTCAGCTCGCAGTCGTCCTCGATCATCTCGACCGTGCCACCGGTGCAGCGGCTGCTAGAGGACGCGCTCAGCAAACCGGCCCCGCATCCGATGATCGTGGTGCCTAACAGTGGCGGCTACTGGGTCGATGGAACCGACCATGACGCGTCGTACGAGGTGCCGACCCACACGACCTGGCGCGTCGGCAAGATCGAATCGGATGACACGGCCAAGTGTTACCGGCGGTTCTTCATCGCGCGCGAACACTCTAACCTGGTCGGGCACGACGATCAGCTCGGTCCGGTGCTGCTGTCGATCAAGTCGGAGAACGTGGCGAACCAGGAGCACATCCGGATACTGTTGCGGCTGCGCACTGGCACGATGCACGAGCTGATCCCGGCGTCCTGTCTGGGCAGCAGTCCGTCCCCGATCAAGATGGCGCGGTTGCTGAACGAGCAGA
Organism: Anopheles epiroticus; assembly: GCA_000349105.1. Taxonomy (NCBI): domain Eukaryota; kingdom Metazoa; phylum Arthropoda; class Insecta; order Diptera; family Culicidae; genus Anopheles; species Anopheles epiroticus. The sequence goes on along the minus strand of KB670036.1, from coordinate 184,891 downwards.
TCAACGTGGACAGCTTCATGCCGGTGCTGTGCCCGAAAGCGTCTGCCCTGATCGCGAGCTACGACGAGCACGTGCTGGTGACGAACTTCAAGTTCGGCGTGCTGTACCAGCGGTTCGGCCAGACGACGGAGGAGGAACTGTTTTGCAACAGCGAGACGACGCCCGCGTTCGACGAGTTCCTGGACGTGCTCGGCCAGCGCATCCGGCTGCGCGATCACAAAGGCTACCGGGGCGGGCTGGACATCCAGAACGGGCACACCGGCGACACGGCCGTGTACGATGTGTTCAAGGAGCGGGAAATCATGTTCCACGTGTCGACGCTGCTGCCCTTCACCGATGCGGATCCGCAACAGCTGCAGCGTAAGCGCCACATCGGCAACGATATCGTGGCGATCGTGTTCCAAGAGGAGAACACGCCCTTCTCACCGGCCATGATTGCGAGCCACTTTCTGCACGCGTTCATCGTGGTGCAGCCGATCGAGCCGAACACGCCGAACTGCCGGTACAAGATCTCGGTGACGGCGCGTGACGACGTGCCGTTCTTCGGACCAACGCTGCCGCAACCGTCCGTCTTTAAGAAGGGTCCGGAGCTGAAGGAGTTCCTGCTGACGAAGCTGATCAACGCGGAGAATGCGTGCTACAAGGCGGACAAGTTTGCGCAGCTCGAGCTGCGGACGCGCTCCTCGCTTTTGCAGAATCTCGTCGACGAGCTGAAGGAGAAGACGCGCGATTTTCTCGGCGCGGACGTGGTGGGTGGAGCAGGCGGTGTGCCCACTTCCCCGACACCGGAAACACCCAAGTCGGAGGGTGGCTTTGCCGGGTCGCGATTTATCGATACGGTAAAGAAGGCGCTTAATGCGCGGCTACGGTCGCAGAACTCGGATCCCACCAACAATGGGAGCGGGGCGGGTAGTGTCGATACCGCCAGCAAGCATCACAATTCCATGAAGAAGTCCAAGGATGGTTCCAGCCTCGTGTCGGATATGCCGTGCGGTCCCGGAGGAGCCGTTAATGTAAGTATAGAAAGGGAGAGAAAATCACGCGTTGAATGTGTTACTGAGAAACGGTGTTTTCTGGTCTAATCCCACACAGATTGGACGATCGCTGTCGAAAAGCAGCACGACTGGATCACGAAAATCACCGAACGATTCGGTTGCATCCTCGCCGGACATTACGTCCCGCTGTTCCCTTAATCCCACTCTCACCAACAACAACAATAGTAATGCACCGAACAACAACAACAACACGATCGGAAAGAATACCCTCTCGAACGGCAATGCAAACAGCGGCGTTACCGGAAATGCCGCTGCTGGTGGCAACAACAACAACAACGGACCAGTGGCCATGTCCGAAACCAGTGACGATTCCAGCCTAAACAGTGTTGATCTCGATCCGATGGGTAAGTGTTGGGGTTGTATTTGCACTAGTGAATCTTCAAAAAAGATCGAATGACTCATGAATCATGAATCGAATATTGAATCTGAATCTTAAGCTTCTTGAGATCTTTCAGCCTTAAATATTCACTAAACCATACATTTCATTCAGGATTCAGATTCATTTATTCATTTCAAAGATTTATTTCGATTCATGAGTCTGATTCAGATCTACCGAGCCGCTGAGAATCTAACCACCTTTACTTGCTACCAGTAGCTTCACTACAAGCCGTGTATACTAACCAGCTTCCGATTTTTTATCCCCATTTTTCTTTTCCCTCTTCCTTTTGTGTGTCTTTTGGTTGATTTTGGTTCGATTTTTCCTTTGGTTTGTTTTGTCTTTTATTTATGATTTAAAGTTTTTCTCCCAACGGTAGATGCTGGCGCAACGTACATCGACAGTGACACCGGCCTAGAATCGATGTCGTCGGCGGACGCTACGACGAAGGCCTGCTCGCTCTGCCTGGACGGTACTGGCTCGACGAACGGAGGCGGCAGTGTCGTGAGTGTAAGCATTAGCGGTGCAAGCGTCACGATTGAGGGTGGCAATGCGCGCGAGCTGCGCAACAGCGGTGGCAGTGCGAGTTCCGGCACGGGCTCAACGGCCAGTGCCGGTCAGATGGGCAGCAGCATCGGCCAGGGACAGGTTGGTGTGCTGACGCAGGAAACGCTCCAGCAGGTGGAAGGCATGCGGCAAGAGATAACGCGCCTGAAATGTGATAAATTGGATCTCCTTCGGCAGAATGTGGTAAGTAGGATAAGAGAAAGGAGGCGTATGCGGATCTTGTGGCCAACATTCATTTACATTCATTCATTTACTTTTTTCTGTTTTAGACCTGCCAACGTGACATCAAGCGTCTACGTGAACGTGAATTATCGCTACAGGGTGACCTGGCCGCCGCCGGCAAGGAGATTCTCCGGTTGCGCGACCTGCTGAAGGAGTGCCTACCGACCTCCGTGGCCGATCCAATGTAAATCTCCACCATCGGGAAACAAAGACACACACACACACACATTACTTGTACGCCGCAGGAAGCAGGATCTTCTGACGAGTTTGTTTGTTTGGTGTGTTTTGTGCACCCGCAGGCCACCAAAGCCAACCAGCGTTTAGTTCTTTAATTCCATTTACCCTTTATCAACCTTACTTGTACAGTCGTCGTCGTCGTCGTTGTTTTTCTTCTGTTTGTTCTAGTTTTGTTCGTTACCTTTTTCGGTGCGTGTGCGATCTTGTTAAGTGATCAGTTAACTACACGTTGACTCGTGTAAAGATTAGAAAGAAGGAGGTGAAAGCAATCCCAAATTCAAAATCTAGCAGCAAAACGCAAGCGTGCGGTAGGGATAACTTACCCCTGATTTGAGCTCGTCGCTACAGGCATCACTCTATTTATTTCAAATCTACTTTTGGTTAGATGCTATCGATAGTTTTGTCGGCCCTCTGCTCAGAGGGGAAAATCCAACGGTTGAGAAAGAAGGAAAAACGAAAGTATTTACTTGATATATTAATAAGAACAGTATGAAGGACAAGAAAGGACAGACATCGTTTTCACTTTATCTCCACCTCGTTGCTGGGGTCTCTATGGTCTTGTAGTAAGACTGTGTGTATATATGATTATGCCTTTACAATGACATACATTTTGTCCCGATCATACAAAGGACCTAGAAAAAAGTTAAGTGTTCCCGTTTGTCTCCGATTTAAAAGTCTACAAGACATTTTACACGCTCTATGTGTGTGTATGATGCTGTGTGTGGTGTAAGTGTCAATTACTATTTGAAAGTACTTCAATGCACTGGATGTGCTGAATGGCACATTTTGGGAGAGTGTGCGTGGGGACATTTTCCTCACAGTTAAGAAAAGCGAGCGGATTGCTAAAGAGAAACCAAATAATCAAAGAAAAGTTAATATATAATGCTATAAGTGTGGTATTGTCGTGCACCAAGTGAGGGCGTGCAAGTTTGAGTGAAGAGCAAAGGAAAACGGTGGGTATGTGTGTGGGTAGAGCGGAACCGAACGAGAACGCATAACATATAAATACACACTAAAACACTAATGTTTCTATGTGCAATAATGCAACCTTAATGCGGCATGCAAAAGCAAGAGGAAAACCTTATTCGCTACCAAAGCAGCGAATGAATTGAGCCGTAAATGTTGTAGCAGCAGCTATCAACTCTGATTTAGGAGTAGTAAACAGTAGTACCTAGTGAAGTGTAGTGATAACGGTGCGTGTGTGTGTGTTTAGAATAGAGACCAGAAAAGTTCACACCCAGTGGGGGAAGTGCACAAGGTGTCCAAAGCAGGTTCTCTTTAAACGGGTTTTGTCGCAAGTGTTCCGGAACACAGGGCAGGGCAGAGCAGGGCAAGGCCACGTAAGACGCTAGACTGATAGGGATGGCAACGTAGGCAAGCGTGGCAAGTCCGCTTCCGCTCCCCATAGTTTTCTACCACTTCAAGGCTCTACTTCACCAAAGCTGCTTTAGCTAGCCCCGGCGTATGTGACAGGAACGGACTTTTTGGATTTGAATTTTGCGCTCCCGGCGCACTAAAGCTTTATCCTTTACCAATCCCGATACACACACATCCACATACCTAAAGGTCTTTGGATCCCATTTTGTCTTTTTATTAAGTTTAGGATGTTAAGAGCGATACACTGAGTGTGTGTGTGTGTGTGTTATAAAATATGGGATAAGAATTTTTCGACTTTTACAAACTTTATGCCTATTCGTACTTGCACACTTTCAAGGTTTACGAATACGAATTATAGTATTTTCATGGATGGTTGTAGATAATTATGGGAATTCAAGAGAGAGAGAGAGAAACGAGGGAGGGAGAATGACAAACAAATCAAACCTCAACTGCCTTTCTAAAAACGTATTTAATCCACCCCAAGAAAAAGGGTGGTCCCTTGTATTTGAGAGCATAAATTTGGGGCAGAAAAGATGCTACTTCCCTTCTTAACGTTTTAAGTTCTTCTGTGCAAAGTGCAATGGTAGGACAGACGAATGTGAAGTAGACAGGACGAAGATTTAGAGGATAAGGGACTTAGCTTTTAATTGTTTTACTACTACTACTCTACACACATCCCCAATATTATCCCATTTGTTCCCCCAACGTGACACTGCACCTTCTTTACAAATGAAAGCATCCTTCCGATCGTAAGGGCCGCCATTCTAGTATGGAGTGTGAGGCCGCAAAGTATAATGTAAAATCGATACCAAAGTTAACAACATTCCCAAAAGATACCAACAAGCATAACTAAACAAATGCTAAAAAATCTCCCATCCGCTTACATTCAAAACTACAGTTCAGTATCTTCTGAAACGCAAATAGAATGACCGTTTCGTATCCAAAACCTCTCATATCTCTCTTGCTCATATCTTTTGCGCTCGCCCGCTTTCCGGGGTGCGCCATCACCCTGCTCTGTGGTGTGTGGACAGGGCCGAATGTTTCAATTGTAAGTGTTGTCTCTGTATGAATGTACGTTGTTGCTGTAGTGGATAGCGAAACCCGTGTTTAAGACTCTCCGCCTAAATCGGTGTGCTGTGTAAAAGGATATATGCATCACACTAACACACATCACCCAATAATCCACCCCTGCTTGAATCAGTATTTGTCGCTTTATGTTGACGCTTGTTGATGTATGTGATGAGTGCACGGTGAGGAGAAGAAGTAATAGGAATCGTTCAAAAATCACACGGATTTCAAACCTATAGCCCCCACCGACATGGCACACAGTTGGCAGGAGGGCGCTTATCTCAGTGTTTTAGCAAATGATAATAGAAACTCTGCGCCCTGTTTCACGGGAAGACACGGTTTAGCATAAATGGATTAATGTGCACGCTGTAGCTACACTACAAAAAACTGCAAGAACACACTTTGACGTTAAAGTCTGCAATCGATGTGTAAATGGAAACAAAACAATCCCCTGCGTAAACTATACAACGTAGAGAATACAACAAAGCAGCACCAAAAACATAGGAGAAAGGATTCTGATGGTATCCGAATGGTGTATGGCCCCACGGTTCGAGCATTATAGAGAGAGAGAGATTGAGAATGAGAGCGAGAAGCGTTTAGGAAAGATTTGTTTGTTTAAAAGAATTATAATAGTTACAAAAAACTTCCTCTCCCCATGAATTTAAAAACCCATACACACAGATAGATAATTTTATCATCTTCACTCAAACAAATGATGGGACACTACCCGTTAAAGAAAAATACCAAGAGAGCTAATTAAAAAATACCTTGTTAGAGATGCTACCTTATTATTAAAATAACTTTTGGCGATATGAAATGTAGAGAGACGAAAACAAATACGTATATTGAAAAGCGCGGAAGAGATAAGAGGGATAAAAGGGCGGAAAGAGAGAAGGAGAAAGAGAGAAAGGGATAGGAAATACACACTACTTCTAAACAACTGAGAAACAAAACTACACTTAAATTTACGAACATTAGTAGAGTATATATTTTAAATATATCTTTCAAAAACAGAAACGACTGAGCTTCTTTATCCTTTCTCACCATTCGCAGTCCGAAGCTACTTCCGGGTGATTCGAACGATCTCGCGCTTTACACCGGATTCACACTTCCACACGACCTCGTGCAGGAAGCGACCGTCCGTGTTCATCGCTTGCTCGAACAGTCGAACACCTCCGCCAACACCGAAATAGTACGTCTTTGCTGCTAAATATCTAAAAATCGACTTGAAGTTAAGAAAAATGTTTTGAAAACGCTGAAAGAAACAAGGAAAGGTGAATATTGCTTTCGAAAAAGGATACACAACACCGTCAGCCTCCAGCTTTCGGTCGAACAGCTGCAACAGTTTGGCGTAGTTCTGTGTGGAGTATATCGTCTCAGAGGTGAGTATGAGGTCGTACTTTTCGTCGTACTTGTCCGTAAAGCTGCCCCAATCGCCTGAGAAGAATTTGACTGCTCCCTGCGGATTTTCATTCGTTGTTTCGTCACTTTCAGACGAGCAAGATCGACAGTTAAGATCGTAATTGACCATCGTCAGCTTCGTCACCACATCCTTATTCTAAAAAAAGAAGGAAAAATATGTTGATAAAACTTCTACCGTTGCAAGGCGACAAACACGTACATAATCCTGAAAGTGTACACAGCTAGCACCAAGCAGCAGTGCCTCAATCCCTAGAATACCCGCTCCACACCCTAGATCCAGCACCTTCTTCCCCTGAAACTCGGCCTTCTTTTCCTCCGACGCAGCCAAAAACTCTCCCAAATCGTACGTACACTCCCACACTTTCAGTCCACCTTCGTACCGGTTCGGCACTAGGTCAGAATGGTCCGATTCGGCCGTCACGATATCATCCGTAAACGTTTCGTCCAACAGGGCTAGATGGTTAAGGTAATCGATCGTGCAATCTGGTGCGGGCGTAAAGGTGCTCGTTACATCCGGATTGACAGCACTTTTGGTGGTTTGAAAAGACTCCAAACTGAGCTCCTCGCACGGGTAGACATCGTTATTTTCTTCTGCAGAAGGTTTAGTGTCGTTGGCACTTGCATCTGGCTTCGTTTCTTCATCTAAAATGCATTGAAAAATGTTTTAAAACAAAAGCAGTCCTATTTGGGAGACAACTTTCTTTACCTTTCGATGCGGTTGATGCTGATTCTTCTTCTGGTTCAACTTGAAAAGAAAATTTAAACATGTTGTGAGAGCTGGTTGCGGAAAAGCACGTGAAAACAGCACCGGTTTGAAAGCGGCACTGTTTGTATACATTGCGAAAGAGAGAGAGAATAACATACAGATTGACATTTACTAAAGCCGGATTGAAAAATGAGAAATTCTAGTCAAGGTTCATATACGCGCATTTCAAAACGTCCGTTATTTCATACAACCACAATTCGGTGCTTCACCACAGTTCTGGGGAAAAAATTTGGCTCCGTTTCGAGCGCTGTCTTTTCGCAGATGAAATAACAGGAGAGCATCCAAAAGAAGAGGTAGCTCTTATCAGATGACGAACATCTCCCGTGATCTCTTTCTAGCATGATCTTCCCTTTCTAACAGATCGACGCCATATTCTTATCAACAATGGGAGATTGATAATCTGTATAGGTGACTTTGATGAAGATGAGAGCTCATCTCTCTAACTCTCTCTTTTTTTTTCAACCAATCCTGAGCTTCTCCGACTCAATAGCTGGAGCATGTATGGATGCCCAATACAGTTCGATCCACATGTGTCGCCATTTTTCCTCCGTTTCGATTACTGAAAGCTAAGCGTACTGTGGAAACGCTTTGGTAACAGGAGAGTATCCAAATGTGGAGGATGCTCTTATCGATGACTTGCGGCTACTGTGATCTCTTTCTCGCCCGAAGCCCTTATCAGATCAGCACATGTTCTCAGGCACAGTATGATCACAGGTGATTGGGTGGGGTGGGGTGGGGGGGTGGGGTGGGGTGGGGACTCTTCCCATTTATTTAATTAGTACAGTGCTCTTATCGTTGTGGTAGAAACACAAAAAAAAAACAATGTAAGAAGGACTGCTCGTAGTGGAATGATCGTTAATTCCTTTTTAATTGTGTTGTAAAATTGTAGATTCTTGATATTTTGAGATTGAACACTATAAAAATCGAACCGGTCATCTAGACTGTTAACGCTTTACATTTCGGAAATGATTACTTAACAAAAAAAGATCTTTTTTAACCGTTACTGTTATTTTGAGACGCATAAAAAGTAGTTTAAAAATATCTATATTTATTACGCTTTTTAAAAACGCTTGGAAAATCTAGAGCGAAACAGTTAAAATAATTTTAAAGTTTTGTTACTCTATAAATCATAATATAATAAATTGAGATTTAAACTCTCGGTATATTACATTAAACTGAATAAAGCATATTCAGTGCAATGAATAAAACATATCAGAGCCATCGTTTGGCCACAAACACAGATCGTCTTTGGTATGCTATGCTATGCTCAGCCCCTAAATATATGCAATACAATTTTCATTCAGCCTCTCGGAATGAAAAATCCAAAAAATAACGCTTAAAACATCGAAATGGTGTCGCAGAGCTTAAAGGGTCGGGATGCAAGAGAGTACACTATCATCGTTATCACCATTCCCATGCACAACGAGCTTGAAAAATTTACTCTTTTTATTAGGCTACCAGAGAACAGCAGGAGGTTGTCCCGTGCTTGGGTTTTGCTGCATTCCCAACCCCAAACCGATGCCACGGAGCGGCCCAGACAGCACAAGATTTAAATTCCCTCGCTGGTCGCATTTCGTCAGCACAAAAGGTAACAACCGTGGGACATTATTAAATTAATCGTTTCACTGTTTCGGGACAAATCTGTGGCTTGTCGTGCGACGGCTATCCAGCAGTCATCCGGCAAGCACAAAATTTGGTCAACTACTAGGCGTGCAGGAGCGGTTCCGGTTATTTTCCCATTTCAAACAACGCGATCTGCGCAGTCGCTACCGAACGGAGCACGAACAGGATCTCCTCTTTTTTTGCTAGCGAGTTTGCCTGCCTGTGTGCGTTCATAACAAACGCCCGAAGGTAGGCAAGACGGTACCCAACAAAGGTCCAAAGGCTTTAGTTCGGCACGAGCGAGCGCGTAACGTGGTCAAGCCGCGTGTTTTGCGGGAATTTGTGCGGACTTTTCTCCTCCATTCCGCCCAGCACTCGCCCTTCCTTTTCTGACGGGTGTCTGTTGAACGAGGACAACCTCGCCATCCCCTTTTGCTTTTCTGGGGGTGAACAAGACCCAATTCCGCCGACCGGAACTGATACGTCCAGGATTGCGACTGATAGGGAGTGATACCTTCACCCTAGAACGTGGTTAAAGTGACCCCCTGTGCTAGCAAAAAAAAGCAGGAAGGGCAAACACAACGAAAAGTCATAGCCCGAAGCTATGTTTCACGGTTTCACGGACTATTGATTGTTCATCGCTTTCCTCGTGACGTCCTTCCGAGATATGTCCTCAAGAAGTGTTTGATCGCTTTTCGCCCCTTGACGGGGAGTAAGGGAGGAAAAAAGGATACCCAGAGAAGCGACAGTGAACGTGTTCGAACGGCAATTAGGCCAGCGGTGTCGCCGTACCCTGTGGCACGGACTGCACAAGTGCACAGGGCAAAGTGTGAACAATAACAACAACAAAAACCCATCAGTCGGGCGTTATTGGTACGTGATTTTTACCCCGTCAGGCTGTCGTCATCGGTTGTCGTTGTCGGGCCCGGGCCGGCCATTTGGAAAACGGCCGGATTGTTCCGGTGCTGGGAGGAAAGCAATCACCGTATCACCGTCGATATCTTTTAGTTTGCACTAGAGATTAACGTCACGGTGTGTTTGATAAGTCGTTCGGTCGACAACGATCAATATAGTGAGCTTTATAGTAGGTACGATCTATAGCGTCGCTCAGTTTGATTGCATCGAAAGTGAGTGAGAGATTTAGCTATTCCTTTTCACATCGATTCATGGATTAAAAGGTGAAAAGCTACAACCATCAATTAATTTCCAAAACGAGTGGAAAGCATCGGAGGCTCCAATAGACGACGCAATTAAGCTCGTAAGTAACCACCAAACAATGACTCGAGAATTCACCTTCTTACCTACGGAATCTTACAAAGAACAGGCAAACGAAAAAAGACTGTGACAAATTTTTGCTACAAAACGCACCGAAGTGGCTTAGCCTGTGCCCCAACCCAGCACGCGGAAAACTACTATAATCTTTATCGATCGATTTTCGGCGTATGTGACCACGACCCCACGAGGTTGCGGTGGAAACTAGGAACTTGGAAAAAGGCATACGATGGGGAGGATGGGGCAATTTTGTTGCTTTTTCCACCGCGTGTGTGCCTGTGCGATAGTCTTGTAGGCTAAAGCTTGCCTTCTATTCCCTTATTTCGGTCGAACCGAGCGCTGTTACGTGATCCGGTGACCGGTGGGAAGGAGGAAGGGACGAATTATCCCTTGTTATGCTATTGAACTCTTGTTTCGTTTATGTTAAGTTTCTGCACAAAACTTTGTTCGTCATTTCAATTTGAGTTTGTTTAATACGATACCGATAAAGTGTAGCTGTTTGTTTTTCAGGCAGATACGTTCGTCCTACCAAAAACGAACGTTTGTGTATTGGTTGTAGAGCGCCCAAAAGTATGCAAAACTCATGTACATGATTTGCTTTATGGTTTTCATACCGAAACAGCTTTGTTTTTCTTATCTATTTTGTTTATGATAACTTATTTGCTATGAACAATGAATAAAATCATTTGAAATTGAATTTAAATATTGCATATATTTGGACGCTTTGTCCCCTTTCACGTATTTGAGTCTGTATTAGACACAAAAGTGTAATGAATTCTCAGAATTAAATGCTCGTTTGCTCATTTGTACGGCAACGCAATCAAATTCCCACGAGAAGAGGATTTGTCAAGTAGATTGCATGACTTTAGGCGCTTTGTCAATAAGCTTGTGTTTTCTTTGTTCTGAGTAGCCTTGTTGTACAGTAAAATAATGCAACTGTATTTGACGTGTAATAACCATTCGTAAATCAAGATTCTGTGTAATAATTCGACTGATTGTATTTTTTTATGATTTATTGGCAGTTTTTGTAAAATGTTCCTTCATGTTCAAACCCAAATCATAACGCCTAAAATCATGCATCCCGCTTACATAGCAAGCCTTTTATAGCTTTAACAGCTTGCTCGGTGTTACTATTAACATTGCTTCATCATTCTCGCTACCACACCCAAAACCGTGTCCAGTCCTGAATGGTTTTGCTATCACCAAATAGCAAACCGATGCTTGTGACACACCGGCACGGAATAGCTCTTCTCTGAGATACCATATTGTTCAAGAATATACATTTCCTCTTGTATTGTGTTTCTCACAAAAGACATCACTTTTCCTTTAACGTTCGTGAAGCAACAAATAAGAAATCAATCGTCACGTGCACAAGTGACTTGTTACAAATCGTTCCCTTTCAACAGCAAAACACACAGCGAAGGGATCGTTTGTCTTTTACCACTCTGCATTGCATTACATTGCCTGTCATTGAACCATCAAAACGTGGAGGTGGCTAAACTGTTGCCGAATTGTGCAGCCACCTGTACACCCGTGTACACCTTCACTTGTTGGTTTGGGAAATAGATCCACACACCACACACCGACCGATCGTCTGGATACACACAGAAAACATTTCTAATTATGTTGTCAATGTGGCCGCTGACGAGCCCTTCAGTCTCGGTACAGAAATATCGAGTGTTCGAAACAGTAAGCTTTGCTGCTGCACCACCACCAGCACCAGGGGCCGTAAAAGCCGCAGGGCCGGTTGATGAATGTTTTCGGAAACGAGTTTTCTTTTCACCGAAGGACAAAGTATTTTCGCATGCGACGCCGACTTCTCTCCGACCATGCTTTCGTGCCTGAGCTCATTAGCTTGAAGAGGAAAGGTAGCAGTGGGGTTGCCTTCTTTTTCTTCTCTTTGGCTCGTTTTGTGGCGGGTGTGGCACGGGGCACGAATTACGAGCCCTAATTTTACTGAATCCACGTTTGCGTGAAATAAAAACAACCTGTGCCCAGATTTGCCGGGGTTTTGCGCTGTACGGTTTAGGGCGAGTCGATCGATTTTGATTCTCATTATTCAGTAGGGTGTGTTTTAAACGACGCAAAACGAGTAGTAGTAAGACCTTTGCCAATTGAATTTATGTTAGAGCGTGCGTTCTTCAAAGGGGTTTATATTTAAGGTCGCAAAATTGCCAGAATTCATGAAACTTTCTACCCAAGTACGGAAAATGTTTAATGCGCATCGCACATCACTGATAAAATCCCCAAATGCACCATATCTTCCGTACAAAGCAGTTTGTTCAGCTTCGGTGCAACACATAAGCCAATAATACCACTTGCCTGGGCGCTATTAATTTGCCTTGTCCAAACTTCATCCCTTACTTTCTCCCGCTAAGACAATCAAGTGCTAAATCTTTCGCAAGGATCATATTACTGGACAATGCAGTAGACATTTCTCTTTCAATTGCTTCTCGCTATTCTCGTTGATCCAGTGGCTTTGTTCTAAAGTGCGCTTCCATGCGAGGAAGGAAGGAAGAATGTTGATCGTTTTCCTCTTTGTTTTCCTCTACCAGTTCAGGGGATTCACATGAATGCTTGCCTGTATTAAGTTACTAATTAGCTCATCTCACGTTTCTGACCAGGTGCAAGGTATTAGAAACGTACTATCTATAACAAGCTGTCTCAATACGGCCAATCTAATACACGTCATAGCGTAAGCGATTGTTCAATCTTTGATTGTTTCAATAGATTAGTTCTATTTGAATTTGCAGCCTAGTTGAAAATGTTCCGTTTACAATGTTTTACAAGATAAGATAGTGCAATTAGTTTGAAGCGCCTGAATGTATACTATATTTTTATTGTTTCTTTGTTTAATAATGTAGATCCAAAAACCATAAATGAATAGTAACAACAAATGCTGCAATTAATGTTTAGAACAGCTTTGAATTCAAAAACATAATATTTTAAGAAAAAATGGCTAAAGTGTAGATTAACCCTCGCCCGATTTTTGCGGCCCCTAAAGGTATGTAATTCCCGTTTTCGTCGCACGGCATGCCAAATCCATGCGGTGAGTTTCGTAATTTCTATGTTTTTTTTTTCAAAACGTACTTTCAAATTGACTGTTTTAATGACGTAGAAAAAATATTTAACAGTTTTTTTAAAATACATAAGAAAGATATGCAACGATATTTATGATTTTTGAAATATTTTAAACGCTTTGTATCAACATAAAACAGCATCCATCAATTTACCTAATGTTAAAAGTTTCATAATATAGTGTTTTTATCTCATAAATACACCATTTCTTAATAAAAGCAAAAGTTTAAATTCAAAATTGAAGATTATAATACAAATTGATGAAATATTTAGGTATATCCCCTTTCTTTAATTATTATATAGGGTTAAAATCGAGATTTACACATTCACATTTATACACAGCGTTTAAACTATTCAATAATCGTAAATATCGCTACATGTCGTTCTTATATACTTAAAAAACTGTTAAACATCTTTTTTCGCGTTATTAAAACAGTCAATTCGAAAGAACGTATTGAAAAAACATAGAAATTATTAAACTCACCGCAAGGATTTAGCATATACAACGACCAAAACGGGGGTTGCATACTTTTAGGCGCCACCAAAATCGGGCGAGGGTTAATCTAGACTTTAGCCGAGCTATCTATCATTCTCGTCCGTAAAATCAATCAACAAGTACGCTGAACCCTTGCAAGCTATTACCTTTTTGTGACTGGATCCTTTCATCGCCCGGTTTCTTGAACCACGTTTTTCGTATTCATTATTGCTGTGTAAAACACTCGACACTACCTGTCTCTCTACCTGACATTCGATACGAGCACTGATGTGCTTTTTCTATACTTCGTCCATGCAAAACATCCTGTATGTACGCTAACGATTCGGTGACTTTGCGCTGTACGTGTGTACTAAAGTGTAAACCGATCCGTTCCCATCATGGTCGTCACCCGTGCTTGGGGACCGTCGTCTCTGGGACCGTTTCACGTTCACGCATAACATTACTTAACATCTTTAAAGCATCTCTCATTCTGTCTTGCTCTGTATCATGCCGCGAAAGCCGTGGAATGTGGATGGGCGATTGAAAAATGCTTTAAAACATACTTTATCCCTCGTCATCCTCTCTCTCTCTCTGTCTCTTACCTTCTCTACCTCGCTACGTGATTCGTCTTTCACAGGTCCCAATGGCGAATGTTTTCGAGTGCGTCGTCAGCGGCACCGGCAGCCGGTGGATGGTCGGTACGCTCATCCTAACGCATTTGATCGCGTACAATGAGGCGGGTGGACCGGGGCTGATGATAGGGATGGCACTCGCTGCCCTGTACGCCGCCTTTGCCGGTAAGTAACGACAGATTGCTTAACGGCCCGAGACACAACGACCCCCCGACTGTCGGCAAATCATACGACCCATTCGGTTCGAGTGCTGACATTCTTACTCACATCAATCCCGTCCTTCCCCGCTTTATTCTCGCCTCTTCCAGGAACGTGCAAATCTGGCATCAAATCGCTACAGATCTCGTACATTCGCACCACGCACCGGGTCGACTTCTTCTGCCTGTTTCTCGCCAAGTGGATGGACATACTGGCCCTGTTTTCGGCCTGTGCCGTGCTGGTGCGTACGCTAAGCTCCTGCCTCGACGCCATGACCGGCGGGCTGGCGAGGATGTATATTTTAGGTAAGTGTGTCCTTATGTCCGTGTCAAAATCATATCCACGGCGTGAGAAATTGCTATCGAGTGGGTGGGACCGGTGAGTAGCAGCAGCAAGTTGTCCATGATAAATTGCTTCGAACAGTTCTTGTGACGCATTGGTGCGCACGTCGTACGACAGAGGTGGAAAGGTAGTTGACGAGCTACCCCTCCGTGTGAGAGAGAAGGAAGCGGGAAACGGTTTAATGCTGGTTTAACAATGATTGCATTATAATGAAATTTGCGTAAGCATGAAGATGACAAGATGGCTCGAGGTGGGAAGTTTGAGCTAGCAGCAAAAGTTCATGTTGCTTTAGAAGATTTTGTCATACGCAAGATGAAAGATGGAACTTCAAAAATGTCGGGACAAATGAAACTTTTTTGAAGAGAATCTTAAAAGCGGACGAAAATACTGTTTGCACAGCATCAACGACGATGTTTCGATAGGCAGATTGCATACTGTAGGGCGTACTTCACACACTGTGGTTAGCAATGTATGCCAACCGCATAAAGAGCGCGTTTGCTAAATAATCCTTCTCGTCTGGGAAGTTTGGCACTAAACGCTTCCCGTTACCATAGTAACGCAACGCAATGGAAGCAACAGTCAACAGAGTATGAAGGTTTGTTGAACGGTTTGTCTCTTCCATTCCCAAGAGGATTAACATCAGGTGGTTAATCTCTTAACGCAAAATTACGCACAGCTGAGGAGACACTGCTGCTGCGTTGAAGCATGAAAGAGCAATGATTTTATGCAAAGTGATTGGGGCCCAATTAATTCGGTGAGTGATTTGGTTTTCAGCGCGGAAAGGATGAAAGATGTTGCCTTATTATCTGAAATCTTTTTTGAAGAGAAAAAAAACGTTAAGAGCGATGGGTTTTGTCATGTGAAAAAAATACCGACTAGTAGATAGCATACTTTTAGGCGAAAATTAACAGAGATTACTTCTCACACGTTTGCTATAAGTAAACGCTCAAAGTTATGTAATGTAAACTACAGACGTACCCTTTTAACAATTAAAGTAATGACTCCCTCGGTATCTAGCGTTCCCTTTACAACGAACAGCCTTTTAACTTCATCTTTTTACGAGTGTCACATAATTTGTACCTCGCTTGTTCATCGCGTACACACACAGGACACGCGTGTGAATGTTTAATTAACCCCTGGGACTGGTTCATTTCAATCCAATGAAAAGAACCATACTAACTTACATAGGATGAGATGTTAATTTGGCTTCCCTTTTCTTTCATTCCATCCCATCGAACCCACCCATAGGACGTAACTCACCCGCCAACGAACCCTGGCCGGACGTAATCGGTGTGGTGGTCATCTTCATCGTTACCGGCATGTTTATGCTGGGGCTGGAGAACACCCGAATCTTTGGTGCTCTGATGATGGCGGGCGTGCTGCTCGTCGGTTCGCTGATCGTCATCATCACGGGACTGCGCGGCAACCCGGGACTGTTCCGTACCGAGCCAATCCTGCCAAAGGGAGTGGTCGGGGTAAGTGAGATTAAAGTTAACTTTTACCATCGAGTCGTGCTATTCCTTTTCCTTCACTCTCTCTCTCTCTCTCGCTCTGCACTGTGTATTTTATCTTGTGAGGTTGGTCAATAGCTGGCTAATGAAGTCTTCACTTTTCGTTGCTCTCTTCCATTTTTCTCTTTACGGCGTGTGACGGCAAATCCAAACAGCTCCTTTCCGGGACGGCACTGTCAACGTTCACTTACTCGAACGATTTACTAAACGGTAATTACATCAAACGTCTCCTGGGATTGGTCGTTATTCTGCTAGTTTTACTATCGAGCGAACTAGTCGGTGCGTGCTTAACGATGCTGATAAAATTCAGGTTAGTGTCGATGCGCACCCTTCACTCACACTCTTTCTCTCACGTGTCTTCCACAACAAGCGATGGGCGATAAATTTTGTGACGCAGCAAATTAAGACACATAAGCCTCCGCCCGTGCACTCCCTGTTCGGATTTCAATTAACCGGGTAAACCGTGTTCTTCTCCCACCGCAACAGCTCCAGCCACGACTACGAAGCGGTGCCGATACTTTCCATCCTCGAGCTGAAAGACTTTCACAAGCTAATCCCGGCCGTCGCTTGTCTACTGGTGCTTACCTGTTCCGGCGCCCTGCTGGAGCTCTTCCCCGAGATGTATACGCAAATCGTGCAACTGACAACGTCCGACTGGCGCATCCTGGCGAAACAGATTGGCTACGAAAACCGGGACAGTGGCAGTCCAACGCTTACCATCTTCACCGGCGGCAGTCTGTGCGCAATGCTGACCTTTGCCTGCCCGCTGGAAAACCTCTCGTACATACTGGCCGCCAGCAATGTGCTTGCCACGCTCCTCCGTTCCTTCCACTTTCTTTATCTACCCTTTCGCCCACACTATCTCGAGCAGCAAAGTAAGTTTTGTACGGAGAGGGCACTCCACAAACCATTCCAATGTGGCTCACCTTTTCTTCCGATTATTTCCACAGATGAATCCAGCCTCGGTTACAGCCGATTGAACACGGGCAAGCCTTCGTCTGCTTCCGTTCCATCAAGCACCACCAACGGGCTGCGCACCGGGTTCCGCCGCTCCAGCCTTTGGTGCTTTAAATCGTCCAACTTTTGCTCCTCGACCAAGGCGGCCCTAGCGCAGCACGTCCTGCCGGGTGGTCGGAACGGTGCCATGTCTCACCCACTGAACGGGTTCGCCCGCGAGGAGCACGAGCGCGAGTGGCTGCTGCTGGGAGAACCATCCTCACCGAAAGGGCCACCGCACGGTACCAGCAGCTCGCCCGGGGCGGTAGAGTCCACCGTCCTCTCCGATCAAATATCCGACATTGAGTGTATCGCGTTGGCGAAACCGGAAAACATGGACAGTGAGGACAGCTCGACGGACATTGACGCGATTGTGGATGAGTACCGGCAGAAGGTGACGGTGTCGACGGCAGGTTACAGCTCGGACGGGGATACGTTACGGTTGCCCACGGCGAACAGCTGGTACCTGGCGATCATCTTTATAGTGCTGATTGTTCTTGGAAGTGTGATCACATCGTCCGGCTTGATGCTATGGGACACGATCATGATCGTTGTGGGCGTGAATGGTATGTGTTGTGCTTGCTTCAAAGTTGAGGGTTGGTTTAATTGAGAAGATCATCGTTTTGGCAGTGGTTTTCATTCCAGCAACAATCCTACTGCTCTTCCCACGGTACGATCAAGCCAGCTCCACCACGTCGACGCCGGCGATGATGAGTTGCGTGATTACCGTACTGGCATCGTTCATTCTTTTCTCCGCATCCTTCGCACAGTCGTGGCCAGCGTTACTTCTATGGTTTTTAGCAGGTTAGTATGTACCATTTGGCATTTCTTACTCAAAAACGGGTTAAATCTCGTCACATCTTCAACGTCAAACATCAAAAAGTAAAGATTAAAACTTACCCGAAAACTAAGCGCCTTAAAGTATGCATTACTGCAAAATAAGTATTAAAAAATTGCATACTTTTAGGCGTTTGGAAATTAGGCGATATTTAAGTTTCACTTTAATTGAGGAATTACCATCCAATTGCATGAAATAAGTAAACCAGCAATGTCCGGTAAGAGATCATTAAGCATCATCATCATTAAGAATGAGAAACATACGAAATATGATCGCTAGTGGCGTTTAGGTAATGAGAGATGATTTGGAAGATTGCAGACAGAGCGCAAAATTTATTAAAATCCATAGATAGTATCTGAATAGACAGAAAGTACAACATTACCATAGTTCAATCTATTTTTTATTTACACATCGTCATTTAGAGTGGAAACGAATTACTTATTAACGTGTATCCCTTCTCGCAAACAGGTCTGTTCCTCTTCATCCGCTGCGACACCTGGTGCTGCCTGTGTCTGGATCGACCGGGCAGTGGACAAACGGCACTGCTCACCAGCGTGGCCAGCTCCAAGACGACCACGATCCGCGTTCCCCGTCCGCCGAAGGGTGCCATCATTCAGGCCCGCATTGCTGGGCACAGCTGACAGTCGGAGTCGACCGATAGCGAGCTGTTCGAGGACGAGGACACGGTCGAGGAATGGACGGACTGATGGATCGATGAACGCACTGCAACGCATTGTGGTGTGCTCGTGTAGAAGGTCTGCCGGGTAGGGAAACCATGTTTTTTGGACAATGATCGAGAGTGAGCAAGCAGAAGAAAGGATCACGTTCCAGTGTTTTCGTACCTAAATCTCTGTGAATGTGTGTACATACAAGTACAAGTGTGTATGTGTGTGTTTGTTGTTTGTGTGTAAAATCCATCCATTAATTCCCCCCGTTCCCAGGTATGGGAAAGAAAGAGAGAGAAACCGGTTCGTCTGTTCCGGTGGCGATTGTATGTGATAAGACAAAACCAAAGGAAATCAAAGTGGGTACAACCTTTGCGCAGCAGGATGCGCCAACAGATGGTAGACTAGACACGTCTTGTTTTTCCTCTCTTTGCAATATTCTACACCTTAGCCCGTGTGTTTGGGCGAGGGGACAGGAATGTTTGACGAAGCGCTCCGTCAATTTATTACGCGAGGAAAGCGAGGTAGAACGAAGATCATACAACGAGCGAAACACGAGCAGTAGGTAAAGCTTTTCCTTTCCCTTCAGAACAATCCCAATTCAGATTGCATGGTAGCAAGAGTTTTATGCAAAAATAAAGGATTAAACTTTAGTTGCTCTACAATTCAAACAAATGTATCTTGAGCCTAACTTGTGCGGCCTTCAGCAAACCATGGGATTATATTAGATAGGTCCCGGTTTTTGGTTCGTTTTTAAAGTTTTAAAGCGGCAGGTATTGCTGAGTAGAGAGCGCTGGCTATAGTGGCAATGCTGAATAGTAGGAAATGATAAACGGGGAACATGGTGATATATTTTTGCAAAAAAAAAAAAAACAAACAGTAACAAAAGTAGTAGGGCTGAGTGCTAGGCATTGTTGTTGGAGCGCTGTTTTAAAATGCCCATTTTGACACAAACGAAAGGTTGCTGTGCAGTAGCATTTTTAGTAGAGGATATGTTGAGGGGAACAGCAGATACAAGAAGCAAGAAAAAAGGGTTAGGAAAGAAAATACACGATTGAGATAGAATAAGTTGTTTTCCTCTTCCTTTTAAAGGCAATAACTTCACCTAACGAGAGCGGAGAAAAGAAAATGGAACCCTTTTGTAATCATTCTTCTCGCTAGCTGTGTGTCTGTATCTGAATGGTTCCCGATTCGCTGTTTGAAACGATCTGTACTAAGAAAGTCTATATGAAGATGTTTTCTCCGATCGATGTTTTGCTGTTCTGTATGAAAAAGGATGATTTAACATAATAAAGTGTTCCTTATGCTCTTAAATTATTTCTCAATTGACATTCAGTCACCATTATTCACATTAAAATGGAAACAAAATGAAATGAAAATTTCGCTCTCTTCTGTTGTTTCATACATTCACAAAAATCGTTAACATAATGACCAACTATCTATTTGGGTGTACATTTCATCGAAAGAACAAAACTCATCACAGAAAATCATTGCGGAATACTACGAAAACACGTTTTGCATACTTTCAGGCGCATCGAAAAGTGAGAGTGAGATGTGACTGGGTGAGTTCTCAGCTGATGAGACAAACGAAGTTAGCTGCTTGGGTAAAGCTTTCACGAAATGTCACCAAGCTTGACGAAGTTTGACAGCTACACGAAGTGCTTACTGGGAAGTAAACAATAACAAACGCTCTGTTTTGGATGATTTTCTGCAATATTTAATGAAAAATCAAATTCTAGATAGAAATTTGTAAAAAGGTAAGCGGTGAAGGGATAAAGTAAAGATAATGTTTGCTGATACTATCCGCATGTGATAATTCTAGATGAGTGACGACGCTACTCCATAAATCAGAGGTCTTGAGGACCATCAGCTGTTACTTTAAAGTCACGAACAATTGTCCAGAATGCCTGCATCCTGCGTTATACCCGATTGTGATTTGAAATATACTCACAGCGACGATGTATCATTCCACAAGTAAGTTTCTCCCTTGCCTTTCATGCCGCACATCAGCTCTCATCGGACGCTTTTATCGTTCCCACAGATTCCCACTCAAATCTCCCGAGCTCCTGAAACAATGGATACAATTTACCGCCCGGGACGAGAACTGGCATCCGACGAAATGGAGTGCCATCTGCAGCAGACACTTTGTTGCGAATGATTTCAAAGGATGTGCTTCGCGCAAAATCTTACTCCCGACAGCTGTCCCGTCCATACGCAACACCGTTCCCACCGGTTCGAAGGTCCAATCGAACAGCTTATCATTGCCAGTAATATCGTACGAAACGGTTTGCCCTGAGGAGGATCGCACATCACACACGCGCAATCTGGCACAGTATCTCCCGGTGGAGCTAGACTACATGTCGCTCGGTGGAACGCTCTGTCCGGTTATAGCATCGGAAAATGTGGATGAGTTCGGTGCGGATGCGGAAGGTGACGTTCAGCTGATAGAGATTACCTGTCGGATCTGTGGCGTCGTGTTTAGCCGTGCCGTCGAAAGCTTGTTAAGCGATATTGTTCAATCAGAAGAGGTAGTACGCAAGTATCTACCATTCGTGAACCTCGATCTGCCCAATTTGCCACGCAAAATCTGTCTAAACTGTTCGAAGGTGGTGAATGGTTTTTCCAAGTTTAGCGAAAGTGTGCTGCGCGCCCAGTCAGACTTGGAACATCGCTTTGCCCAGGAGCTGCACAGTCCATTTACAGTCCAGCCGGACTCGTACGCTGGCACGAAAACGAAGCAGGAAATCGTAACAGCAAAACCGATGAACATCAAGCAGGAGCCGATGGCAAGCATAAACATAAAGGAAGAAAAAATTGAGTATGCGATAAACAGTGCCAGGCAGAAAGATTCCGCACCGGTACCGGAAACGAACGAGCCCCAGCCTCCCTTGATAATGAAGAATAAAGCGTTTTCCGCCGATTCGAACCGCGTCTACCTGTTCAACAATGTTGGGCAAGATAATTCCAATGGCCCCGCGCCTACCATCACAAACCCGACGAAGCAGGCAAATCGTGAATCTTCGAAAAACTGCGAAATACTCGAAATTGTCAATCTCTACCCACCGATAGTGGATATAACGAGTGCCACGGTGACAGAGGTACAACCGTACGAAATCACAATACCATCGGTTACCACAGCAACCGCACCATCGGAATCTTTTTCGTCTTTTCAAGCTACTTCCTCGGCCTACTCCGCACAGTTTGCGAGCAGCTTGAAGGTGGAGAATACGGCCGAGCTAGACACGGAGCAGGAAGACTACTACCTACCGGAAAAGCTCGTTTACCTCAACACACTGGAGGAGCACAGCTACACGAAGCTACCGATACAGGCGGACGATAATAAGGATGAGGTTTTCCACGATATGATGGCCATCGGCAGTAGCGGGCAGTGGTATGAAACGGTGGACACACCAACGGCGGCAACGCACAAAAACGAACCAAAGTTAGCTAGAAACGTACTGCCGAACTGGCAGTGCCCGATATGTGAAAGGCGCTTCACCCGCCAACGACGAATGCTATGCCACCGAGCATGGGAATGCAACGGACGCAAGAAACTCTCAGTGGACTGCAGGTTCTGTCGGCGAAAGTTTTGCTCATGGGTGCGTGCCCGCGCGCACGTATGCCTTTGTGCTAAGCGGGCCGCAAAACACCGGCAATATAAATGGAGGGCCATTTTGGAGAGGATGAAGAGTCGGCCAACGACTACAGAGAAGGAACACGCAGAGGGCGTAGTATCGGATCGGGGCGAAATCGTGATGACCAAGTATCCCTGCTCGATGTGTGACCGGGCGTACTCGAATGCGTCCAACTTGCGGCGGCATCTCACCACTCACCGGCCACCGGACCAGTGGAACCACAAGTGTGGCGTGTGCTTTAAAATCTTCGACAAGCTGTTCGACTTGAAGCGTCACTTGCAGATCGCTTCTTGTGCTAACGGTGCTGCTGACACGCCGTCTAATAATAATGAATTGGGAGATGAAACTGTGAAGCTGCCCGAGACCGATCTACCTACGGCGGAGCAAGTGATAAGCCCGATCACAGCTGCACCCGTCGATCGGTTGCTGTATGTTTGCTCAACCTGCAACAAAATGTTCCAATCATACAACAGCCTCAAGGTACACGAACCGATCCACACCGGGACGAAGGCGTACATCTGTGAGACGTGTGGGAAACGTTTCTCCGGCCCATCGAATCTATGGCAGCACCGGCTTACCCACTCGGAGGTGCGACAGTATGAGTGCAAACTTTGCTCGAAGGTGTTCAAGCGGAAGGGCGGCCTCAGTCAGCATGTGCGAGCGATCCACATGAAGATAAAACCGTACCAATGCGCCACTTGTGGGCATGAGTATGCGCTAAAGGCAGACATGACGCGGTGCAGACATTCGCGGCTAAATGATCCGACGCTATCGGGCACGTGCTGAAAGCCAGTAGAATAAAGCAAGGAGGGAAGCAAGCAATCTCGGTGTGAAAGTTTCGGATGTCATTGAAAGAAACGGCCGGGAGGAAATGGTAAGGTTGAACTAGATTACCGTATAATCTACCCTTTTTGAGAACGAATTAAACATCTAAAACACATTTATGCGGTTCACTCGGTCCCATCCTCTCTCTCTCTCTCTCTCGCATTCACTTTCCCTATCCTAATCGAACCTAATCCCATCTACTCGAGCAATTCCCACAAATTGTCTACTTTTTATCAAAAATATATCTTCCATCTGAGATTGGTTCCTGCACAACCTGGTCCATCATCACCGGCCACGATTCTCAAGTCCCGCTTTGCTACATGATCAAGTTTTCAATTCTGCACATTCTATAACTCTCTGCTTTACTAATTGTTTCTTTTTGTAGATCAATCACACGGATTAACAGATTGACTAGGGAATTACGAACAGAGTTCCTTCCATTAATCCACTATTCCGGCTGGACGGAGAGTCCCGGACTGCTTTTTGCTTTAGGTAGGATCGTCTCATATTTTCTGCCCTTTCGTCATCGTCATCTACTCAGCATCTTGCATCTTGCTGTGGTCACACTTAACTGTATATATATGATATCTTGTCTTTAGGGCATATCGTAATGGGAAGGTGCCTGGGTGCTTGGAAGAAACAAATGACACGCTGGGATGGTGGTGGTGTGCTGGTGGCAACTATTAAAACAAACTTCGTGTGCAAAACGTACAAGCAACTGTCGATCAAACACACTCCACCTAGTGGTGATGGCTTTTAGGTTTTGTAAAGAAAAATCACCGCTTAAATCCTTCCTTTTCTCTACTGGTGACCTTTTGCATGACTGTTTCCTTAACACTACTAAAATAATCTTTTATACAAACACACATACAATTTTTGTAACATTAAACACTCCCTTTTCACTGGAACACGGCCGCCCGCTGCTGGAACTGCTGTCGTCGCAGGATGCGTTCCTCCTCCATCCGGCGGCGCTCTTCCTGCTCCTGCCGGATCTCGTCGTGGAACTTGTTCGTGCGCAGCTGCTGCTCAATCTTGGCCTCGAAGAAACTCTTCGCCCCACCGACACCGACCTCGTCCACGTTAATCTCGGTCAGGCGGGCGAGCTGGCCGAGCCCGGAGTCGGAAATCAGCTCACCGGCACGTGCTTTGCTGTCGATGGAAAAAAGAGGACAAATTAAATTATTAGAAGCCGCAGAATGCAAGGAGGAGGTACAAGGAGGTGAGTCTTACCGGTAGATGAGCAAAAACTCGCGGAACGAAATCTTGCCATCCTTGTCTTCGTCCACCTCCGCGATCATGCCCTTCAGGCCGAGATGGGTCTGCGGTGCGCCCAGCTTTTCCATCATAATCTTCAGCTCGGCCAGATCGAGATATCCATCGTTGCCGACATCGTACCTGTAAACGTGGAGGGAACCCCGAAAGGGAACAGTGAGTTACTTGTTTGAAATGACGGTTTTTAAATTCAACGTTCGAACAGGAATGGCTCTACGAGACAACGACGACACGGCGAACGACGGTGGCATAAAAACGCGTGTCTTTGTCAATCACGAGCTTTGAATACTAATTCCAATTCCATGCTTTATGGACCCCAGCACACACACACACACACACACACACACACGCTGACTGTGCCGATACAATATAATTTTGCCCAGTTTACACCAACAATCCACGTTGGAAGCAGCATGCAAACCTTTGCTATGTGATAGAATGTGTCACGAAGGAATGTATATCCCCCAGTGTCTTTTTTCGTTTATGAGACATCAAATTCTTCAACCACAAAACTCCTTGCCTGTGGTATTTGTTGTTGTTAACGGGGGGAGTTCCAATACAGTCCCGGTTTATATTGTAAAGGCGTGTGCCTCAATCATCCGTAAAAGCACGCAGTGCGTGATTTGTCATCGATTTTTTTTTATTGTGCCTTTCGTCTGTGGGCGTTTGGGGCAACAAATCTGTGCTCGCCGTAGAGGAAAAGCGTGTCTTTGTTTATTAGACGACAACATCGGCAGATGTTGTCCAGTGCGAATAGTGAGGTGTAAATCCTGTCAGGCTTACGGATTTTATTTACCCAAACTTTTAGCGTGATTTTTTTGCTCCTCTGTCCCAAGCATATGAGTCACAGATTGCTTATTGGGCCGTTATTAGGAATTAACCTTGCCCGAGGCACTCAGACATCAGGCCGCGTGAGGCAAGGCGACAAGCTCACTCTCACTGTGTAGTAAGATCGCTTGGACTGTAACTGTAACCTGTTTCCCTCGTGGCGTGAGCTGTGGCATAAACTTCGCCGTAGGAAATTCCCTCCCATGATCTGTATCGACGTTTGATATCTCTCGCAGCAGAACTCCCCGGGCAGTCGAAACGATCTATGCAAACCAGTTCTCTTCCCTTTCAACGGTGACATTTGATCATCGTCGCCATTACTCGTTTCTCGATCACTGCGGAATGATTAATTGGGCAGAACATAAATTGAAATTAACGCACCGCCCGGGGGAGAAAAACCTTCAAAAGCCAGCACTCTCGTTATGTTTGTCGCACAATCAGATCGGTGCGCACACAGTATGCATCGCTGTGGCTCGCCTCTCCGGTCGGAACTACGGATGAACAACTTCCTGACAGGGGACAGGGACATTGCGCACGTGTACACCCAGCGCGGGCGCTACTGTGGTCTCTCGATGAGCGTAGTTCCTTCCGCTGTCTTCACGGTTGGGTCACCGTTTTCGTGACATTCCCCGGTTTGTTCGGTGAAGCGAACACCATTCAAACGTAGTCGCTCTCTGCAGGGCACGATTGACCACATGACCGATTTGGAAACAAAAAAAAACGTGGTACGCGGGCGCATGTGTGCACTATCGCGCACGGCACATTGTTGTGGGGACGATTTTTTTATGTCACCTCACTTTCTGTAGATGCGCTTTACGAGTGGTTGTGTTTGGCTTTGTTGCCTCTGAGGCTTTATAAGAAGTTGGTGATGTACTTTTGTGCAAGCCGCAACAGGTTTTCGATTTCGGGAGTTGCTTGTTCTCGTTGTGGAAGGAGGAAGTTGTTGGGAAGCCCATGACGGACTTGCGAAGTTTTGCAGATGACGACATCAAGCGATGAACAGTTGGCAACAGGTAGCGCATATTGAAACAAGCAACACCTTCGAGACTTATTTTGGTAGCGCACAAATCATCAGCAATTCACCATATCTCATCTATGACTATTTTTATCTTAAAAGGTTTTGCAAATTTGTCTCGTAGCGTAGCCAGGAACCTATTCATTAACTTATTCGTTAGTTATTTATTTTGTCTTTCAACTGATTATTACTGCTGACTCAGGAATGTATTGCAGTATTGACTTATAACGTTGTTCAATTTCTATATTATCAGAACTATCAATTTCTGAACTTCTTGGCCGTGGGGAATTGATGTACTAATGCGTTTCCTGTTTATTTAAGAAGTTGTTGTGTGCATTATCTGAATACAGCTTAATCAACCAACAGCATATTTACAGCAGTTTTCCCTTTTAAAATTAAAAGTACTCTAGTTCTAGCAGTTGCCAGCAGTAGTTAAATGGTATATGAATAGACTTTCGCTTAGCAAGGAGTGATGATCGATTTATTTGGCGTAATAAGTCCACTCAGCATGACTAAGCGAACAGTGGATGTGTTTTAATGATTTACTGTAAAGAAACCGATAAAGCAATATTTATCGAAACTCCCAATATAAGACAGGGGTAAACCATAAATTTGGAGGCGTATCATCGGTTATAAAACTTTCTACCTACAGTCTGTAGACTTTAAGTTGAGTGTTACGCTTCAATTCCCACTTCCCACGATGCTCGATCGGTTTGCAAGATCCAACACACATCTCGACCGTTTCCGATGGAAACCCCGCCGAAAGCTCCCCGAAACTGTCCCACTGTCTCAATTGACCCGCACCAAACAGCAATCGATTGCCGTTAATGGAAATTCGTCGTGAGAAAACTGCGCCAATCCGAATGTGTGTACCATCCCATCAATTTAACGGTCACACACATAAGTTACGGACGCTCCGGACGATCGGATTCCCCGTTCAGTGCGTGTGATCCGCATCCGATACGATCCGATCAGTCCGACCAAGTGAATGTGTCGACGGACAGGAAAAGTCACAAACGGGCCCGCGTCGCGACCAATTTCGTTTCGATTTCGTTATTGGAACTACACGCCCCAACCTCACCGTGACGATGATGCGCTAAAAACCGCGGATACGGTAGCCACAAAACTTTCACGCTTTCCACAGGGAAAAAAGGGCGAGTAGCACGTACGCAAATTTTTACGCAACACAACGAATCAATCTAACGATCTGCCGCACAACAAAACGGCAAGGGAATTGCCGGCTTCAAAGGACGATTGGGGGAGGAGGAGTAAGGAAAGCATGACATTAATGCTAAACAAGTCATCATCATCATCATCCAGGGGCAGGTTAAGAGAAAGAAAGAGAGAGGATGGTTGGCCATTCCTTTAAATCGCAACAGAGCCATTCCAGGGCGACTATTCGACGTACCGATCGGAGACGCCGTCCCGTTTAAGGCTTTCCGATACGAAACGGTTCGGTTGGTTTCATAATTGGGTTGGACATACCATGGGGAACGGGGGTGGACGGGAATGGCAGCTCCACACAAAACGCCCAATCGGTCGCTGATCGATCGTTCGACCGTTTGACCAACGACCGGTTTCGGTAGGACCGCTGGACTGATTGAATAATTGTCGGAGTCCACGGTACTTTGGAGGAAGCAGTCCCGGAGAAGCGCAGCGAAAGAAGGTTGACCAGTAATTTGAATGCGAAACCCTGTGGACGCGCCACGTGACGCGAACGGAAATGGTGAAAGAAAGAAAGTCCAAAGGAAAAGCACAAAGACTCAATTGTGATGACCGATGACCGAGCCGGTCGCCAGTCGCATATGTTGCTGCCGAAGTGTGCGATTAGCTGCAACGCCGCAATGCACTCTCTGCTGTACGTGCACAGCACGTCCACCATGCATATCTAATCATGGCGACGGTTTTGTCCTACGTTTTGTGCCCCTTTAATGAGACGAAGGGACAGAACGCACTAGCCACGTTTCCCATGATTCCCGAGTGAGGTTCGTACTAGTAGCGGCAAAACAGGAAGTACTGGAAACCCCGACCATGAGACACCGAGAGGACCGGATCCCACGCCCAAAAATAAACGGCCAACCAACCAGCTATTGGAAGGAGAAAGGCGGCAGCTCAAACTGTTCAAACAGCCCTTCATTTTCTAACGTCACACGGTGCCGATCGACTTCGGTCGGACAGCTGTTGTGGGGCCGTTTGCTGTCGATGCTAAATCTTTCTATCACACCCGCACGTAACTGCAACACGGTTACACAAGTTTGCAAATTTGTATGCTCTAATCCACCGCACCGGAGGCAAGGTTTCGTGGCGTGGAGAAGATATGTAACCGACCGATCTGACACCTCACCGGGGTGTCACGGGAAGAAACAAACAAACACGAAGATCTTCTCTACCCAGCACCATAACATTAAGATTGACTGGGCGGGCGATGACAAAACACAACCGGTTCAGTGGACCATTCTCAAGCTCCCGAGCGAGTCCGTCCGCGTCCCAAAGAAGGAGAGTGCGGAAGAAGAAAAAACAGTCCGGTTTTGGGACGTTGTGTTATGTTATGGTGGAAGCGTGTGTGCGCGCGCGTTATGTTCAAATTTGCCAACCGTTTTTTAACGGCTTCTGTTGCTTTGCAAACAACTCCAACTCCAACTCCAACTCCAACTCCAAGGATACACACTGCCTGATTGAAATTGACCATTTTATTTGTGACCAGGCATGAGTCACACAATTTATGGATGCACAACTCTGGGAGATATCATGGACAGTGAGCGACAATGAAATAATAGTCCGTGCTTGATTATTTTATGATGTTATCGCACCACTCTAAAGGGGTGGTCTGCGCATATTTCGCAAAATGGTACCGAACAAAGAGAGAGAAAGCTGAGAATCGACGTCACTTCTTGGAGCCAGAACGCTTAAACCACAGAAATCCGGTGGATCCGCGTAAAGGGGTTTCGTCTGGCGGGCGAAGGGTATATCGGCGTTAGTTTCATTTCCTTTCCCTACAGAAGCACTTTGGACATTGCACACTTGGAATCATGTAAGCTGTAAAGTAAAGTACAATATCCCCCCAAGGGAGGGTGGATGATTCAACACGCTTCGCGTTTTCCTTGTTGTTCAATCGACAATTACCCTCTCCCTCGGTGTGTGTGTGTATGTATGTTGGGCGGACATCACTACCAGGGCCTGGGAGGGTAGTAGTACCAACAGTACCATAAACTGGTCCTTTCCTTCTATTACAACTGCACAAACACAATTCGTCACCACCAGCGCTGTTGGCCGTTTATGATAACGCAGAGGGAAAGAGACCCTTTGCACGCTTTGCAATTCTTGCCATGTCGATTTGAATACTGAATGTAACTTCCTCTACCCTGGCTCTTTCGGCCGTCGCGCGAGCGCTGAAGGCAAACAACTAGCACGAGCGCTACTACGCTACTATTAATTAAAGGTGTATGATTCATCCGTATAAACAACTGGATTGCCTCCTACAAACTGGCGACGGGGGACTCTTGGAAGCTTCGTGCGTACGCGTGTGTCTCTGTTGATTTTAACAACCAGATAAACACGCCCGCCTTGTTGACTAACTGTAAATTCTTCGAAAAAATTCTTCGCAGAAACCACCTAGACATCCTAATGCACCTTCTCATCAAGCGTTTATGAGCAGCTCCTCGTGAAGGTTTATCGATCTTACACCCGGAATCGATTGGTTCCATGGAAAAAGGTCATTAAAATTTGTCCCTTGGTGCGAGGCTCTACGTTATTTATGAGGCTCTAATGTCTCACAGCTTGTGGCATCTTCGGAAATGTCTGGGGAAGGTGGTGTCGATGCAGCACCGAGCATTACCATTAAGCTTACCAAATCAAAGCCCCATTTACAGTAGCTTCCCCTTCACGAGCTTTCTGTTTACGGTATCATATTTCGATTAATCGTAGTCACTTTTCATCCCAAACCGTACGGTGCGGCTCGAGGATGGATGATGAACCATCCTCAACGCGAGATGTGCCGGCAGAGATTAGCTTCCCTTTCATCCCGCTGCTTGCTACTGCTGACCGCTACCGTTTGCTGACCGAAAAGCGGGGGAATTTCACTTTCAAAGCGCATGAGCACAGCATAAGAGTGTGGAGCACTGGCCGGGGAAATTATGTTGCTCTGTCCGAGGGAACGGATGCATCACGTTTCTTGCTTTCTTCACCCGGCCGGCACCGTTTCGTTCCCCGTTTGGCTCTAATCCCGCACTCCATGTTTGGCTTCTAGTTTGACTGACTAGAGTGCTGCAGAGATTGACCGGCTAATGTACGCTAAATTACTCCAGTGCTCTAGAGCTGGATGGATGGTTTCCTTTTATGTGTTTTTTTTTTGGTGGTGCTTTTAGTACCTGACCTTCTCTATACTGCATAGGATCTTTTCTCTTTTCCAGCGATACGCACGGTACGGTGGCATTGACTGTAGACTAGCTGTCTAGTGCAGTGGTTGGCAAGCGTCGAGAGCTTTTCAACAGTA
Source organism: Anopheles epiroticus (assembly GCA_000349105.1). Lineage (NCBI taxonomy): Eukaryota > Metazoa > Arthropoda > Insecta > Diptera > Culicidae > Anopheles > Anopheles epiroticus. The sequence continues at coordinate 154,125 of KB670036.1, read as the reverse complement.
TAAACCCAGAACTTTGTTCTTTGTTGTTTGAAGATTATTTGAAAGGTAAGCTCGGACCAAAAGTGATGCAAGACATTTAGATATTTTTAAAATCATTGAACACAAGAATAATATGATCAAAAACAATTTGGGGATCGATATTTGTGGAAATTAAAGGTACGAATATTTTTTCAAGACGCATTAACCAGCGTAACTTGCGACGAGACTTTACAGCTGATATACAGTAAAGCGTATGTCTCGTATATAAGTAAGCTCTATAAAATAAATTTGTAAAGGCCATGTAGGAGAAAATTTTGTAAAGAAAATTCGAAACAAATAAACAGTCGAAACATTGTTTCTTCAGCCATTAGGAAAAATTCGTTAAATCAAAAGCAATTGCACAGTTAACAGTTGACATATTACCTTTATCAATGGGAATTCTGTTTGATGTACTCTAATTTTCCTACCTGAATTTTAATTCGTAGAAAGAAAAACGTCATGCAAATAAGCCTTCATGCTAGGGAGTTTTAAGAGAGGCCTTGGGTTCTCGTTTATCCAGGTTTCACCATACATTATAACGCTCTTTCATTGAAGACCTTCTTTATAAACGACAAAGGGCATGCTGATATCGCTCAGTATTAGGACATCAATGATGCTACCTAGAATGTGAAAATGGATTGACATTTTATTTTAAAATACACCATTTTACACTCTTTCCAACAGGCCGTTGCCAACCACTGGCATTGCGCGTTGGATTAACAGCTCAGCCCGATTTTACCAACGTTACTCGACACCCGCTAGAAATCGATAGTAAAACCCTCCAAAACGAAAAACTAAACCATACCACACAGTTCGCGTCCCCTTTTCCGACCTACATCTACAACATCCAAGTTGTGCGCAGGGGTTTGTAAGCGGCTAGGGTGGTTCTGCTCATGGAATCAATGATCATTAGATTCACCTTGCTTTTAAGCTCATTTTGCTGACGCCAAAACCACAAGATCGGTGTTATAAAACTCCTCCAAAGCAAGCTACATTCTCGGCTAGCAGTGGGGCAGGCAAACGCCACCGGCCAAACCGAAGCAGATCAGTTTGCATCGCTACCTCCGGGCTTTGGTACCTTTTTGCCAAGCGGGAGGGGGCGGTTGTTATGCAATGCACAAATCATCCACCAACCGTAAACCACCGTCAGACGAGAATCAAGCAAGGTCCCCGTCGCCAGCGTTGTCGCCATCGTTTAAATTTAATTAGGCGCGTCCCGTAACCAACTGACACTCACTCGCAAAAAGCGGGCTTCCTGCGCTGTGATTGAGCAGGTTAGGATGGACAGGTCACATCGTTGGAACTTGCCGTCCGCTGAATCTGCTGTACTGATTTCTAGTCACGTTTTCACACCTCCAGGTCATGTTCGCGGTGACCTGTTTCTATCAGCGAACCAACCAGAACCGTTTGTATTGAGCGCAGGTCATATTGTTTGATCCCGAGCATTCTGTCGCCGCAGGCTGGCTGGAATTGCTTTGCACATTGCTCGATACCCCGGAGCGGTTTTGTGGTTAGAAGACGTTTGCGCAATCAAGTGTGTAACCGATTGCAGTTGCATTCTAGCTCGATGCACACAATCTATGTAAGGTTAATCGATTGCGTCTGCAAATATGGACGCGGTGCCCTAGGAAGCTGATACGCATGAAGAACCCGTACCTTATCGAAAAAACGTTTTCAAGTACGTGTGCTCCAGATACATATATATTGCCAAACCAGAAAACTCTGAACCCTTCCAATGGTGTTACGTAGAACTGTGGTTGTTTGTTTTTGACTTCGCTTCGTTCGCCTCGTTTAAGTCTCGAGTGCGTCGAGCTTCATAACACTAACAACGGGGAAGAATTGATGCAATTCAAGCGCGAAAGTGCGTAAGGGCCGGGCGCATTGCGTGGCCCTCCTGCTTGAGTCACTTGGACGTCCGGCACGGTTTATGTTGGCCGGTGTAACATTAGATGCCAGAACCCTGTACCGTTTAGGGTGCAACAGTGTCATTCTTTGATATCTGACACGCACCAGGTGAGGTGATATTAGATTTCAGGCACGCGTGGCCAACAACTCGCGCAGGGCCATTTACCCTGCTTTTAATGTAAACAATTAAACAATTTTCCATGTGACACAATGTGACGCATTGTGCGTATGGTAATATGAAACAATGAAGGAAGATGTATCTATCTCGCTCGGGAGCTGTTATCGTGCGTCGCACCATATCTACTATCTCTCACCTTAAAGTCAACAACGGTGTAAACGGTGTGGCTACCTTACAAGGGAACTGTTCGTCTCGAAAGAGAGTCGTCTTAGAAGCATGCAGCTAGATGATAAATCCAGCAGAAGAACGTTCCAGACGTTGGCCCTGATGTAAAAATACCACGAACAGTGCCAAGTCTAGATGCTCCCCTACCTGCGGGAGCGTTATAACGAGTGCTGCAGTACACTAACTGTCGTGTGCCAGCTCCGCAAACACGTGTGGTGTTTCCATTTTGGAAGCGATCGTACTGGTACATTCCGACTGGCCAGCTTCGATCGCAACGGTATTCAGAACACAGACCGAATCGAGAAGGGGTGTTGTGGACAGTTTACGCAGGTGGTGGTCCTAGATTTGGCCGAAGGTCGCTCACCACTAGTGATGGGGTGTGGGAAAAATTGAACGACACTCTGTCCCAACTGTAATGGAATGAATTGTCGCGCGTTCGAGGGTCAGATTTCACCGGAACCATCGATCACGCGGGCCGCCGAGCGCGTATCGCAGCCGAAGGCAACAGCTTCCGTGATTTCTTTTGTGTTTGTTTGTCGGCTTAATCGCCGTCAATCGAGCGTGGTGCATGTTCGTGCCGTCGCAGGGAGGTGTTAAAATAATGGAAACACGATTCACTGGGAAGACAATGTCGGGCTTGCTGCGGGTATCAGAGGAGATGGCAAGACTCCCGACCGACCATTCCAGACACATTCCCGCCGTAGTTTGCGCGATGGATGATGTCGATGGTTTTGATAAGATTGCGATTTAATTAGAGAGATATTTGGTGACATATATGCGGAAGGCGATGGTTGTTACGTCAACCATTATCTAGGTGGAGAGATTGTAAGTGATCGCATACAGCAAGAAACGCAGGTCTGTAGGTAACAGCCTTCAGCTGTCTTTTGGTAGGAAATTACAAACATAGAGTAACGTGTTTGAAATAGTGCCATATCGATCATTGGATCAAGGAGAAACTGAAACTTCTATGGCGTAATGTCGACATTAATTTGAAGATGTCAGTATGTTCCGTTCAGGGCAAGGTTTTATGAGACGCTTTTGAGATTAAAATATATGCAAGGCTGTCTAAATTGGTAACTGTGATTATACATAATTTATATGATGTATTTTGCTCTTAAAAATTATGTAGTCAGTCTTGATGAATTGCATGCATTGCATATGGAAGTTTTTTAGGTCATAGATTTAGGTTTTTTAAAGAGCTCTTCTACATATAGTGTCTTCTACTAAATGTCACTTTTAGATTCCTTGCCAATTTAATAAATCTTATACCGGGCAACCTAATTCCAATGAATTTTGTACTCATGGTAACATTATGTTTTAAGACACTTCGTACCGAAGAAATGGATTTATACATATTATCCAAGAAGGCTTAGCTGTTATCGATCATTTTAAACATGAGCGAACAAAAATGTATGTTTCCAGATGATTATTCCTAAGATATGTGTCTGAGCCACATATATTTATTTAATTTATTGGAACCATGCCACAAAGCGACTCCCTCATTCGCTCTGCTGGTGGGATGTAGCGAAAAATGTAGGTTAAATTTTCACATGACATTGTCAGACGCCGAGACAGTGTGTAACGATGTTTCTCCACCCTACGCCCTCTACATTGCGTTGACGCATGTCGTTAACCTTTCAACCGCACATCGGTCCCCAGCATCACCGGCACACAAAAGCGAGCGAGAAAGATGCATTCATATGCAGATGGGATCGGTAAGGGCACGCGGTTGCGTTGGTGCTCGGTGTGCGAAAAGCATAGAAATGGCCAGCATAATCAAAGGTTTTGTTTCCTTCGATCCAATGACACCGGGGGCCGTGGGTGCTTTGAACTGTGGCACATCACAGCGCAGCATTCAAACAAGGCAAGAGGGCACTCGCTCTCTCTCTCTCTGTACCGTGGTCCACACCAGATGGATGATAATCGAGCTGATTATTATTGGAAGCGCATCAGAGCGCAGTTGCAAGGAAACATGAGATGAAAACAAAAACAGAAATCTCACTCCCGGGACCCAAGCGCACATGGTCTCCGTGGCTCGTATCAATTGCTCAGGGTGTTCGGGTTCTCTTCCAATCCACGCATCCGACCGCATTCGGTTGCAGTTTCTGCGCGTGTGGGAGACAGTGAACACTAAAAGAAAAAAAAAGGTTCCGACCGAGAGCAACCCAAAACCCAAAACCCTCTGGGGAAGCCTTTGCTATGCCTCTCGCTTTACTCTCGCTTCTTTGTTACGTTTTCTGCGCATTTGGCCGGAGGCAAATGCATCGGAATGCATCACGCGGGCTTTTGTCTGTTCTGTATCCGCATCCTTCTCGAGATCCGACAGCCAGAAATGCGTTTTTCTCCCGTTGTGCCCTTAAAACCAGTTCTGCCGCTATTATGCCCTTCCGTTTGCGTTCTAAAGGTCTCGAGAACTCGGGCGGTGTGTGTTCGTGTGGTGGCTGGACGATGGCTGCACGGGGCAGCAGAAGGTGGCCGATACGTATGTACACCGATTGCACACAGGATGACCTCTACACACGATTACTGTGGCGGTTGGGCCATGAACCTTTCGGTTTTCGCTCGTGTTCTCTCGCTGTCTCTGTTTCCCCCGGTCACGAAATACTCACTTGCTGAAGGTGGCCTGATAGTCCTTGATTTCCTTCCGCGAGAACTCATGGAACTCGGTGTAGATGTTGACCACTTTGAACGTAGGCTTTACCGCCTGCCCATTATCCAGCGCTTCGTTGATCTGCTGGCGGCGGTTCAGGATGGTGGACAGTTCCGCATCGGCTGACATTTTTTGTCTGTTTGAAACTTCTACCACAGGCACACACTCACAGGAAGAGAGAGAACCACAATACGAACACACGAACGGATGCGCACTTTTTCTGTACTGATCAATAGTAAGGAGCCTTCAAGGTCCTGCTCGTAACTGCAGAAGTCACCGAAAACGCTGTTTCACTGTCGCTCGGCAGGTGCAGACGTTGTAACGACTTTATATTTTGCACTTGAGTGGCAGATGTTTCCTGCTGATAAAATATGTTTCTACCGCAAAGAATGATGGCGTATAGTTAATTTTCGTTTCCCTTTTTTTTGCTGAAAGACGTCACACAAACACTTGGTTGGGTAGGAACCGACCTGCGACAAAACCGCGAGCTTTGTGGTGCCGAAGTAAAGCGAGGGAGCTGACGGACACGCGACCGCTTCTGTTGCCCGATGGGAGAGAAGTGTTCACTTTGGAAGTTCATCATTCTCCACGATGGTGCGGTGCGCCGATCAACCGTCGGTTGAGGAACAGTGTGTGGAATTGTTGTAGGCGTGAATAGTTGAAAATGTATTTTAGGAAAATAGTTGAAGAGAAAGATTTTCTTGCGTTTGGTTCAATTTCTGTAAAATAATAGTATATGGTTTGTAACTCTCTTTTTTATTGTAAAAAAACTAAACATGTCAATTACAATGAAACCTGTGTAAGAGATTGCTCAAAGGGATCACGTTAAAGAATTCTATCATTTGAAGGATTTTCTTTTGGCATTTGGGGAAGTCAAACATTTCAGGTATTAAATTGATTATTAAGAGGAACAATAATTCGCTTAATGAAGAAGCGCGAGTGAAAAAATGGCTCTTTTGCAGTGAACCTTGTCACCTATATGAAGTGAAGAATTATTTGTTCTGGTTAAACTCTACCATACCGAGAATTTTCTCATATATGGATGAAACTACTGCTTTACATTGTTAACTTAAAATTCCAGGTATTTAGAATGTCTTTTAAGCAAGTTTGTTTAAAAGCAACAACCAATTTCTTATCCCGAACTAATTTTCTTAACTCCTTCAAAAAAGCCTCAGAAGTAACGCGCTAGAGATTCTCTGTACCCACATTTTCGTAAACCTAATGCTGATAACTCCTAAAGAGCGAAAAAGACGCATCGTTCATCAGGCTGTGTGGCTTCACTTTCATGCACGAATGAATGAATTCAAAAACCATTCATCGCCTTTCAGGAGGGGGAATCTGAAAAGAGCGAAGATAACTCTCAACTGACTTTACCCTTGTAATTGTTTCAAGTTTTTGAATCTAACGTATTTTTTTCTAATTTAAAATGTATCAAACCAACGTTGCATACAGTAAGAAATTCATGAAAAATATTGTGTGAGAATGGTTGATTAGGTTAAACGACTAAATGACCTTGTCGGTAAAAAGAATATCTGTAGTTTTTTTTAATATAAAGCTTCGATATGAAATATTTGCAACAACAAAAAAACGCTCCATTGACCGTAATGACGTCTCAGGAAAAGTCGCGAAAAATCGATAAAAGTATAAATAAAGGCACGTGGGCTGATGTATCCGAAAAGGAGAAGCAACCACTTTTCTCACTGTCTCTCTCTCTCTCTCTTTCTCTCTCTGAGCAGCATCCCTACGTCTCGCGAGGGATGATAAATGGTGCGCCCAACAACAACAACAAAAAACCTGTTACTCCCCATGCTCCCTACAAGGTCACATTTTGGGGTGGCCAGAATCCCTTTTCCAACGTTTTACACCACATCTTGCTGGAGTGTTTGAATGAAGCGGCACGCTGATGAGGTCATGTGTCGAAGGTTAAATGAGGGAGGTTGATCTGGAATTGGATTACGCTGGCGGGAGTGTACGTTTGTCTGTGTGTGGGGGGGGGGGGGGGGGGTTGTTGTGCGAAACGCATTAAAACACTATCACCCAAAAAAAGGGAGTAAGTGTTTATTATAACTAGCAGACGGACTCGTTGGCCGTTGGAGCTTAGTTCGGGCGGGTTCTATTTATAAAACTGTACCATCAGACCCAACGTTTCGACTGGAGATGCGTAGTAGCAACAGACACGTTTCCTGAATCCAGCAACGCTGTGTTTATTCCGTTGTTTTTGAAATCTTATTGCCGAACGTAAAGTGCCTGTTGATGGCATTCATAACGCTTGTGATTCATGCCCAAGCGTCAGTGCGCAATGCTTAATCAGTCACAAAACACTTTGACGTTGGTGTTATTAAATTAAATAAATAACACTCAAAACCACTTAAATCTTAATCGTTTTTGTCTGTGCTAGTGTCTGTCTGAACCGTATTGTAAAAAAATCTGTTGATAAGAAAATGGGGAAATAATTCACTCATTTCACAGTCAATTTTTAAAAGACTTCATGTATTTTCAACAATTAATACTTTGTATTCTTTATTAACATTAGCTTTAAACCTTTTTACAAAACATCACCTATGCTCTTTTCACTATAGTAAGATCTTTCATTTTGTGCACCATTTTCCGGCTCGTTGACTGATTCTTTCACTTCCGTTTCCTTTAATCCAGGTGCTCCTCGGCCATCTCGATCACCGCCTTTCGCTCACATTCTCCTTCCCGAGCCAGCCGCAGCTGAATCGGCTTTCCGTAGGAACTGTCCATCTTGCAGCGCAGCAAGCATCGGTTGGCGTAAGTAATGTCATCACTTCCACAGACGGGCATGTAAATCTTGGGACAGGCACAGATGCCATTCCTTCTGTAGGGCGTAGCACTGGACGGCTGGACCAACACGGCCACCAGCACCACCAACAGTACAGCAACACAGCTCAGCACACGCATGGTGATTTTTTAACACTTTACTTTCTTTAACTTTGCCGGGAAGAATAGTTTGAAAGGATTTGCTGCAGGATGAAGCAAACTGCTTGATCAGGAAGGTTTATTCGTTCGGAGATGTCGTCCGCTACTGAATGCTGTACGGTGGTAGTAAGGAGGGTTTATATTTTGCAACGCCTATCACTCAATCAAGCCCGTTATCGCTTGCAGAGATAAGTGAACATGGTTTTCTTTATTTGAATAAAGCCACGCATACCAACACTCTGTGGATCCCCCGGCCAATAGAACAGGTAAGCAAATAATAGGTAAGTTATCGATTGTTCTATCACAACAACCCTATCGGGTAACTGTGCTGTCCTTTTAATGAAGCAAGTACGTTAAACCAAACTTTATCGTACGGTTGACGGTGAGATAACAAACTTTCACGGAGATAGTCTTTCGAATGGGTTGATTTCTTGCGATTAAAAGCGACCTTGATTTAAGAATTTACCGTTCGATGTCGATTCATTGTTCGTCGCACAAAGGGGCGGTGCATTAAACTGTTTATTCTGAAAATTATGACTCTATGAATGGACTTTTTTATGGTCAAGGCAATGTGCAAAGGGTTAGTCACCAGTTGCTCACGAAGCACGCTTATTGTTTTAAAATGCAAAAACACTCGGTCGTTAAGTTAAGCTTTACGGTAGGCACATAATATTAATAAAATATTAAGTACTTCTGGGTTGTTGCCATTATTTGATTTATTCTCAAATTCATCATTTCATGCAATACTATCCTTTCCTTACGGTGATATTATTGCAAAGCAAGCTGGGCCTTTCCACAGCTGTGTTTACAAACAGTTTACTGGGGTGGCTTTTTTCACTGGGGCCTATTGATGGGAAAACAGATTGATTTGATACAAAGTGCATACAAATAGCCGATTAAGCGTGATTAAAACTAAAATTACTGAAAATAAAAACAATTGAGTAAAAGAAATAATTGGCGTAACTGAAACATGTTGATTTAAAAGAAAACATGTGCAGGGCAGGCTGCACAAGGTGTGTATAGACAAGGTGGGCTATGGAAGAGGGTTATTTTCAATGTAAGGAAATTATGTTGATGAAACGGTAGTATAAAAAAATTAAATAAATGAGCAGACAAAATTCTAGCATTTTTTTTATTTTCTATTTTAAAGCTCACTTTCCTATTGTTATTGTGTAAGCGCGGCAGTTTTACCTGGTTGTTGCATTCGAAACAATACTTCCTTTACGCGCTAGATTGTAATATTAAAGTGTCTTTAACCAAATAGAAAGCACAGCAGCAAATTTAAATTGATTGTTATCAACCATTGAAACTTTAACACTGATTGTAAAAGCTTCTCAAACGTCTGTCAAGGTGGTATAAAGTTGTCCAATGTGGCCAAATTATTTACATGCATTAAATTATTTGGATATTTACATATATTCTATTGTACAGTATTATTTTCTCATTGAATGCCTTAATTTCTTCTTATATTTGTTACTGCTCTATGGCCTGAGGAATCATTTCACCTCACAAAACCTGTCGCGACGGACGAAGCTGGGACTATATCGCACCTATATAGTTCCAGTACTCACGTATGCCTCTGAGGCATGAACTCTGTCCAAATCTGGCGAAACGATCTTAGCCGCGTTCGAGAGGAAGATGCTCAGGAGGATTGTTGGCCCCATACGTGAGGAGGGACCATGGAGGAACCGATACAATGACGAGCTGTACGAGCTGTACAACGACCTTACTGTTTTGCAGCGGATTAAGCTCGCCCAGCTCCGGTGGGCTGGCCATGTTATACGCATGGACCCGGACGACTTAGCCCGTAAAATCCTCTTAGGCCGTCCACATGGACAGAGGAGGCGTGGTAGGCCCAAGCTGACGTGGGAGCGCGACAGTGCGAGACCAAACTGCGAAACGGTTGTAGCGTCAGACGAGTAAGTAAATAAGTAATCTGTTACTGTTCACACTTTATTGATTTTTTTTTATATCGAAATAAATATATTCGAACAGCCATGGTCGCTTGGTGTATTAAACCTCTTTTTGATTTCATTTCGTTCTATTCAGGTAGTATCTCTAGTATCTTAATCAGTGCGCTTCACTGGCATTCTCCTTCATGAAGCATGTGCAGTTGAGTCGCTTGGCCGTAGGGACTGTCGATGAAGCAATTCAGATTGCATTTGTTGCTGTAAGTAACGAGATTACTTCCACACACGGGAAAGTAAATTAAGGGACAATAACACAGGCTATTGTATGTACTGGAAATAGCACTACTTGGCTGGACGAACACGGCCACCAGCACTATCAATATTACAGTGACACAACTTAGCACACGCATGGTGAAATTTTTAACACTTTGGTTTCCACGACTTTGTACAAGCTACAACTAGTACAAGCTGATTGTTTAGGAGGTTTACTCTATTAGATGTGTCGTCCACTATTAATACCACATAGGTAGTTTTCACCTGTACGTACAGGCTTTTATAAAGGCTCTACAGAGGGTTTAGATTTTGTAAATCCCACGATAGCTTGAAGCGATAAGTGAACATGGTTGGCTGTAATTGAATTAAACCATGCATGCCAACACTCTGTGGATACGAATGAAACATGTAAGCAAATAATAGGAAATTTGTACAATTTTTTGCAACAACAACTGAACCATGTAACGGAATTGTCCATTTACTCAAGGAAGTACGTTAAACCAAATTTTATCGTACGGCGTTAGGCGAGATAACAAACTTTCACGTAGATAGGCTGGATATTCCTGAAATCGTTATTCTATTAATGGACACTTTATGGTCAATGCAGTTGCGGTGTGCAAAGGATTAATCACCAGCCGCTGTGTTGCTCACAAAGCACGTTTATAGATGTACGCATAATATGTACGCTTATTTATCGTTAATTTTTTTTATTAGATGTTATTAGGTATCTTGTGTTGTCACCAAATTGAGTAGCACGAAGAAGTCGGGGTGAAAGTTTCAGTATTTACCAACGTTATTTAATCCGCCTGAATCCTGTATGTATATGTCTATATATACTTAAAAACGGTGTCACCTCTTCCCCGTTTACCTGGCTACTGCCTCTCGGTTTCTTCTTCTTCCTAATTTCCGTTTCCCATTTGACGTCTGTTCTATGTTCGAAAACCCAATCAACCTCTCCATCTGTCAATTTCAAACCTATTCCTTTCTCACTCTAATTCTATCTTGAATCCTTTCCAACATCTTGCATTCCTTTAATTTAAGGTACAGTCGCTTCCTGTGCTCGTTCACTTGACAGTGCCCCCTTTTGCTTTAATTTATTTCAATCCAGTTGTCCTTTGTCTAACTTCATTGGTGCGCTTCATTCGCATTCTCCATCATGAAGCACCTGTAGTTGAACCGCGTGGCCGTAGGAACTGTTGATCTCGCACAGCATAACGCAGCTATTGGGGTAAGTAACGTGATCGGTTCCACAGATGGGCAGGTAAATCCTGGGACAGGCACACTGGCCATTCCTTCTGTAGGGAGAAGCACTGGATGGCTGGATCAATACGGCCACCAGCACCACCAACATTACACTAACAAAGCTCAGCACACGCATGATGATTTTTTAACACTTTGGTTTCTTCAACTTTGCTCTGAAGTTTAGTTCGGAAGAATTTGTCAAAGTTTTTGTTTTCTAGTTATCAGTCACTACTGAATGGTGTTTTTTATCCGTACTTACAGGCTTTTATAAAGGCTACACAGAGGGTTTTCATTTTGTAACGCCTATCACTCAATCAAGCCCGTTATCGCGTGGAGCGCTGAGGGAACATGGTTTTCTTTAATTGAATTAAGTCATGCATGCACACACTCTGAGGAATCATTAGAACCATTTAGAGGAATCAATAAAATAGGTAAGAAAATAATTGTTAAAATGTCGATTGTTCTACTACTGCAACCCTATCAAGTTGCTGAATCGGTATGTTAACGAATGGCTAATTATCACGGAAATAATATTTCAGGCAACTTGTTATGAAGAATGTCTTTTAAAAGAAACGATATATGCCGTTGGATTTTTTGAGTACAATGAACTCGATGTTCTGTAAATCATTATTCGATTAGAGGACACTTTATGCACTAGGCAGTTCCAATATTCAAAAGATTAGTCACTAGCTGCTGTGTTGCTTATTAACTTCTTTCTTGTTTTTTGCACGTTTACCGCATTTACTTTTATTATGGTAGCCACATTGCAAAATTAAAATGTTTCTACGAATTACTACCATTTGTCATCTTAAATTTAGCTATATAATAATTTCATTGTAGTAATATAGCAAAGCGCACTGGGCTTTTCCATACCTCTTTTTATAGACCATTTCCTTTAGAGACTGTTTCCGTTTGATTGATAGCAACACAGATTATTTTGATACAATGTGCACGCAAACCGAGGAGTAAGTTTGTGATTAATGGGAGAAGTATGAAGTTGATTGAGTAAAATAAATAATTGGCGTGACTGAAACCAGTTGATTTCAAAAGAAAACGTGCAAATCAAATGTCAAAAGATTTATATAGTCAAGATGGGCTGTAGAAGAGGATTATTTTCAATGTGTGAAAATTATGCTAGTGAAACGAAAATAAAATAAAATTAAAAAGATTGTTATAAATCATTAAATTTTCTCATTTAATGTTGTATATCATTAAATTCTCCTATTTTAATTTTAAGCGTGGTAGCTCAACTTGATGGTATAAACATCGTAAATGTTCCAAGATCAAGGTTGGTTCACTGGTGTCTGGGGGTAATTTTTCGCAAGATTGTTTAGGGCGTCTTTACCTCTTTAAATTGAAACGTGAATTTGTAACAATTTTTATTGCTTATTTTATTTATTTGGTCCCCTTATTGAGATGATTTTTACTTTGCAAAACACAAACATTCAAAAAGGTACGTTTGCTCACTGTGCTCGACCGCTTGACAGCAGCGGTAAGCGGCTGTCAAAATGTCAAAGCGCAACTGTGACCTGCTACCTGGGACATCACAACCGCGTCGCGAAGAAAATGTGCGAGAAAATGCGAGGTGAAAATTGTGTGTGAAAATTTCGGCGTACAATCTGTTTCAACGCGTGAGAACGTGTGCGTGTGTGTACGTGCGTGTTAGTGCTAAATAAATCGCAAAGATGTCGAGCCATACAACCGCTTGCCACCGTCAATCGTGTGCTGCATTTTGGTGAAGTGTATCGAATGTAAGTAAATTGTGTTCGAAAAAAGGGACTTTACAGGACGGTGTACGCATCCGTAACACAAGCAATCTGTATGTGTGTGTGTTTGTGCCGGTAGGTGTATTTGCCTTCCGTGTGTCCTTCCGTATGGTTAGTTTTGGTGTGGCAAGAGGGAAGGAAAACCCGCTGCCAAACGGACGGTGGGTGCGTGTGTCCAGTGGTGTCTTTTCCAGCCGGGTGTGTCACTTTTTCAGGCACTGCAGCACCCGTTTGCAACGTGATGCAATTGAGAGGTTTTGCGTGCAGCCTCACACCACCTGTGAAAAATCGCCAATCGTCTTACCCCGTGTGTGTGTATGCGAGTGTGTTCCATATGTGAGCGAGGGCGTTACTCGCGGAAAAAGTGCTACGTGTGTGTCATGGAAAAACGGAACCTCTTTTCCTAGAAACGTACCTAACTAGAAACTGTACAGATACTAGGAAATAAGTTCAAAGAGAAGAGCGTCCACGCCTTCGTAACATACTTCCATCAACAGGGACAAAAGTTAGGAAATAATTAATTTACCGTTCTGCCCACAGGGGGATGCACTTTTCGCCCCGTCCTTTACTCTGGAGATCCTTTCTGGGAGAATCGGACGGTAACAACAAAACTCCCCTTGCTAGCTGTCAACGGCAGTGGCTTTCTGGGAATTATTTGCATTATTTTATCCTGCAAAACATTTGCAGAATAGTCCCAACCAGCAACGTGGGCATAATGGGAAAAACCCCTTGCCAACCACCAAATAAAAAAGGAAGGGCAATATATATCGCAAAGGAGGCTGTGGCAAGGAGCAAACTCCGACACCCCACGACACGGAGACGATAAGGGATGCGCATGTGTTTGACTGTGTTTATGCGGCTGTGCGGCGCGACGACGGCGACAGCATAGTATTGGCGTGGCAATGCCAGGAGCTGGCCTGGCGAGCAGATTTTCCCCATCTCAGCCACTGACCGTGAGTCATTCGAGGAATATCCGGAACCTCTGGTGCATTTGGCTGTAGCTGCTTTCGATTCGAGCTCGCAAATCGAGGTTGGCTGTGCCTCGTTGTGACATGTATTTCCAAGGTTTCTTCAACTCTGTCCTGTCGCTGCTTTGTAAGTGTGTATGTGAGTGTGTTTTGGTTGCACATTCTGCACAGACAGCACACCCGGTGCAGTCTACCGGTTGGATTGGTGCATGTGCAAATGCAGCACTCTCGATAGGACCTGTCAGGTTGGGTGAACGTTGGTGAAGGATGTGGAGGCCTCCGACATATGGTAGAATATTGTGATGGTTAGTGATCAGCCTACTGTCCCACCACCGTTGCTAGCGTAACTGATACGACATGGTATCATGGACACATCGTAGTAGTATCGTGAAAGGGATGGGCGTTACATAAATTGCATAAAATTGCACACAGCCACCCACAACTGCAAGTCCTGTTTCTCCTTTTCTGTGTGTGTGTGCCAGTGTGGAAGCGAGAGCGCAGTAAAAGAACACCCTGTGTGGCGGATGCTGTGTGTGCGTACGTGGAGAGGTAAGTGTACGCTACCACGCAGTAGCAGCGCTTGCAGAATAATCGTGTCCAGCTGATTTCCGTTCGTGGATGCTTCCGCCTTTCGGGCGCTTGCTTGTGCCGTGTGCAGCGCGACGTGTCGATGCGCATACACCACCCAGGCCGTTCCTTTGCCCGGACGATAATTACATCGGTTCTCGCGGGAAGCTACAGCCAAGGACACACTGCAGGGCCCACTGAAGAAGCGTCGGATCGAATCAATCATATAAGTCTTTTCGAAAGCTATATCGAAAGCCAACGGGAAGAACGGGAAAGGGAAAAGGAGTTAGACACAACGGACGGGGTGGAAAACAGGCGAAACGTGATTGAGTGCGATTGTGCCCGGCATCTGTGTGCTTTTTTTTATCGTAGACATTAGAGAGACTCTTCCTCAACCACGCAACGAGCGGGTAGCAGCAGCCATGGCTAGGCTTAATGCATTAGCCAAGTGTGGATTATTAATCAGTGTCGTTACCATATGCTATCGCTATTACGTCGAATAGCGTCGCAGAAAATCGCGCCAGATCACATAATGGATGGAACAGAGCAAAACGACAGATGGGGAGAGAGAGAGAGAGAGAGAGAGAGAAAGAAGGGTGGAAGCGCTGGGCATGATTTGGATACATAAATAATGGTATTAAGTGTGTGCGTTTCCGTACCGCAGTGCCAGCGGAGGTTTGGTGGTTACAAATGGGTACAAAAATGCCTGTAATAGCTGTAATGGAATGTCGGTTACTGAAAATTAATCTTGTGCGCGTGTCGCGTGTTGGTTCGGCAGCGATGCTAATTCCTCTTGCAGACCGCCGCAACCCTTACTTTACGCGTTTTATTTTAATAGATTTTCAAACTTAACCCACAAGCAGTAAAGCGGTAAATATAGCCAAAACAACGGATTACCGGATACACGAGCGCGTTGCCGGATGTGTGCGTTATATTGCAATTATAGCGTGCTGCTATCGTAGCACACCGGATGGTGTAGTACGATGCGTCACCGCGCTCTCGCTTGAGTGTGTGTGAGTGAGCGAGAGAGGATCGCTTTCGCATGAGAGATCGAATCCCGCCGCTACAAGCTTGTGCCGCGCTTCCTGATCGGGGATGGAAATAAATATTTGGGATTAAAAGAAATGTGCGTATTTATAAAAAAATCATAAAAAACAAATCCATGTAATCCTTGAAAGTATGTTCCAGCCATTCCAAAGAAATTGTGTGGATATTGCTGTTAAATTTCAAGGTATATCAAAGCATTTTCCTATGGCATGCGGCAGCTTTGGTCCTAAGCAGTAACGCATACGCGGAAATTTGGACAGTTTTTTACAACTTATTTTTTTCACATTTTTCGTACCCAAGTGACTAAAGGAAATGTGTGCAATAAGTAACACTAAACCGACTGGATCCGCCGTCTTCAATCTTTCAATAAGTTTTAAATAATACTAATAGTTCCTTTTTGTTTCGATCAATATGTTGTGGAAATTATAATTTACTTATCCCGATGAGATTTATACCCGGATACTAAATAAAAGCGTTTCTTTTGATATGGGTCGATTAACCGGCAAGCGACCGTTTCCGACCACCTCCAAAGTTGGTTCTCCCCAGTGTTCCTCCATATAATGTTACTGACTATCATTCAGATTTGTATCATTTTTGGCCCCATAGTAAAAATAATGTTCTTTTTTTATCTATTTTGAAATTATTATAAAACAGTTTACTTTCAATTTGTTTACCACTAGGACATCGTTATAAGTTATGAATTAAATGTTAAATGTCCTCCCAACTTTTCTCTAACGAATTTTAGTAAGTTGTACAGCGAAGATAGTTTAAGCTGACTTCCTTGTAACTGATTCTCTAACACAAGTTTTTCTGATCCAAGAATCCCTGTTTCATGTATTGTATTAGTCGTATTACATTGTAAAGATAATACCAATGCCCTCTCAGGGTACTTCCCCAAACCGAGACCCACAACAGACCGCACCGTGTGTGTGTTGCCGGCGATGGTTTGTTTTTGTTACGGTGTCACACCGTGATTAGATAAGGAAGCGGCAATAGCGTCTTAAAAAGTAGAACAAAAACATACGAAAACCCAAAATAAATCGTTTCATTGTTTATGTTCGCGGGCGACCAGGGGAGAAGAGGGAAATTAAAAACCAATTCCCCCGAAAATGATGGCGCCGTTCTTGACCTCGCGCGGGTAAGATTTCATCCCGAGTGATGTTGCTCTGTATGACGTAGCATGTTCGGTGGCCATTTGTGGCAGCTTTTGGTAAAAGTAAATACACGTAGTCATGATTTTTTTTACGTTGGTAGTGGTGCATACGTGGCTAAACGGACGAAGCATAGCCAGGCTACCTACTTTCCGATTACTTTCTTGGGGAAGAAATGTGGGACGTGGGGGAAACTTTCGGCTACCCCCGCTGAACGAATGTATTCCGAGTGACGCACTTAGGCAATGACGTGTGCTCCAAACTCATCGATAGGGTTAATACATGGTCTCACTCACTCTTCCTCCGACCGACCACCAATCCCGACTCGATATCGGAGATTATGCTGTGGTTCGTTGCATTGACACGTTGGTTCTGTTGCTTCTTCAAACACACCACGTCATAGATCGGATGGCGGATGTGATAATGTTTTGTCGGTTGAATGGACAGCAGCCCTTGTTCCCCCTGTTGGCCGGCAGTACCCTGGGCTTTCTGGGTGGCACAGCAAGTATGCAAGGCCTTTCTCCGTATTACCGACGAATGCGTGGGTCAATTTGGTGTACATATCTCTGTCTCGTACGGGCTTCTGCACTTTCGATAAAAATAGAAACACAGACGTCACATCCGGAACGCCCTGTGTAGACCGTAGGCAGCTGATGCACGTTTCTTCACCCCTCGCTGGGCTTTCCTACTGCTCCTACTTGTACCATAAATCATCACACACGTTGGTTGGTTTGAGCGTAGTGAAGTGGAAGTAAATGGGAGCGAATGGGAACTGGCAGGGGGAGAATTTGTAGCACCCAAACGAATGATAAGAGCCGGCCCTTGTTCCTACAGCACGAGTTTTTTGGGGGGGGCAACCAGTCTGCCATTCCAGGACACATTGGGCATCTTGGAACATTTACCGGGATAGAACAGCAAATAGGACAAAAAGTATGAAATATTGTACTGTAGTCTAAGATCTACTAAAATAAAGCACAATTACATTGTTTTATATTATTTCTTTTCTAGATTTTAAAGTTTCGGCAATACGGCCTGGTCGTTCTTACCGAAAAGAAGTTAAAATTTCAATTTTGCAAAAGATTAATTTTTACGATAAATTTGTACAAACAAATAATTGAAAAATTGTATAAAAAAAACAACTTTTTCTTAGTTTAATCCTTAGTTATAAGGCAACAAATTTAACGAAAAAGCCAATTTAATTTTTTGAGGTTTCATCCCGGCAAAAGGTCACAGTGCAGAAGAAGTAGAAGGCAAGAAATTTGCCAGTCTGTAACACCCACATACTGATTGACCGATTAAATGCGACGCAGTATCTTACTCGGATCCCTATGTTCTTTGGGAACAACATCGTCTAATTTGTCTTGTAACTAACTGACGCTCTCTTTTTTCTTTCTTTTCTTCCTTCTCACGTGCTTACAGAAAACACTACTAGAGAGTCAAGTATTTGCATTCACTTCGTTTTGAAGTACCAACAATCGGAAGTAAACTAGCAACGATATCTTCACGGGGCATACCCACAGATGCTTACCGGGCTTCGACGTACGTTATCATCGGGAACTTGCAACAAAGTAGTACTGGGGCAGGCGTGATCCTTTCCTTCGCCGGGTGTAAGCCCATCAGTGCGAGAAGTGCCAAAGAGCAAGATAGAAAGGAAAGTGGAAGTGAAAGTAAAAGCAAACGAAGAACCGGGATAATGGTCGCATGTGCTGTAAGAACCGAACCGTGTTAGGAAACAAACACAAACCACGTTTGCGCTTCGTGCCAAAATCGTAAGGACTCTCGGAAAAGTGGCCCATGTCCTTTTGCAGAACGCGTTGAACGCGTATGTTAGCAGCATTTACTGGCCTGTGCACCAGTGCGTGTAAGCGGTGCGGCACCGACCGATTGATGAATTTATTTGGTGTGTGCTGTCCATGTTTTTCCCTTCCCCGCGTCGTCCCGTGTATCTATGCTGTAATTGGAGAAAGAGAGAAGCACGACGACCGGGCAGAGCGATAAGCAGCTGCCTGTTGCCGGCGTTTGCGTTTCGCGTAATGGTTTATGGGCTCGCGCGCACGCCATCGCCACAGTAAGCATATTGTCGCGCCTGGAAGCAGGCTTGTTTCCCCTCGCCGGTGGGACCGTGGGGATCCTTAGCCACTTTTAATACGTGGTCAGTTGATGACATTTTGTGTTATTGTGTTTCTGTGTAGGTGTGTGTATTTGTGTGTATATGTGTAATTGTGGAACGAAAAACAAAGCAAAACAAAGCCAAGTGGCAAAACGTGCCAAGTAGTGGCCATCCTCCGCAAAAAAAACGGAAATACTTTGTGCTTTTTGTTTCCCCTTTTCGATCAGTGCGCGGTTAGTAAACCGACTTAAATAAATCACGACGGAGTGTGACGGTAGAGCCGGTGCCATCCGCACATCCCGATTTTCGATGGTAAAGGCACCACTATTGTCGACCGCTTCCCAGCAGCAGCCGCCGAAGCCCCAGTGCCCGAAGGAGATCATCCACCAGCCGTCCCCGCCGGTCGTGCTGTCCTGTTCATCCGCTTCCGCCCCGTCCACCTCGCAGGTGCTGATACAGCAGCCGCACCATCATCACCATCAGCATCACCACCATCATTTGCTGCCCGCGCACGCAGTGCAGCTTCAGCCACCCCAGCAGCAGCAGCCGCCTCCCCAACAACAACCGCAGCCGCCACTGTTTAGCTTCCCTCCTCCACTGGCGGCGGCAACAACGACAACACACACGACGGCATACTATCCGATCGGGCCGGTTAAGAAGCATCGGCGGGTGCAAATACAGATGGCCACAGAACCTCCGCCGGTCGGTACGGGCGGTATCGTCGTGACGAAAACGGCCACGACGGCCGCCATCGCCGTGGTGGCACCGACCGCCCGGAATGCGGTCGCAATGGCGACCGGTTCGCTAGGCAATTGCGTTACCACAGGCACGGGTGTTCCGCCACCACCACCAACGGCGGCCCAAGCCGCTTGCAGCGGTGCCGCAACAGTCGTTCAATCGGCCACCAGTCAAACCCAACAGCAGCAGCAGCCAATTCTAACCCTAGCACCGGCCGGTACGACGGCCGTTACAGCGATGAAAGGGATAACGCAACCGACGCTGCAGCACCAACGGATTCAATCGATGCACCACATCCATCACCATCACCATCATCAGCTTATCAACGGCATACCGGCGACGGCCGGGCAGCGGATGCCGGCCAATGCGGCGGCCGCCGCTGCCGTGGTCGCTTCCACTGCGACGCATACGACCCACACACCGGCGCAGGCCGGTTGGCCGATGGTCGAGCCGGTGTTTCACTTCGGGCCAGGGTTCGAGCTGGAAACGCGCCCGTTCTGTCCGGCCCACACGCCCACGTCCGACCATGTCGTCCTGTTTCACGTGCGACCCGGGGTAGCAGTCACGTTCCAGATTGCGGGCAACCGGGAAACGATACGAGGTAAGTGATCGCCTTCGTTTGAACCGTCTTTCTTTCATGCATGTTTACTTGTTTCAGGGTGTGTGGTAAATCGAACAGTCTTTCACGGGGGTTTTCTTAATGCAGAGCAATCGAAAAGGGGACAATTTTTGATGAGAAGAAACACCTGTAGCATACGGAATACGCAAGCCACCGGCCCAAACAACCATTCGTATCGCTAACACGTGGTCAACCCCATTGAGTACGATAACTTTTACCGATCGGCTTGTTGGCTGGCAGCTGATAACGGGCTGCTTCTTTTTCGGGTCGAGTTTCGCTTTTTTATGATGGAAAGCTGCCACAGGTGCGCCACCGCCGTCACCGCACAAAGCAAGACGTAAGGGACGCCAACGCATCACGACACTTTAATTGTTTTATACTATCACCCCCCGGTCGCGATGTGTCCCATTCCCTAGCAATCCCCTCGCTGTAACTTTTTCATCAGACCAATAAAACCCACACTTCGGTAGGTTTATTTGGTCGTGTCGTTCTGGTAAGGGGGATGGGGTGATGGTGGGTGGTGATGGAGCACGAAAAACTGTGTGAAATGTGGTGACAATTTGCGTCAATGTAAATTTACAAACCTTTCCCCCTTGGCGACGGGGTTGGACATCGCGAGGATTATTAATAGTCACCCGTCCCATAATCCCGGGCCAGGATCAAACGTAAATTTTTTGGGGTTGTGAATTTTAATGTTGTTTAAGGGCGGACTTCCAAGGACACAACGCGGCACAGAGACTGGAAATGGAAAAGAACGAGAGCATACTGAAGGTTATCTCATTACTCCGACCTGAAGTTTCAGGCTATTGAATATCACTCGTCGCTTCTTGTTTCTTTGTGCGAGCTGTTCCACTTTGCAAAACTAGATATTGTGGGAAAAATTATGGCCCCGAATCAGAATCCGCACCGTCCATCGATCTTGGGTGGGCTCCTCGTAGAAGAAACAGGTAACGGAGAAGAGGCTACAGGTTGTGTGTAGGTGTGTTGGGAAAGGAAATTATGCGAACAGCCGTCAACAGCGAGCGAGTCAGACATGTTCCTGGCACCGGCAACGGCAGCAGCAGGTTGCTCTTGATGGAACGCAGAAAGGTGATAAATTTGATTTTCAAATGGGTACCCACCTTGTTGTCTTCGCCAGTCGTTCGTCGACCCTGCTCTAATGCTTGCAGCACACTGGCCAGAAGGCGCGACCGGTGACGCTAAAAGTCACCTCCAGAGGTGAGATGGATTCGCATCTCGGATCACGAGGCACTCGCGCCTTCCGTCGTGCGTCGTTGAGCCAGCACAATAGGGGTTTAGCGGTAGAGAAGGATTGGAGGGAAACTGATGTAACGGTGACGTTCCGTGATAGTGTGCCTTCCCCCCTCCCCTCCTCCCTTCTCTTTTTTGGGGGTCATTTGGAGGAGGTTGTACTACGGGGAATGGAAATTAATCCATTAGTTCCGGCGCACTCCGTTAAGGAAAGGATCCCAGGGAATGGCACAAGTATGCCTCGCTCGGATGTGTGTTCGAATTGGAATATGCTTATGCAAAAGAGTAAAGCGAAGGGAGAAAAAAAAACGTGTATGCAAACGTTGCTAAAATGTCTGAATCCGTGCCATTCCGTTCGCACACTCGTGTGTTAGCCTGGATTGGCTGTTTACACTGAATTCGAAATCATATTTGCGTTCGGAAGTGTGTTGCGCTGTATGCGTGCACGATTGGGCAAACAATGTGCCACGGCTTCCGCCCAGACGGGACAGGGCGTAGACAGGGTAACGTTTATGCTGCCACTGTGCCTCTCTCTTCTTCCACTTTCGTGCATAATATCAATGGTAAAGTAACGATCGGTTCTGATCGTCCGTTCCGTCTGGGTGTGCGACAAGTACGGCAAGGTGACTTGTGCAGTAAACGAGTGCGACGGCTACGACATATGGTACTGCGACACTGCTGCAAGTCCCCGACGACCCTGACATATCCACGGTATTGACAACTGCGTCATCGCCGTGCTTCAGGATATGTGCAATATGTTGACACGACTATGGGCTGATAAGCCGCGCCAGCAACAACCTTTCCAACCGTCCAATCGGTCAACATGCCATGGAATTTTTCAGCATGTTTCGAGCGGCACAGGTTCCCTCCTGATCCGGTGCCCCGGGTCCATATCGTGTGGCGAAGGCGTTGTAACTCGATGAGCTGATAAATTGGCCCTTTTAGAAACGCGACCGATGATGATCCAATTCCTACTGTCCTATTCCACCCTGTGGGCTATCGACGGCTCCAGTTGTCCATTGGCAGTAACGATGGTAACTGGATACATGGGGCGAGCTTAACAAGGGAAAGAACCCGGAACGAAACGCTCACTCTGACGTTGGCAAAGCTATATCGAAGAAGAAGATGCCGGGAAGATGCATCTTCCGCGATTCCCTCTATGTCTCTCTCTCTCTCTCTCTCTCTCTCTCTCTCTCTCTCTCTTTCTCTATCTCGCTGTCGAAGCGGCAAGAAGCGGCAAAGCTTAATTTGTTGAACCAAATCATTAATGAATTTGACCTTCGGTTCCTATTCAAATCGGTTGCCCGCACACACATACGCATTGGCTTCAGTCCAGAATGCAATTGTCATCGATATATGTGTATATAGGGGATGAAGCGATACGATACTCCCGTGTATCCATGCTGTGCTCTCTGCTAACCAGCCGCCCAGTTAAAAGGGTGGGGGGAGGGGAGGAGGGTTTTGGAATCGGGAAGCGATAGATTTTAACTCGCTCAATATAATGTTTCCAATATTTCCACTACCTCATGACCGTGCGCCCCGTGAGTTGGAGTGTGAGCGTCCAGTGGCAAAATGCTTTTCGATCGTCATTCCGCATTCATGATGATACCGCTCTTCCTCCCCGATTATAGCCGGAGCTGCAATAAATCTGATCGTAATAAAATCGTTGTATTTAAGTCTAATCTTCCCCTCCTCCCTCCTCCGGCAGTACAGACATAAACCAAAGGGATGCAATGGCATTGGAATGAGGGTCTGGATAGAGGCCCTTGAAGCATAACATTCCTCCCCGAATTTGCTTTTCATCAACTCTGCGCAACGGATTCCGGCTGAAATTAAGCACGCGGGCAACTTGTTGCAAATCCTCCGCCGTGTTCTCTGTGTGCGGTAGTGCTGCTGCCGCTGCCGCTGCAGTCGGTCCGAGAACGAGACACACAAAAGCCCCATCCGGATTGTATATTGCATGGTCGAACGGAGCGGGCAAGTGTTGTGTGTGTGGTGGGGGGTGATAATCTGCCACTCGACTTCCTCGTCGAATAGAATATGCGCCGCCCGGCCATGTCTTTTATGGGCCATAAATCGTATGTTACAGTTGGCGCACGCATGGCGGCGATGGCGGCAATGGTAGACACCGACGCCATCGTCTTGGGTCGTCTTGGCTTCCCTACGTTCCCTCCCTTCGCTAAACTCATTTCGCGAAAAAAGGGTTTCTCTTCTCCTATTTTGATGGTGGTCGGTCGTGGCCATGCGAAAAGAGCGATGATCCTCGTCAAGATCCCTTGAGGTAATGTGGCGGAGGGGTCTTTGCGTTGGAAAAGGAAGGGAAAGGAATTGTGTTGGGGGGAGGGCTTCCTTTCGGTAAGTTTTTTGGTTGGTAATGTTAAATCTGGACGGTGTGTATGCATCGGCAACTCCACTGCTATTATGTGTGCCTGCCCAGCCACAACACAAACAAAACGAAGAACTCGCTGGAGAAGTTTCAGAGAAGTCATTTTGCACTCCCTGCTACGTTCTGCGTGGCTGTGTGTTTGTTTGCACGCGTACACCAGAGAAGGGAAGATGCTAGCAGATATCCACACCGAAAGCTTGTGCAGAAGGCAAAAAAACGCAGGCCCTGGGCCATCGAGAATCATAAAGAAATACTCCTTCGTGGTCTTTCTCGTTCTGCAGAAATAAAACATCGCCGTGTTTGGAAGGGTTGGTAACAAGCAGCAACATGAGTACGTGAAGTTGTAAAAAGTAGAGTGCAGTCACAGAGTGCAGCAGCAGCAGCTTTGTCGCAACTAACCTGGCAGGAAGAGGCTCATAAAAAATGTAATTATTGTTGGTTTGATGAGCAGCAGACCGATGTTGGGAAGGTTAACGTTCATGGTGGCGTCGTTGTCCACGTTGACTGCTACGAATGATCAGCCGGAGGGTGATGCAAGGTTAGGGCAGGCCGTGGTTGATGTCTTCCTTTGCATTCGAAATTGTGCAGACATCTTCTGGTGGGTGCATAAAATGTAAAGTTGCGCAGGGAGGATGTTCCCCAACAATTCAAGGTTGTGTGGAGTTAATAGCAGAGGGCTTGCTATCTATAAATGTTTAAATTGTTTTAAGCCAACGAACTAACTGTTTTAACTAGTAATTTTTGTGTGATAAAACCCCTTCCCGCAGCACCCCCTGCATATCTTTTCAATGTTCCCATTTTCGATTAATTACGTTATCTGTTCGCTCTAAGCTCGGTAGGATTGATAAATTGAGGTTATGTGTTTGGAGTCTCGAAATATCGATCGTGACGAGTGGCTTATACTATTAAAATGCACACAGTATGCTCTGCATATCGTCCCAACGCT
Organism: Anopheles epiroticus; assembly: GCA_000349105.1. NCBI lineage: Eukaryota > Metazoa > Arthropoda > Insecta > Diptera > Culicidae > Anopheles > Anopheles epiroticus. The sequence continues at coordinate 129,295 of KB670036.1, read as the reverse complement.
ACGGAAGTTCTTAATACCATCCTCCCCAGCTGCACAGTGCTTAAGATAGGGAAACATATCGTCGTCGTCGTCGTCGTCGTCGTCGTCGTCGTCGTCGTCGTCGTCGTCTACTACCCAATATCGATGGAGCCGGGTCGTATAATGATAAGCTTTTCGAGGGATCAATTTTCCGCTCAATAAAATGGGTGATGGGGAATGGTGGAAGAATTCTGGAAGCTCTCACTCTCTCTCTCTCTCTTTCACTCTCTAGCTTTTCATCACGGTCACACCGTGGCAAGTAAATTGGAGCACGAGCACTAATAGCCCGACAAGTCTCTGAAGCATCCCGCTTAGTGTGTGACAGGGAAGAAACCAGATGAACCCATCAAAATATTAAGTTTCCATGTCACGAAATTTTCAGCGGTAATGTTCTTAAAGAGACATAGCCATAGTAGGATCGTTCGGTGTACTCGCTTTTTTGACGCTCGCCGGTATTTCCGGCAAAAGGATGCAAAGCGCAGTTGTGGCATTCGACGGTGGCAGTAATGAGAAAAGTTGTCGTACGAAAGGATGTCGGGTGGATCGTCGAGCGATACGGGGGCAATGTGATGAGATGTTTTGTAGGGTGCATTAACCGAAGCAATTTCTTCTTATTGCAATATATCTATAATGTGTTTTCTAAATCGTCTTGAAGGTGAAAGAAGGGCATAAAGTAGCTCCATTTTGTGTGCCGATAAAATTGAAAGGCGAATGGCCTTTCCACATACGACGTGTGTAGTGTGTGCATTGGGGGTTCATGTGGTTTGTGCAATTTTTTCCATTACAACCCTCTCGTCCTCGTGCTCCTTCGAATGGTGTAACAATGCAGTGCAGCAACATGCAGGAAAGTGCACGTGAAATATGAGTGCTATCGTGATGAACGACATAAGGTTGAACGAGCTTTTCGTGCCGGTGTCGTCGTCTGGCTGCTAGTGGTGCGAGGACACCAACGCCTTCAGCAAGACGTTCTCTGCGTCGTTCTACTCCACCGCCCGGCTAGACCCAGCTTCCCTCACCGGGAAAGTCACTGCAAAACGAGCACCACTCCGTTGACGAGCGGCTTAAGTGCGGGGTTGTCGGTACTTCGTTAGCGATTCCTTAATGCATCCTTCTCGATCCGATGTTTGCTCCTTTGGTAGGCACATGAATGGGGTGGTCGGGGAGGTTCCACCACCCATTGTCCTTTCCAGATGGTCCTCCCGATAAGAACCTGTGTGCCGCCCCGGATTTCTTCCGCTACGAGCCCAAGTGTACTAAAAATGAAGTGCACACCATCAGCATATTCTCTGTGCCGTTGGTTTTACATGGCACCGTGTAGTTTCGTTCCAAAAATTCTGCAGCACACTATCTCACCGTTTTCCAGTTTTCCGTTCCGCGCGCGTGTGTTTGTGTGTTGCATGAGGAAAATATATGTTAGGTGTGTTTGCGCGGAACGGTCGACACACAAAACACACATGATGATGGAAGTTTGGCGTTTGCCTGCCGGGTCGTTGACAACATCGCACTTTTGCGTTGTACGATGTTGTACGATGTGGAGCAGCATGGACCGTACCAGCATGTTAGAGATACAGAGAGAGGGGGTGGAGCATGGGAAGTGGTGGAGATATAAAAATGGATGCTGAACAAATTCGAATCGTGTTGCGCGCGCGCCCTTGTTGTGAAGGGTTTTGTTGAAAAACCCGGTGACAAGCAAGATGGACCGAAAATGTGTCGCCGTACGTTGGTTTCCTCGTTTTTTTCCTTGTGGCCTTTTTCCTCGTCTCCGAAAATACCACCGTGGGTTCGTGGGAGGGATTATTAAACGGGTACACATGACTCCACCGAGAACCACCGGCGAGGAAGCGATACAGCAAGGAGCTGCCGGAAAGGCCAGGGAAGCATTAGTCCTTCTTAACCTCATTTTCTTTTCCTCAATTATGTATGTTTGTTTGTTTTCGATAACGCGTTACTTCGCGCCGCTCGCCTCACCACCGTTTGGTGTGGAAGCTGTAAGGGCCCGCCGGAACGAACACCACACAGCTCTCCGGTTTGGAATGTAATAAAACGACTCCCGCGTGTGCCCCCACCGTTGTGTCCGTTTTCCTCCGTCGTGCAACGAGCATTCCTGTCGCTGCTGTTGCACAAACAACAATGTTTCCAGTGCTTTTCAAGGCCGATGACAATACTGGTTTTGGAGTGTTTGTTTTTGCAACTCTCCCCCCGGATGGAAAATGATGCTATTCTCTCTCTATACTTTGTGCTAAACCACCCCTCACCCCACCGTTGTTCCTGGCAATGCACCGAGGTGATGTTCTACGCTGGAGGTTCTAGCACTACCACCCCCCTCATTGCAATTGCACAGTAAAAAGTGCACTTTTGTAGTAAATGTCATCCGTGGCAATCCATTCAGACAGTGAGAGAGGTCATTCCCGTGCGGGCTGGAAAACGAGTCGGATATTAAAGTTCACTTTTTTATTTTTGGTGCTCAATGCTGTGACAGTTTGTTGTGGTGATAATAAAACTCGGCAACCAGTAACAAGAAACTACGCTCTCCTGTCGGCAACAGCAAGCTATTCAATCCCCGGTTATGTGGTTTTACGATAGTGGAATTTGGGGCAAGTGTGTCACTTTAAGCAATTTTCGTTCTATGACCTACTGGAATCCTTACTTGCTAGAAAAAGAACTTAAAATTGCAAAAAAAAGAATTGTAAATATACCTAACTCAGGACAACAAACTGCTTAAAGAATTTGTGTCGTTACATTCCAGGTGTTTGGTAAGCAGTTTTCCATGTAATACCGTGTCCTTGCGCGGCTCACACATTTTCTTTCCATCCTGTGGTTACCACAGATAAATTATACTCACAGCTTCTCTATTAACTCAACAATATTTCTTGGAGATCAACTTTCAACAAGAAAAAAGAACAGCAAAGAGATGGCACTTTAGTCGCCAAGTTCTTTGTGAAATGAAAACGTTGCATCGAAAGCACATCAGTGCTCTGGTTAAGCCTTGACCCTACTGGGTTGTTGTGCCACCGAAGAAGAAGAAAATTTTTCGTATGACCAAATCTGTAATATCAATCATACAAAAACCGTGTAGGAGTAGTCGTAGACGATCAAGCAACGACTCTAGCCTAAAAGTCCGTTATTTACAAAATTTAGTAAAATATTTCTAGAGAAAAGAAAAAAACCCTAATCGATTCTAATTGTTCGGTAATTCAACGTTGTTGAAAGAATAAATATTCGAGATGGCACACATGCTCCCATTTCCCCTGCGCCCAGCATCTTCACAACAATTACATTTTTCTTTGGAGAGGACCTTTTTCCAGCGCTCTGTGCGAACAGTGGCACTTCCGACGTCTCGGGTGTGTGTTGGAAGTCGGTAGACCTTGAGGAATCGTGAACTGCAAGACACCCAACACTGTTACTGTTTGCGGTGGACGTCATCTTCTAGGTGTCCAGTGAATAGCTCTGCCTCATCTTTCTTGCGGAAAAAGAGAAGCTAAACACGCTAACTGTTCGCGTGTCCCATTAGACGATGGGAACCAACGCCATGCAATGCAAGTTGAGCGCGGGAGGCATCTTCGTGCTTGATTTACTGCATGATGTGGAGTACTGCATCTCATCTTTCATCCTCTGTTTGTGTGTGTGTGTGTTGTACGGATTGTCGGGTGGTCCGGATCCGTATATTTGGTTCATTTGATGCACCGGTCAAATTGGTCTTTGTTAATGGTTGTGTTGCGGCGTGGAGTGGAGCAAAAAGCCGAACGGGTGCCCGATGGTGGGTGTAATCTGGTACAAGTGGTTGCACGTTGTTGCACTAGCGGACGGTATTAAAGTTGGTCATCTCTCTTCACCACCGTTTTTGTTTGGTGTAAGGTGGCCCACAAATGAGCTGCTAGAACTGGGAGGAGGGTCAGTTCCTGGGTTTTCCCGCACGCAAGCACCCAGAACCAGATGGATTGGACGTCCTCTCGCCGCGACTGTGTCTCCCTCTCCGTCATTCTCACTCCTCAATTGATGTTGTGGTGGTGCACTGGCGGTCGATTCATTGCAGTGGAATGCGGTGTGCACAGCGGATCCAAAGAGCTGCGAGCGAGACTCAGAGGCTGACATCATGCAGCGTGTTGCAATATATTGCATACACAGACACAGAAGACGACGTTGAGGGACTAAGCAGCTGTAAGCGGAGCGTGCTGGTGGACGACGCTGGGCCAAGTGTGTGCCAAGTGCGCGTATGCGCGCGCGCCGACCTTCCGCGTGCACAGAACTAACCCGCGTCGTCAGATCCCCGGTCCAGGCCGGTGATTATTCCGTCTAATTGAGTTCGAGTCAATTAGTTTTCTCTCTCGCGCTGGCCCTTGTCAAGACACCCAAAGAAAGTCGTCGTCGTCGTCGACGCTTCTCTTGCACCCATCCAAGTAGTGTGAAGTGGAAATCAAATCAACTATTTCTAAAAAGCTACATGAATGGATAGAGGAAGATGCTGTAGATGCGGTGTCGGGACTGCCAAGGAGTCCATTTTTGCGACAATCATTTGTTAATTGTTGCTGAAAGCTCGGGGTAAAACGAATTATGTGTCGCATTTGTCACGTCCTGTTTGGGAGGGTCTCTTGAGGAAGAAAGACTATGGTATTTATATGGTTCTTCTGTTTCTATTCTACCGGCGAACAAAGATCCGTTTTGTTGTTCATTTGAGTTCGTTTTAGAAATGGAAACAGAAATGACGGTTATACATAAAACGTTTTCTAAACACAAACATCTTGCGATGAGTCTTCTTCTGCATGGTGATGATGATGAAAGAATGCAGCTAAGAAGTGAGAGAGCAAGTATGCGAACGCTACCTCTCTCGCTCACTTGCAAGGGCCGTGGAAAGGGAAGTGACTGTATCGCTGGAGAATGCCGCTGAGGTCTGGTGTGCGCATTCCAAGATCGTCGAGCATCACCACCACCAGCATAAACTCGGGCACCGAAACTTCCTTCTCGCATATACAGTGCGCGAAACTCTTTTCAGTGCAGACACATTTTTCTACCAAAAAGTAGAGGCGAGTGGGGAAAAAAATCCATCGGAAATATTGGAAATTCTCAATCGCTCAATGTTAAATCGGATTCTACGAAAACAATTTGCAAAATGAAACCAGAAACACCAACATACAAATTTCTGCGTTTGTTGATTTGGGTTTTTTTCCAAAACAGTTGATATTCGTTAACAGAAAATACGAATTTGTGTAGAAACATTAAAATTAAAACATACGTAGGTAATAATAATCAACAAAATATCGACAAATTACCCTAGACTGAATATTTAATAAAATGTGTGTAGGCCCATATGAATTTCCCGCACTGTATAAGTCACTTTAAGCGAGTGCGTACGCCGAGTGAGCTGGTGTGCGTGTGAAGGTGGACCAACATTCTTTGGTGAGCATAAAAAAATATGTTACTCGCCCTTCTGTGTGTTGGTTAGGGGTTGAAGGTAGTATGTTGGCTACGCGCATAAGCTATCTTGCTTGTCCGTTTTAAGGGCGCTTCTCTCCCGATAGTCTCTCTCTCTCTCTCTCTCTCTCTCTCTCTCTCTCTCTCTTTTGCTCTCACCCGCACCCGTATGGTGGCATTTTTTGTCCGCTGTGGCGAGCACACCGTCGTGGCATAATCTTCTCCCTTCTTCTCAGCGACACGTACCCCATGGAACACACTGTCCTTTCATGTGCGTTGCTCATGTCCGTGACGAATTCTCTTTGGTGAGAGAACCATCATCATCATCATCGTTCTCACTAGTGGTGAGAAACGTTCGCCCTGTCTCGCTTTCTCGCCACCGCTCCGGCGCAGGGTTTTGTTTATGCACCGTCGCGCCGTCCTCACCCCTCGGCCGTGAGGCGTAGACCCGACGGACGAGACGTACGAGGGTTGATTGGAAAGTGGCCAGCAACCACCCCTTAGGGGTGATCCGCTCACGCAGCCCGCTCACAGTTGCAAGTGACGTGTGCGCACGAGAACACACACAGTTCCTTTCTTTTAGTCGTATTGCTTCTGCGTTTGCTGTGAATGAGCTCTATCCCCGCTCACAGTGCTTACAAAGCCGCTTTTCGTGCTGCTGTGAAGGAAATTTGGTAAACAAATTGGGAAAATGAGGTTTTTTTCTTGTGTGTGCGCGATTTGTGTTGGAAAATGTGTTTGGGATATCTAGGCTTTACAGGGAGAAGTTCCATCCAATCCTTCCATCAACCAGAAGGGACAGGGAAAATGTGCAGGATGGATGTAGAGTCTCATCTTCACCCCGTCGCCGTTCGTTCGTTTGAGAGAAGCAAACATTAAATGACAGTGTTGTGCCGCGTAGCCGCTTTTCCTACCAACATTACTGATCAAGTTCCATTATTGCTTGATACTACCACTGCTACTACTACTACTACTACTACTGTGGCAGCTAACAACCCCAAATGACCGTGTTGGAAAGGGGTTGAAGCGACACAACGACGGCGGCGCGACCACTACCCTGTATTAGCGTGTGAGTAGTTGGGAGTCATCACCATCCCTCACCATCCCGCGCACCCCATCTGGTTGATTCTGCTTGTGTGAGTGTAGTGTGCGCGCCGTGGAGCTATTTCGTGTCGAATGTGCGCGATCAGCGGGGCCGCCCCCTTCCCTGCTGGGATAGGAGTGGGTCGTGACACAAACCCTACCGTATGGAGTGCGATCGCGCGTCCACCAAATCTCGCGGGAGAGAGAGATAAAGAGAGAGAGAGAGAGAGAGAGCTGCCGAGACCGCGATTCCGTGTGTGGTGCAGCGCGCACGACTCTGCGTGCGCGGCGCCGCGCTCTCTATAGGCCTGGTGGCGTCGTCGTGGCACAAGCCTCAACCCCACACAAGGGCAGCAACCGCTGGTGAACGCGCTGGGTTGTGTCGGAGTGCGTTACGGAGTGCCAGAGAAGATCGAATCACGGTTTTCCCTGCTTTTCTTTGCGAGTTTAAGCGTTTTTTGTGCGGATGTACGTGTTGTAAAAGTTGTGTTACCTTTCTGTTAAAAGTTTGTAAAAGTTGAAAGATTTGTTGTTTGCAAAAAGTTGCGTGTACCAGTGTGCCTTGACGTGTGAGTCATTAGTGAGTGTGGAAATCTTAAGCGGTCGCGTCTGCCTGCAGTCAACACGTTGCACTTGCTTCAATATGTGGAAGATAGTGAACAAGACACACCGTGTTTGTGTGTGGTTGAAGGAATGGAAAATTCGTGCACATCCCGTACTTTACACCATGTTGCGTTATGTTGTGGATTTTCCCCGACTGGCCTCATTTCTGTCCCTCCCTGCCCTGATCGCCGATGCCCGTACGTGTTGCGATCAGCTCGTCTAGCAAGACTTTTAACAGCTTCTAGTCCCAAAAGCACACAATAGCAGTGATGGTGCGTGTGTGTTCCGTTGTTTTTTTACGTATGATTCGGCTTAGCTATGTCTGGTAACCCAGTTGCAGTCCTGTTGGAAGCATTGATGGGCTATAGGATTCAAGAAAACGCCCCAACGTGCTTCCAACACGAGAAGAAGCGCACCGAGCGCGAAACGATAGCGGAGGCCGATGGATAATTGCAACAATTATTATTATTGTGCTTTCGGTTGGTGTTTTTTCGTACGTTCCACCCAAGTGAGAAGGTTGTCTGCGGTGGTTTTTATCTCTCCTCTTTTTATTTCGGAATGTAGACCACTAGGGTGTCCGAAAACGGGAAAACCGTCGTGTTGCAGGCAGCGGCAGGGGAGGCCATCGATCGAATGCCGTCGAACTTTCGTTTTCGCTTTGTTTGGTACACCGCTGGCCGCGGATACATATTGGCGCTGCATAAAATACAATCGTTTCCCTTCAACCCAACCAGCAGGGAGTGCATTCCACCTTCCCTCCCCATAAGTTGTGCCGTGAAATCATCAAAAGAAGAGACAACAAGATGTAGACGCACACAGACACCACCAAGTTTAGTGCGGAAAAGCGAGATGTTGCCGATGATGGTGGTCAACTCTTTGGGTGGTTTTGGGGTGTATGCGCGCTTTTTTTTTTTGTTTGGTCACTTTTCCATTCACCGATCCATCATCAGCAAACCGCTTTGGAATGTGGCGCTTGTGAGGAAGTTGACCTCTTCTCTTATGTTGTAGCTTGTATTTTTTGCTCACTTTTTTATAAATCGTCTCACTTTATGCTTGCTGCTACAAGAGTATACATGTACCAGCCCCAAGAGACATGGAATTGAGATGAGTTGGTACTCTTTCAGTTTTTCTTGTTCCGCTGCTTCTCTTCTTGAAGACGCGCCGAGTGGCTAGAAATGAAATTTTCCCTCTTGAACACCAGTGGGCCGCCCACTGTTGTTGTGAGCGTGTGTTCCCTCTCTCCATTTGTTGTCAAGGCAGTGCATGCCCTGCATTGCGTGTGCTGCTGCACGTAAGACAAGTGCATCTGCATCCACATATACACAAACACAGACGCCCAGCAGAAACACGGCGGGATGTGAAAGCAGATCCATATTTCCAGCCTCCCCTCTTTCACCCTCTCCAAATCCAACGTACTGGAGATGGAAATCTGTTGAAGATGTCTAGAGTGAGAGAGAAATGTGAGTGAGAAATAGAGAGGGAGATAGAGCTAGAGAATGAGCGTGGTGTATTGTGCTTGGCAACATGCTGACTTAGAAATGGTACGAAGGAAGAGGCAAAATGGGGGTACAATGTCAAGCCTTGTGGAAAAGCTGGAAAAGCGCCCCGGGTGGAAAAGATGAGCAGCAGCAAAGATGGAGCAGAAAACACGAACGCTAGCACACTGAAACAAACAAAGGAAGAGAGACACACGTATGCAAACATTGCATCAGGAAATGGGAAAATAGGGTGCAAAAGATGGCAAGTGAAGCGAGAAAGGGAGAAGTGAAACAGTTTTAAAGACTGTAAGTTGGAATCAAAAAGCGGAAGGTTAGACCAGGCAAGCCCGGGATATAAAAGGAAACAAACCCAAGAAAAAGAAAAGGAAAAAGATATAGAAAAAACCAACCAGACAATAACAAAACACAAAAAAGCTACGTTTTTGTGATTAAACAGTTGTTTATACACTCATGAGGAGAGTCTAGAGGAGAGACAGTATGGTTGTTTTGGTGTTTTTTTTTATCTGTAAAACTGCTGTTACACTCACTTTTTTATACGTGGCGACTTGGGTTTGTATGAGTCAGAGAGACTGAAGGAATGTCAAATATGTGTGACACGTAAAACAGCTCTTGAGGCACGTTTGAGAAATGTGCATAGACACAATTAGAGAGTTGCTTTTTTATGTAATTTTCGGAATTCCAATCTCCTGAGTTGTGCCATATGGATTTACTCACTCTCTTTTCTTCTTTTAAACTATATTTTTGTGTGCTAAGTTCCCTTCCCTTCCTTAAGGGTTTCCCTAAGTGCTAAGAAGATCTCAGGATATTGGGTATATTGTTCCCTATAACATTTGTGAAGAGCGATTCAGCGATAAGATTCGAACCCACGACTCTCTCTCTCTTTGAGAGACTGTGCTGCGTGTTGAAGCATTTGCCCCCAGGGTCATGGGCCTTGCGTCTCTACTGGTTCTACTAATACCGAACACATTATTTGTCCGCTGTTTTGCGGATGACAAATAGTGAGGTGTGGAAACGGTACGCGGATGTTTACCCAGTTGCGTCTTCTACCGCGACGTGTACGTGATCTGATCTACAGCAGAAAAAGCATCAAATGTTTGCCTCGCATCAAACCATCGGCACGACAGATGATTCGATTAGGGATTTTCCAGGGTGTTTCGCGTACTCGAAGTGAGGGGATTTTTCGTTTGGGGATTATCGCCAAGCGAGAGCAGCATCCCCCGAACGTTGTCGTTGCTGGTGTTTGTTTGCAAGGAACAATTTCAAGATATAAACGCTCTCGCACATCTCTCGCTCTCCTTCAACCTTTCAATAGCCGATCTCGATCGATGAACGATCGACAACCTGGCTAATGAGAGATGATCGCGGGATGAAGCGGCGTTGCTCCTAAGAAATCAGTCCCCTCCCGTGGACATTCGAGAGCAAAACGCGGTGTCGCAATTGACAACCGTGCTGCGCCCGGTCAGCCCTCCCTCTCTTTCCCCTTGCTGGATGGAGCCCGATTGTCGTGAGAGCCAAGCTGATGTCGCGATGCTGCTGCTGCTGCCGGTCCGCGAAGGGTTGATATTCCGCAGTCGTGGCACTTCACACGCGGCGATCTCAGGCGCGCGCGCGCACACTACTGCTCGCACGGCTTCGACTTCAGTGTTTTACCATTTTTCGATCAGCTTTTTCGGTTGGTTTTTCCTGTTTGAAGTTGATGGTGTTTTTATTTGGGGGGGATATTTTGTGAGTTGCCGTGTTTGTGTGTGTTTGTTCTCGGTGATAAGAGACAATGACGGGGCTGGATGTGCTAGATCCGTGTCGCCGTGTCAAAAGTGTATCAATCGGTGAGGTTGCGGCGAGATACGCGTGCCGTTGCCTTTTGTAAGCTCGTGGCATTTCTCTGTCCGTCCGAGAAGCAGGGGAGCAAAAACCAATCTACACCGAAAAAGAAAAACGGTCCGACTGTTCAAATGTTCCTGAAACGATGATCATCCCTTTCTCTACCCAGCTTGATCACAGCACCACACGGGGCGAAAAGTCGCTATTGTTGCTGGTGATATCTCGTACCGTACGGAAGATACTAGAAAAATAAGCAAGATCTTTGGAGCCTTTCTGTACCCTTTTCTATGTTTGTGTCTGTGTGCACTCGTTTTTCGTTACTGTTGTGCGGTAGTTATTTCTTTTGCCCGGTGGGTCAATGCTGCTCGTCGCCGTCGTCTGCTGCCTTCCAAAACCGTTTGTTAGGGGTTGTGAAATTATGACTTACACCACTTGGGCGAGGGCCCTTCTACTGCGCCGCACTGCTCTATTGTTGTACGAAGAAAGGAAAGGAGTTGGGGTGGGGAATAGGAGCAGGAAAGTGGGGGTAGAAATGGGAGGTTTCTGCTGGAGCAATTTATGCTCGCTCTAGTGGTGCGCTCACGGCGGCGGCGGCCTATTGTGTATCGGTGTGTTAGTGTAGTGAATGTGGCATTTAAAGATCAGTAGTACGCAGCTTCTAAGAGGGAAAAAGAGATACAGAGAGAGAAAGAGAGAGAGAGAGAGAGCGAGAGGGAAAATGACGTCGATCGGTGTGTTGGTGGTGGGGTTGTCGTTAAAAGAGGGTTTGGTGAAGGGGTGATCCGTTTGCTTCACATTGTTGTGTGGTTCTTTTGTGAAAGCAATTTTCTTATTAAATCGAAGTCATTCATGCAAATTTCCCTCTCTCCTTGGGTGTAAGGTGGGAGAAAGGGGTGGGGATGTTGGAAGAGAGTCAAGAGCTCTTGGTCGTTTTTGTTACCGCTCTAGGTGATCATGATCCCCATGCTCTGGTGCACTATGCTAGAGTGTGCTTTTTTGCCATCTCGCGATTTTATGAATCACGATACAGTGTCGCGACAGTGTGGGTGGATGTTGTGTTGTTACGTTGCGCGGGTTTGTGTGTTTTTGTTTGCTGGACAAAGTCACCCGGTTGGTGGTTGTGCGCCGGTGCGCTAGTGCAATTGCCACGACGCTGTTTGTTGTTTGCAAACCCTCGCACCAAAAACTTCCTCCCAAGCCAAGAAAGAGTAGACATCCCTCTTTCATCATGCTCATCATCGACAGTGCAGATGAATGGAAAGCGTGCAATTTAAGTGACGACGTTTGCTGTGTGGATTCTCACTGCACTGGACACTGGCGATGGAGGTAGCTGTTTGATGGCGATGTAGTTGTGCGTATGCCCCATTGGACTGTTGAGCCGATATGGGACTGAAGAGGGGAACCACAGTGGGCCCACACAGTGGCTCAAGAAGTTGTCATTTGATTATCGACAATGAAATAGAATGTTTAGTCTGGAAAGTTAATTGACAATTTTACAGCCAAAGTGCAACACCAAATTGTAGGAATTCGCACCATTTTTATTTTGTTTGTTTCACACCTCGTCACCGCATGTGTATTTGAATTTTAAAGTGCAAAGCGGCTTAAGTCGGTCAGCACCTCTTTGCACACTCTTCTGCATCCAAGTGCGTTTGTTTAAGTGGCAATAACAGCGCTGAAAAAAATCGAACCCCACTTTTCGCAACATTACCACAAAACATACAAGCGCGAGAAGCGAAGCAACAGCCACGCAAAGAAGCAGATCTCGTTCCCGTGTTAAAGACACAAACACACACCACACACACGACGTACCGGGACCCGGACCGGACCGACCGCCGGTGGAGTTCAATAAACTCCACCCGCAAAGTGGTGCCCGGGTTGTGGAGGTGGGCATGAAGGGTGGTTAGCTGGCTGACTGGTTGAGATTTCGCTAAGTCCTCCTTTCCGCAGTGGCTCGCTCTCTTCGAGCCTTTTCCTTCGAAGCGCTCGGGAAAGAGGAATGGCACCGAATGTGGTGGAAGGCCGCGGCGCGAGCCGTTCGTGCCACGTAACTGTTGCGATTTTTTTTTGCTTGAGCCACAAGTATAAGGGTTGAAATAGAGAGAGATAAAAGAGAGCGGTAAAAGCTCGCGACAAGCGAAGGGAGAGAAAAAGAAGACCGAACTGAAACGAACCGAAATAAAAAAAACAAACACAAGAGGGTAGTTCTCAGTTTGGAATGCGTTTTAGTGGTGGCATAAAATGGATAAAAACATAAAAATCAGATACAAACACTCAGAAAAGAGCGCACACATACACATACACACACACGCGCGTGAAAAGGGTTGTCGGTAGTGTATGTGGGAGTAAAGGGAACTTTTTTTGCGAATCTCTATCTTTCTCTTTCTCACTCCCTCCCAGTGGTTAGTGGGGGTGGCAAAGGGGGTCGCGTCCCATGTTAAGTTAATTTCCTTTTGCCACCAACCTGATTGATCATCCGTAGTGAGCGTGGTGAGAAGAAGGAAAAGTCCCACAGTGAGCGAATTTGCTCACTGTGCCTGAAAGTACACCCAGACACCCGTAGCTTTTCCCATTTGATGGGTTGATGGGGTGTGGGGGTGTGGATGGGAGAAGGGTTAGAGTTTGGCTCCATGGAGTGTCGCTGCTCCACCAGTCTGGTGTATGCGTACGTGCGACGGGGCAGCCCGTTTATGTTGGCGGTTCCCTTTCCCCAGCGACGACGACGACGACGACGCCAAGTTGCACATTCTTTTGTACTACAGCCGCTGTGTGTTTGTGTGTACTGCCACTCTCTCTCTCTCTTTCTCTCTCTCTCTCTCTCTCCCTCTCTCTTTATCTGTGCGTGTCGGTGTATGCGAGATCGCGGGTTGGCCATGTTGTGCGCGCAGAGTGTGTTTGATTAATGTTGCCACGTTTTAAAGTAGTTTCCTGCGGCGCGAGTTCGATGAGGCAGTATAATCCGCCAACTTCAAGCGAGCGGAAGATCGGATGCAACGCGGCGGGTGCTGGTGGTGGATGCACTAAAGCATACATCGGTGCTGGTGTGTGCGGCCTAGTTTTGTGCGGCGCTCGCCTGTGTGCGAGTCGGCTGTATGTTTTGTTCGCTTTTTTTCTTCTCTGGAGAGGTTGCTTTTTAGGGGATTTCTTTTTCTGCAAGATCGGCACATTCCTTTCATTTAAAAATTGCAAATTGACTAGTGTTTGTGTGTTTGTATGTATGTGAAGAGCGAGAGAGAGAAAGAGAAAGAGAGAGAGAGCGAAGTGGTCGATGCAACAGAGCTCCCAAGGAAAAAGGTCTTCAAGTAGTATTGCAAGTAGCCCCTGAACTATTATTGTCTCTTCGAGATGACGTCTTTGAAAAGGGGATGGGAGCATGGGAAGAGACGGAGAAGCGGGCGGTAGTGGTGCAGTTTGCACTTTGGAACGATACAATAATGATACGGTAGTTGAAGCAGGCGAATGGGCCCTGTACAAGAGCAGCAAATAGATAAACCCTTCTTTCAAGAAAAAAATCTGGAAAATGCCATTCATATCTCTTTCTCTCTCTCTCCTCTTTCTTTAGAGCAATTTTTCCCTTTGATATTAGCCACCCATAGGGAATAGTCAAATGAGGATGTGGAAAAGGAAGCATACTAGTTTTCGGTTGCTAAGGTTACATTCCTCTTCGGCTCTTCGGTTCCGTTGTCCCCCGGGGGCGGTCGTCTTGATGACGTCTATCCGCCTAGTAGCAGGTCTCGAACACCCCCCAAGGGTGCTCTGAACCCACGGGTGTCTTGGCCTTTGTTCGTGTTGCCAATGTTGCATGTGTTCGGATTGGGAAACTGAGACGAATGGAAATGGGTCCTACCAAAGACGTTATGAGGTTACACGGTTTTGATGGCATATATCGACATCTCCTTCTCAAAAACGCACCGATTTTTTATGGAAAGCTTTTATAAGTTGCCGAGCAATGGAACCAGACAAAACTGTGGTGAGACTGTGCTGGCAGCTAAACGTTGAAGCCGTCGGTGGTTTTTCTTCGGTGTATGTTTTGCGTGTGCAAAGTGGAAATAAAGCAAAAGGAAAAGGAAGTCACCGAACCGGCAAGCAGTGCAGAGTGCGTTAGCAACAGCGCGACAACCGACCACCGAGACATATCGCTTTGAACACCAACCGTGGGGCGAGCGGAGGTGGAGGTGTTAGGGAGGGCAGACGCATAATGACAATTTTTGCAACACAGGGAAAACCCTCCCCCGATGATTGGCGCACAGTCCCTTTTTTCCGGTGGCCTCGTTCTCCTGTGTACCGCATTCTTCGCCTCCCGCCACGCGATTGCAGTCGTTTTTGGACGGCACAGAGGCTATGATTAAATAAATTACCGACCAACAACGCCACAGACAGCTCATAGGGCAGAACACAACGCACAGAGTGAGAAAGAGAGAGAGAGAGAGAGAGCGAGGGAGAATGAGAGAGTGAGAGATGTACGTTTGCGGGGCGTTTGTGTCATAGCTAGTAATTTTAGTGTCCCTTTCCTTTTTTTTTTGCGCGCTCTCTATTTAGAGCTATGCACTCGACGTTGCTGTACATTCCGTTTCTTCTCCTTTAAGACGAGTCTAGAGAGTGGGCCGCACTGTTAGTAGGCAACAGTAAGAGGACAGCAAGTAAGGGAACGCGTCTAGTTGGCAGCACACTAGAAGCGTTACCTCGCGAATAGATGTGGCGTTAAGCTCGCGAGCGTATACTTTCGGCTTATTGGGTACTAGTGACCGTTTCCTTATCAAAAAAAAAAAACTTTTGTGGTATGGAGTACTCCTCACTTCCAGTGCAGCTATAGTGGAAGTACTTACTGTCTCTTCTTTGATTGAGATTTGGACAGTCATTTCCATTCCATAAGGCATAGCTGCCAACATATTGCAACGTAGTACAACACAGTGCCAACGAGTAAGAGAGGGAGAGAGAAGCCGAGTCCCAATTGTGGCTCGTTGACATCTTCGTTCCGGTTGAGATTTGCTTTAATTTGTGTGGAGTGGCTATGGAGAGCGTTTGATTTGCAGGAGCGGTGCGGTAGCACATACTTCTGGGCCCACTAGTTCAATCAAATCTTCAAAATCTTCCGTTTACATCGCACAGTAGTTGATAGTCGGGACGTTGATGGATCACCTTCTCAATTTTGGAGGCCCAAGCAGATCCAAAAGCAGAGCACACCACCCAAGCCGCCGATGGTAGCTTGGAAGCAAGGAAAGAATTCCCAATTGAATGTGGAGTGTCATCACGCATCTGATCTATCGTTGTTGGAGGATGCTGAGAAAGATCGGGAGCTTGATGTCTTGTTGTGATCACCGATGCCTCAAGTGAGATAAATTGAGTCAAGTGTTGTGTGCTGTGAGGCCTCGGTTCCTTTCGCATCTTACGCTTCGTGCAAAGGCACATTTCAATTTTTGACGTCTAAAAGCAACAAATATCTGCGCCACAGCTCTGTTGAGTTCTCGAAATAAAGAAAATGTCTTCTTCAAAGATGATGGGTGATCGTCACTGTCAATTTAAAGCGCTTAATCTTCAAAATATATCTGCCATGTGTGAAAGTTGAACGTTCAGTTCTTGGCAAACTTTGACGTGGACGATAAGGTCTGAAGAGATTTCCATATCGATGTGTAGGCATGGTGTGGTACATCCTTGCTGTGCAACGACGACAAGAGGCACACGATACGGACGTCATCGCAGGAGACAGAAAAAGGCCATTTCCGCGTCTGGCAAAACCGTACTCACAAACACACATATACAAGACTACTACTGGCAAGACTTCTTCCCACTTCTCCCAAAAAAAAAACCGGAAGTCAAATGTCTCGCCGGTCAATGCAATGCGTGCGTGTGTGTGTGTGTGTGCTTGTGGGTACACATATGTGAAAGGGACGGGAAGGAAAACAAGGGTATGAAGTTCATTTTTCCATTTGCAGTCGTGTACAAGTTGGCCGTTTATCTGAGTATCATCAGCGGCAGCAGCAGTAGAGTCGACGCAAACACAGTGCTGTGTGTTGCCTAATGAGTGTTTGTGTGTGCGTCCATACTAACAGTATCTACTTCCGGCTAGCGTCATGTGAAACCTAACTGCAAACGCACTTTTGCTGCTCGCTTTGCAATAGAGAGAGAGTGAGAGAGAGAGAGAGAGAAAAAGAGAACGAATCAAGGTTCGAGAAGAAAAGTACGTGCGAGTGAAAAAGATCGGCGGTGACGACGACGACCAACGACGTCGACGGCGGCCGGTTCGGTCAAAAAGTGAATTCCATCGCGGCGAGAGCTGGCTGTGCTTTTGTGTTGAGTGAAAGCAATCAAAAAGGCAAGGCACAAGAGGGAGGCCGCCTTGGTGTGTTTTGTGCCTTCGTGAGTGTGTGTATGTGGGGGGAAAGGGTGGCAAAGGGAGGAGAAAAGTTGATAAAAGCCAAGCCCGGGGTGCTGCTGTTCGAAGCGGCTGTGGTGTGTTGCGCACACCGGAAGGGTCCCTATATCAGGCCCAGTGAAACTGAGCTCCCCCAGTGTGTGTGTATGTGCGTTTGAGTACAGTGGAAAAGTGTTACTATTTGGGTGAAAGTGAACAAGAATAGGAAGAAGTTAAGCACCAGGATATCAAGGTCTTTGTCTCCTCTGGAAACGGCGCTTGTTTGGACTTCGGCTCCCCTGGGACTCTTCTCGTGTCCTTGTGAGTCTGAGAGTTCCGTTTCTTCCAGCAGCTCGCCACCACCATGGTTCGACGGGCGGTTTCCACGTCCCCGGAGTCGACCAACCATCACCATCTGAACAGCCACCATCACCTCAGCCAAGCACAGACGCCAACCTCCTCGACCTCCTCGCTGTCGTCGGCCTCCGATGGACAGCCCGTCTCGCAACAGCCCTCGCCCTCGTCCCAGCAACACTCGCCCATATCGGTGAGCAGTGCGTCCGGGGGAGGTGGAGCAGGAGGAGGCAGTGTTGCCAATGCGGGAGCGGCAACCGGCGGTGGCCACGGGTACGATGTGCTTCAACTGCCCGGCTATGTGCGCCAGCTGCCGGGAACACTTCCGGGGCAGCAGCACGTTCACCTTACGGCAGCGCCGCCCCACGGTGAGAACGGTGGCCACGGTGGACCGGCCGGTGGAGGCATTGCATTTATCGCAACAGGACCGTACGGCGGCGAGTACTATCCCGACCACTCGTACTACTATCCACATCCGGACTATGGCTCACCGCCGCCCCCGGCCGGACACATCTGTCCGGTGCATCATCCCGACTACGGTAAGGGAACGAAGAAGAAGGATCACGTTTGTTAAGGGAAAATAGAGTGTGTAGGGTCAGCTGACCAGAGTAGTAAACTTCATGATACATAAGGATTCATGGTAGAAACACGCCGGAATTATTATCAACAACGCACGCTCTCGCTGTGCTCTCGGTGGCGCGCAATGTGCAATGTTTCGATTCCGATGAATGAAAGACCATGTTCTGTTTGACCCTTGGCTGATACGAGTAAACAACAACAACAACAATTACACACAGATTGATTTCGTTCAACTAGGGAAGACGGGCATATCACTTATGTGGGCAATTTTTGTTTTCAGGGCTTCGTTATATTTTTTCTATCAGGATTATAAGTAATTTTGTGCTGTTTTTTACGATAGGCAAAGATTTATTATGAAAAATCAGTAACTGTTTCAACCCACAAAGTATTTTCCATCGTTTATTATCGCTTTTTCTCATCATTCATATTAATGTCTATAGGAAAAGAGAGCCTGAAGATGACATTTCAAAATGACAGTGTTGCCAAATTGCACACATTTTGAGTAACTAACGACTAAGATAACACAAAATTATTTATACATCTGTAATAACCACTTTTTAGTGATATCCAGCGGAGTTCTCTACGCATTGCGGAATTTGTCCTAATTTTGCTAATTTCCTACAATTCACCCAATTTTGTCAACGTCCAAAAAATTCTGTGCTAAAGTAAGACACCAGCAAAAACGTTTTGCCGATCTCTGCCGACAAGAGAATTGTTTTGCCGAGCCAAGAGCAATCAAGGTTTCGCGAATGACCCCGGGGTGTTGTGAGGTGATCCGCTACTTTTCCAGAATAGCATCGCGAACTTCGATGCACGATTACTACCAGTCGTTGCAGTACAACAATAAATAACAATTCGCGGAGCACCGATGATGCACACTCACCGGGAGTGATTGTGATTGTTAAAGTCATTTACCGCCGTCGTCGGCGTGGGATTTTCAATCTTTAAATGTAAATATTATGATGTAGGAGCTACACAACCTCCAATCTGCTCCCGCTCTACAGAGGTTGTGGGTTGGAATTTCCAGAACAGCAGTGCATCCTGCATCCTGCGCACTGCTCTGTTGCAAATCTGGTTCCGAGACTTTGGCCGCCGGATGATCATGTAGCAGCACACGCAGTCGCGGGTTGGAGGGTTTTTAATTATCTTTAAATGAACCATCAACTCACAGACACACATACACACACACACACCAGAGACTCCAGGTCACGGATGGATGGCTGGGACGCAATTTTCATTGCAATCCATTGTTTTCCCTACATGCGGAACCGATGCACATCGTTTTTGTTTGCTTTAAAGTGGAAACCCGGGAAGAATATGTCTTTATCTGAAAAGAAGGAAACATAAATTCTCAGAAAACAGAAAGACGTGATCTGCTCGGGTCTGGTTTGTTATTCGCGAGAGCAATTAAGCCCAGGAGTGTTTGTTATGATTGGGAGCGACTTTAAATGCTAACGAGTGCGAATTTTATGCCTTTTAATCTTGCAAAGTTCTTCGAGATCTCTCGTCTCTCTTCGTGTCGGTTTTTGGTGGATTTTACATTATTCTGATGACGAGCGAGAAGCGCCCAAGAGTGCGAACAGAATGAGAACAAGAAGGGTGTACTGTGGTGCACCGGAAAGCGAATGCACAGGGGAGACTCAACAGACGAGGATTAACCTCCGCCATTTCCGCCAATTAACCTTCTTGCATAAAAAAGAGACAAGACGGGAAAGGTTAAACAGAGGAGAAGGTCTTGGGAAAACTGTGATTTATATTTATTTAAATTAATCACTGTTGTAGTTTTGCATTTTTATGTGTTGCCATGCTGTTCAACATGTAGGTAAAATAAAATATAAATTCCATTTGTCATTCATCGCTGCAGCGTTCGTGTATGACACATAATGGTCAGGCAATGTCCTCCGTTAGGAACACTTCAACATTGTTGCCCCGAACGACTTTGCTTGTTTAACGACTTGTTAACAAACAGAAGCTATTAATCGGTTTTATTTCGTTCCTAAAACAAAGTGAACTTGTCCACAAATTAAAGTGGCTTTTAAATGATAATAATAGCGCTGTCGTTGCTGCTGCTACTTTGTACTTGCTTTGCATGTATGAGCAACAAGTGCCTATCGATGCACTTGATGTCATCGACCATAAATAGAACCTTAATAGAGGAAATTCATTTCACATTTATTTTCATATTTCGAGGAAGAACGAAGATTGACGTGAAGTTGTTTATTTTTTCTCCCATGCTGCGAGTACTTTCAGTAACAGCTTCCTTTGGAGCACGTACTGATAACTGGTTAATTGAAGGTGGTTCATTTTAGCATCCCGGAACTTCCCGGATACCGGTTTTGCTAAGCTTGTGTCGCTGAAATGATAAACATAAGAAGCATAAAGTCGTCGTTACGTTGCTGTGTCCGTGTGAGCTTCGGTTGTGTAGTATGGACGTGACACGTCCACGAATCTCGAACAGACCAGGCACTGTCGACGTCTCTTCGTTGTAGGTGGTTGGGAAAGACCCAACCGCTGCGAGAGAATCTTAGAGAGAGAAAGAGAGATAGATTAGTCTCTACCCGAACAGCGTCCGAAATGTCCCTCCCTACCCCTTCCGAAAACTGGTTGTGTGCGATGCGTTTGTCGTTGTGTTGTGTCCACAATAGCCCACACACCACCAAGAACAGTGACTCGTGAGGTTAAGTGATGGGATTGTGGTGCGAATAGTTTCGCGAAGAAACGACCCCACGAAAGGCATTTGCGAGTTGAACTGAGGGAAGGAAGGGCGCTTTTCGCGAGTTTTTGTTTCTCCGCTGCTTCTTCTGCCTCGGTGGCCGGTTTTCTTTGTCAGCGCCAGAGCGTCATCGGTAGCCATCGTCATCATCCTTTCCAGGCCGCTGGCAGTTGGCTGGAAGATCATCATCGCAGAGAGGCATCGCGTGCAAAACTCACAAACTCGTAGAATGTGGTTCGCCATGTTCATCCCTCCTGCATCTTCCGCATCCCTTTCAGCCAGCAGCAGGCCTCATCCACCCCTCCGAGAGGAAGGTTGTCTACTAGGATCTCTCTTCGCGATGGGGCAAGTTTGAAGCCGTGCACCACAGTCCCGCATGTGGAGCGATTGTGAGACGCGATTCGCAGAATTCTGGAATAGCGCAATAACGCGGAGCGAGCGGACATGGAATACGTGTGCACTGGTTAGCTGGACCCTGGACCTTGGGCGAAAGGGGCGAAACCATCACCCTGCGCACACCAACGGAAAGAGACTGGAGAAGGGAGGGCCAGACTTTGAGCTGTAGCGCGCGGCGCACGTATTTATCATTAAAGGTCGTTTCGTGCATCCGTTTCACCTTCCGTCGCAACTCACAGTTGGCCATCGATTTTTGCCGTGCACTGTAGACTTTGGCCGAGCCCCCCGCAGCTCTTCATCACGGTATCGACCAAAAAACTCGTTTGACTTACTTGCGAGGGACTGGCCGGTGAAAGAGGAATTATTTCACGAGTGTGCGTGTGTGTGGAAGGTGGGGAGGAATCACATCCTCCACATGATGATGACGATGGCGATGATGGTCTTTGAAAAGGTTGAAGACAGCCTTCTTCTTCCACCACAAGCTTCTCCGTGCTAACCGTTGTGCGACTGTGAATTGCTTTTATTCACCACTACCACCACCACCATCGAACAAGGTCGAAATTAGAGACCGTACAACTTACTTTAAGTTTATCGCAAAGATCCACATTTATTGCTCTTTGTTTTTAGGTTCGAAAAAAAAAGCTTTCCCAGACGTCCCAAAGCTGTGAGGTGGATCGTGCTGCCATTCTCGCGATGGTTAGATCGCATGTTGAATGTAATTTAATATATTAAATGCGCATTTAGTGGCTCGAATTCGCGTTGTTATTAATGGTGTATGGTGATGCGACTAAAAGGAACTTTCTTGTGCAGATTTAATGAGGATTAGTTCGAGTGGTTAGTACTAGTCTACGTATATATTGAGATTTAAGCGCTTTCATCTGCATGTGGACTCATAGTGCACTGTGTAGTGCACGGATTGCCACATCAAAAGTCGTAAGTTCAAACCTGATCTAGAGTAATGCCGTGACCCCCCCAAAGTGTGTCGTCGTTAAACCCCCCGTGGTTTACATTTCTTGTTCTCCGGGCATGTGGTTGTGTGGATGCATAAATTCCACGAATCGATTACAGAAGAGAAACCGCACCAACCAGCAAACCTACTTCCTTCACCCCGCATTAATGCCTTGCCATCAATTTTTACCCATCGTTAATGTCATTCTCTGTGGCTGTGTCTGCTGTGGCGGGGGAAAGGGTTAGGTTTTGTGTCTCATGGGGGTTGTTGTGTTCAGAATTGCACTAAAATTGGTGTGCCACACGTTGACCCCAATTCTGCCCCCACCTCCACTATCTATTCCCTTCATGTAGAACCTCTACGCGGTGGAAAAGCATCACTAAAAAGCTCTTCTTCTCCGCTGTGTCGAAATCAACCAGCAGCTCTTGTCTCGAAAAGACGACACCGCACGATTGCACGATCGTAAAACCAAAACCCTCCTTCCCGGCCAGGGGTAGATTTCCCTTTTTCCCAACCCTCTATTCGGTGATGCAAGTGAGCCACCTCAAGGGACGGGTAATACCACCCGAATACTCCACTTTATATGGCAACAGTGCCCCTGCCAGAATGCACTGCGAGATAGTGAGGTCGCATGTGCAGCACCAGCACAGCGGACAGATACATAAAATTGTGGTTTTAGTGTATCAGCGTACAGTGGTTGTGTGGTGTGCACAGAAACGAGGTATTATTTCTTCGAGCAGATCATTTTTCAAACATACCTTGCAGCCGAGTTAATATCATTATCTCATGTCTGTTAGAGCCATCAATTTATATAGTGCTTTTTGCACATACCACGAACCGATATGAAATGTCGATACAGAGCTATTTCTTTCTTGGATCGATGTCAGGGAAACCAACAGCAAACCGCTCGCCACAAAAAGCTCCAATCTTTCAAGAATGAAAATGGCATAACCACAAAGCTGCCGCAAAAGAAGCTTTCCACCTTCGTTCGTTTCTTCCCTCCCAGGTTGAACGGACATTGCGCCAAATTTAGTACACACAAGAATGTGGCCAAGGAACGGGTGAAAAACAGTCGCGCAGCCAAGAAAGGTTGCCTAAAGCAGTAAGCGAAGGAACGCCACGCGTATTATGCGTAGGGAAAGGAACGTGTGTATGTGAAGGAGGGTTCGTCGCTAGGTAACGGGATCTCACTTATTATTGTTTATCATATGATGAAAGGTCGAAGAAGATGGAAAGCTTGCCGAGAACCCTATCGCGCGTAAAGAACAGAGAAACGAAGAAACAAGTGAGACTGTATCGGCAACCTCATCATCATCGCACAAACACCCTGAAGGGGTCGCGCCCTTAAGAACGGGAGTTGGATATTTTGGAGAATGGAATTTTGGAATCTCCTTTTCCTTTCCTTTCCTCTTTCTATTCAAGTGCCCTCCGGGCTGTGGCGTGTTCGAATGTGTGGTAGTGAAGGGCAAACCATTTTTCGAAGCTCCTTCTCGACAACGAGTTGCTAACGAAGAGTCCGTGAAAGGCGCCAACACGGACAAGGAAACTGCGAAAAGTGTGGCGGATGCTGGAGTGAGCGACTAACCATTCCACAAACGTACCTACGTACTGGTACTACATATGGTTTTTGGGGTGATTTTGAACTCTTCCCTCTTTCGCCCTGCTTTTACTTCATTTAACCTGGAGTGTCTTCGTGTACGTCTGCACTTCTGTTGTGTATGTTTGTGGTAGGACTGGAAAGAAGAACCTGGCTCTCTTGACCGGTTTTACAGATCGTTTTGTTTGTTGTTGGTAACGCCATCCCGGTTTTCTTGTGGTTCCCCCTTTTTGGTGGGCGATCATCATCATCATCGCCATCATCATGCTGCTGCTTTTGCTCCCTTTTTGCTTCTGCTCAGCTGGGCAACGCTCTTGGAAGTGGGATAAGTGGAAGATATGTCGGTGAAGAACATCCAAACTGGTTCCACCACCTCCACACATACTCACACACACACACAAGTTTCGAAGAGTACATTGAAAGAGGTGGAAGAGTTCTAAACGAAACGAGGGTAAGATGATGATGATCGTTCTTTTTCCCAGCGATGGGTTATTTTTCTCTCACTTTTCCAGCTCTCCAGCCAGAGTCCAGAAGCCAGGGTGAACCTTTCGTGAAAGGCGCTCGCTGGTGGGGCGAAACGGGTTGATTGTACTCTGTGCAAATAATGACCTTGATTAGTTATGCTCTTTTTCTTCGGCTCGTCGTTCGAGTGGGAAGGGATGGTGGCGCGTTGATGGCGCTTGGAAACTGGAGCCCTTGTTGCTGCCTGCCTTACGTGGCAGAACGAGAAGCACACGAGTGGAGAACGAAGCTAGCAGGGCGAGCGAGTGAGCGCGTGAAACGCAAAATGCATGGTCTAGCGCTATTCTTCTCCCGGCGTTCGGTTAGTACACCGAAATATTTTCATTCGCCTGTGCCAAACACCCGACGAGCGTACACTCCGATGGGCACCCAGATATGGGGGTTGCTTCTTTGGGGTGATGGTGGTGGCAGTGGAGTCTCTGGAGAAACGACCTAGAGGATGCAGAGGGTGCAGCAGGGGCCTGTGTCTGGGGAGTCTGAAGCGCACGAGTTGTCTATGTATATAAACACGAAATATTAATGACCGTCTGGGTCTGGGCCCGGTGGCCGCTCCTGGCGGCGTGTACACACCCCAGCCGTTCGGTCCGCTTTCCCATAGCTTTGAGTTTTTGATCGGCCAGCGAATGTTAGACGAACACGAACGACGACGAATCGTCCTGTTGCCGTTGGAGAGCGCGTTTATCATTTGGAGGTGTTTGTGGACGTTCCGCGCAGGGTGTTGGTCAACGTCAGAGGACCCGAGTTACGGGCCAAATTATTAGCCAGATGTTTGAATTGTTTTTGTTTTTCCTGACGGCCCCATAGTGGACCACATTGTAGCGGGAATTGCAGAACTATCCCTGAGCAGCCTGCACATTTCAGAACCGTTCCATAAATCAATCGCAAAAATTATCGATTTTCCAAGAGTCTGTGATAGTGCATCGCGCACCAAACCCGCATCGATGCATTCCTGTTGGGTGAAAAATCGTTCAACAATTGATTGGGTGTGTATGGCGCACCCCTCACCCAAACGCGCACCAAACCCAGACATACCCATATGGGCGCGAAGAAAGCATGTCCATAGCGAACACGACAAAACCATCTGGTTGGGGTGAGCGGACCTGGGTGAGGGAATGCGGGATCGCGAGAGGGCACACACAGACTCCCAACAGGGTGGGACACACACAGGACAGAACGCAATCCACAGACCCAGGCCAGACCAGACCAGACCAGCATTAGTGTCAATTAGCGTCGCGTTGTTGTTGATGTTTCGTTCCCCGCGGGTCCCCTTTCCCAATTCCGTTCGATTTCCGTTCTCATCGGTGCTGGCGACTTGGAAGTCTAGTGTGTGTGTAAGTGTGTTTGGTGTTTCGGCCGCGCATCAGGAGTGGCATCAAATCCGATACCCGATGCCGGCTCCGATCTCTCGTGGGAACGTTTCCCAAGGACAGTAGGTTGTTGCTTTTGCCGCGCTGCAATCGGAAGATGTTTGAATTGCAGGGAGTCTTATCGGATGATCATATATTCTCGATTAATTAATAATATATACATTGGCAGGATTAGGGACGACATTGGAAGAATCGGTGCCCATCAATCAATGATTTTCAATGAGATGATTTTGTGCTCACTAGTTGTGATTTTAAATACGTAATGAGCTGCTTGTAACGTATTAACTCATGACTTTTGGGTCAATCGGTCAACTGTCAAATTGATCCCGAATGAAATGTAAGCATAGTAACTTTGAGAGTACAACTGCATGTAATGAAGGAAACGTTCTCATTTTCCATTTAAATGACCCATAACTCGCTGGTCTATGACAAAAGTTTGACAAACCTTTAACGTCAAATCGATGGACGAACTGTCTGAAATTGCTGTTTGTTAAACTGTACGGTACCTTAGGTTGTTATATTATATTCCGTATACCTGTGTAAACGGCCCTGAAAAGTGCCTCGGAAACCCTATGTACGAAATCGTTAGGCTCCAGGCTAGTACGTAATTGCCTTCCCTTTGTTTTGTTATGCTTTTTGTAGTGGCAGGAAAAATAATCCAACTCGAAAGCAACAAATAGACTGTCGCCGGCTTAAAAATCACGCCAGTCCGCGGAACGTTTCGCGAAAGACGCAAACGGCGTAGATTTTTGTTTTTTTTTGTTGTGCCCTGTGTGTTTGTATCTGACTCCATCCGGTGGGGTGTGTGTTCGTCGCGTGATCTGTTTCGGCTTTGTGTGGCCATTTATGTGAACCACGAAAAGAGGCAACGGTACCTTAGGTTGTTGTGTGTGTCTTTTTGTTGTTGTTTTGTGGCCACTCACCACCCCCTTTCGCCATGCCACTCTTCGTCAGCGGCTTTGGCAGCTTCTCAAGACATCATCGCCTCTGATCAGCTGAAGGTAAAAAAAATAGTACTGCGTGTTTTCGAACATTCGGCCCCAGTGGCCAGTTATCCGGCTCGGTAGCGTGGTATCGGTTAGCGGTGGTGTGCTGCGGCGTGTTTATTTGCCTCCAATTGGCATCTTTCGCGCGCGAGGGCATTAACCGGAACCGGCGAAGAAGCAGACCCTGTTTGACGAGACGCAGTTATGTTTGCGAGTGTGTGTAGGTCCTGGAATGTCTGACCAAAAGGTAGACACCACACGCACATCGTCTTCGTCACTGCACATCTGTTGTGTTTTATTGTGTGACCTCCTTAGGTTTGGCACACCGCACGTCTCGTGCGCGCTCCATGTGACGTTCGTCCTTCTTGTTTCAATCTTGAAGGGGAAAGGCATGGAGAAAGAAAGGTTTCTCGAAAAGTGCATACGTAAATAACAATATATTCGGAGAGCGTATGCGGCTTCTTCGTGCATCTTAATCTGCGCCTGGTGAACCCTGGGGAAATCAGGTCGTGGAGAGGATCCCGCACGACCCCTACTGCTCCCTTCCTTGCCATCGATCGTTTGGAAGATATTTTAAGAAACGAATTAACACACCACACAACAAGCAAAAGAGCATTTCGTTTATCTCTCAATCAGAGGATGAGCTTGGGATTGTGAGCTTGAGTGGCAAAACGAATGCGTAAACAACATTTTGCAATGACCTGTAGCCGTTTTCTTTACTCTCTCTCGCCCCAAAAAGACTGTTCGATTTTGCTTCCCAATCGTAGAAATTATCCAGAGGCATGTCTTGAGAAAAATGCCGTGTCGTATCGTACTTAATTTACTAATTTTCCCAACTCCATCTCTTCTCATCCTTTCCCCGCAGGTCCCGTCACACTGCCAATGGTGTCGCAGAACGGGACGCCCCCGATGGCGATGCCGATGCAGGTACCCCACGGCCACATGATGCAGCAAATAGTGGACGAAAATGGCACACTCCGGCACGTTATCCTGTCTACCCAGCCGCCCCAACCGCTCCGGCAAGGAAACGTCCAGCATCATCTACATCCGTCAGCATTTGTAAGTAGCGGTTCTGTTGTCTTACAGCTTCATTTGAGGGGCCCCCACCGCACAGGAACCGGGAGTGACTCACCGGGTTCGGCCTCACGCTAACAGCTATAATAAATAGCCTGGTGCTAACTTATTCGCCTGGAAATTCACACATTCTGCAGCCGATTCACGCACGGTGGCGGTTGCGTGGTGTGTGGAGCAACGGGATCGCTGATTTGTTGCTAATTTGTGGCACGTTCACGAAGCTGCTGGGGCCGGCGGATCGGTCGGTTGCGGAACAAACCGCGGTACGCGGTTACGCGTGTGTACTCTCCCGCTCTTGGCGTGTACGGCGTTCGGCGGGAGTACGCGAGGACGCGCCATTACCGTTCGATGGTCTAATGCTCGTTAACTGGAACCACTTCCATCCAAAACGGTCGAGTGCGTGCGTGTGAGGAAGTGCTACTTTTGAGTAAGCCTCTCCGGCACCACAATGGGCAGTTTGGAACAAACATCGGGATGATATTTGACTAAAGCAATGTAAAGTGTTTGAGTACTTTACTTACTTACTTATCGGGCGCTACAACCGCTTTGCGATCTTGGTCTGCTGCAACGAACTTTGAAACTGCGAAATATTTGTAAAACGGTAATGCATTATTGACACAACTGTATTTATATTGTTTAAAACGAATTGGAAATTGCTTCGGGTAAATGTTGAACTTCAACATGTTATATTTAATTTGAAACATGTGTTACCTTTGCATAACCTGCTGACAATTTGTAAATGTTTTCTGGGAATGCAGATTCATTTTTTCCTGAATTACGCCAACTTTATTCAATTGTTGGTTTTTAATATGTATTATCCCTTAAGTCTTTGGACTTTGTACGGCAAAAATTTAAAAATGTTTTCAAGATATCGGTCTATATTTTCCACAGAACATATCTTAAGAAGATTCTAATTCTTGTGTCAATAAAGTTATGAGGTTCCGACTTTAGGAAGTCGCAACTGCATTAAATAATTTGGTAATTTTTGTACCTTCATCCCGACAAGTGTGCATTGTGCGGTGCGGTGAGATGCTATTACTCATCAATTAAATCCGTTCGGCGGAATGATGGTCCGTCCCGGGAGGAAAAGCGAGTAAGAAGGCACTGGCAAAAGAGCTAATATGCATGTTTTCTTCAGCATTTAGCACATGGAACGGGGAATGACGTTTGGTATCGGCCGAGTACCAAATATGTTCCGCCATCGGTGCGTGAAGGGAATGGGATTGCAAAACAGCAACCGAGGAGCGCCTTTCTGCACGAACCGGGTGGGCTATACTTAGAATATGTTCTCTGAATACATGTAGCGAGTCGTATCAGAAGAAGAACAAACAGGAAAAAAAACTACTCCCATACTAAATCCAGATAAAACTGCGCTCGGCCAACACTTCTGGCTGTTGCGCCCTGGACTTTGTGCGCTAACGTGTGGCTCTGGGCTATCGCTAGCAAAAGATAGCTCGGGACAAGAGCAGACCTCGCCCTGTTCACTTTTATAAAAGCGAGTCGTAAACGACATCCTTCTACGAGATAAAAATGCCCTCTCCAGCAAGGAGCAGGAGCTTGTGGAGGAACTGCCGCTACACCGACCAAGTCTAATGATTTCCGCGTGTTTTCTGCGTTCGCTTTGAACCGGCACGGAGAAGGAAGACACACACACACCCGGGGGATGTGCAGAAATCAATCCTTCGCACAAAACATCAATTCCACCTTGCCCGGGCGGCTTAATTTGCGGCTTCTCGGCTGCCGACATCATCGGCAGAGTGGATGAAGCAAAGACAAATAATTAAACCGTGTGTATTTTTTTGTTGCGGAACGAAAATTACCACCGCGACGGCGGTGGCGGCCTATTACACGGTCCAGTCGGTTGATGATCGGTAAAAACGGTCATAAAATCGGGGCAGAAATATAGCTTTATGATAGCGAGCGGCGGCGGCGACGACTACGGTGTGTATATTAGCAACTTGCCGCGCTTGAGAAGAAGTCACCCACAGAAGAGTCCCTGCGTTTATGTGTGGATATAGGGAGAGAATGGATTTATAGCACTCGATCGCTTCTTTTGCTATATTTATGCGCTTCCTTTTACTTGTAGAAGCAGACAATCCACGCGAGTTTGTCGATGAATTGAAGCAACCGAAAATCACAGAGCTTACGGAAGGAAGCAGACCCGCTCGACGAAAACGAGCTCGATTTTCGACCGGTGGGAATTTCGGACGGTGCACCATAGCTCCGGGCACCGTTTTTTTGTTTTTTTTGGGAAATGACTGCTAGTCCGTAACGGGACCGTTTGAAGGCCCTTCGGCTGCCACAACCCATCCGTCGAACTTCAAACGGTGGTAGAAGAGAAACGTGTGCATCCCTCTCTGGTTGCGTTTTCTCGGGCTCTAGTTCTAGTTCGCGCATCACTCCTGCGTCATCTCATGCATGGAAGGTCGCCGGGAAGCAAGACGGAGGGGAGAAGGAAGTGTTGCTTCCGGATTTGATCAGATTATGATTGGAACAACAGCATGCATGCTCATGTATGTGCGTGCGCCCGCGCGCGCTCGGCACTTCATTTGTGCGGCACGGCCAGATGCCGGAACAGAGTGTTCGCTCGATCGCCAACATCATCACATAACCCGCTTTCCTGTCCATGTCCCTTCCTGGCGGTGTGGTGTGTTGTGATTGTTGGAAAATATATCAAGCGTAATGAGCACCACTGAGAGAGAGAGAGAGAGAAAGAGAGAAAGAGACATCCAATATACACGTGCACCGCCCCAACCATCCAACCAACCCGACAGCTTCAGTTTCAGTTCGTATTAGGCGTCGATTTAAAAATGGTCTCACCATGACGGACAAGGGCTACAACTGGAAAGGGGGTCTGGGTAGGAAAATAGAGGAGGGATGGAAAAAAATATGAACAATTATAATCGACAACGAAATTGCTCCGTGTGCAACAACCAGCGCGAGACGCGTGGAGGCGCTCAACAGCCAGCAGCTGGTCTCTATCACTTGAACAGAAAACCGAGTGCGCCCACGGGTCACGCTACAGCGCAACTACATTGTCGCAAAGGCCGCGCGTTGTGATGCGCGTAGGGGAATTGGGGAGCAAGTGTGTCACTTTAATAAATGTTTTCTATCACGTGCTAAAATCCGGTGTACAATAGTTGAACAAATTACTATTTTTATTTTTGAGTTATTTGCTTAGTTGTCAATAAGTCGATTATAATAATTATTCAAATCATTTCTCGGTCAGATCAGGTTTTTGTGAACTCCGGAACAATGATCACGTTGCTAAGAGCTTCCCACTAAAGACAAATAACGTTCAAAGGTAGACACTTTTTTAGTAGAACTGTTAATCATTAATATCAAACGACAGACAAGAAAAGAGCTATGCTTCAACCACTATTCTCAAGGAACCTTTTAGGATACATTTAATTTTAATGTGTCTCGGCTGAGATGCGCTGAGTTCTGCTAGGGATGGATGACTCCCATATTTATGCCGTTATCCATCTTTTGCTGCACAAAGTCAGTAAAGAACAAAACTTTCTGAATTATAGAAACATATAATAATTTAATAATTCATTATAATTGAAAAAGGTGGTTAGGGTGTCCACATAGCCCCTCAACTCCGTTACGCTCTTAATTGATGCCACTATTGGACAGTGCAATAGAAAAGAACATTTTTTTTTTGTAATGCAATGTTGAATATGTTGCTGTGCTTTCAAAACACGATGTGTGACACGATGGTGCGCTTTACAAGCTGGTGCTTACGCCGGGACCAGCACTTGAGCAGACGCACATGGAGATTTTGAATCATGTGATCGCATCCAATGCTCCAACACCGAACACGATGATTTCATGCCCCCAAGGGGTCAGGGGTTGTGCAGTGTTAACCTTCTTCTTCTTCCTATCCCATTTCCAAATGTCAACACACATCGTCCGTCCGGTCGTTTTTGTGATGTGCCTCCGGCACGGCTGCAAGGTTACTTAACCACCTGCATCCAACACAGATCGCACAGATTATGCTCCCCATCTCCTCCATCCTACCTTTCTGTTTTCAAAAGCTGATTCCAAACGATTAACCCCAAAAAATTGTGAAACAGACACACACACAAACGCCATTCCCTTGTGATGTGTCCGTTTCCTCACGTACTCCATCTCCCGGGGCCAAGTCGAAATTAGGCATCCCAACCACCTTCAAAAAGGAAAGCGAAGTTTCGGCGCGTCCATGCAAAATGTCAATGCTGACAAACGCTGTGTGCTGGCTGTGGTCACCTATTGCGCAGCGCAAAAATCACATACGCGGCCCAGACAAACGCCGGTGCGGCGGATCGGTTTGCGTGGCCCCAAAACTGATGATCACACATTAGGGTGTCCCCGGGGAGGTCGGTTGGCTTTGCTATCCAAGGGTTGGTAGAGAGGTAGCAGCGTCGAAATTGCATTTTTGTGGCTTCCAACCCTCTCAAGGTCGTCGTCACCGCTGTGGACAGGCCAAACCAATGGTAGCGTGAAGCGCTGTTTTTTTTTTTTTTTGGTGGTGGTTACCCAATATACCCAATCTACCCCGTCCAAAAGTGTTAGTGGAGAGCACAAGTTCCGGCTGTGGAGAAGGTGGTTTCATTTTGTTTGTTTTAGAGATTTTTAATTCTAAAGAAGGCGGGAGACGGGTTGTGCCAAAATATTCATCCCGCCCTCCCCAGGCGCCCAAAAACAATGCTGGGTTGGAATGAACCGGATCCCGCACAAACGCACACCACACAGTGCCCGTGAGCAAACACATCCGGTTTACCGGTTGAAGAAACGTCAAAATTGCGTTTTTTGTCTCCCCCGACGAGGCCACTTAACCACACCCCCCCCCCCCCCCGGGCCACCCGCATCAACGCCATCGTAGCCCATTGGTGCCATGCATTTCAAATCGATGCTCTTTTGGGTGTTTTGTTTTAGAGAAGGCCAACACCATCAAATGAACGAAATTGTATAACAGATAGGTAAAGGGAGAGATGATGGTGAGAGCGCACTCCACCACTCCTTCCCCCCCCCCTTTCAAAAAAAACGACAATTGATTCGAAATTAAAATTCGGTGACAATTTTGTTTTTTTGACGCCACCCGAACATGGCCAAGAGAGCAGCCCAGGTTGGGCATGGAACGTTATCGCGCCCAAAGTGCTTGTAGAGAATGGTAGGGGTTGGGAAATTGCAGCGTCATGTGATGGAAACGACTGGTCCTGGACTGGAACCGTTTGTTGCGCCGGCAAACTACGTATCGCCACACCGCGCCACGACCGCGTGTCCGACGTGCAATTTTTGGGCGGTTATTGGCCTTCTCGAACAGTGACAATCGCCTGTCTCGCCCCGTCTCTTCCACTCTGCCTCTCTACCACTCTTCCTCTAACCCTGCTATCGATTAGTGATGGTGGCTGTTTTATGTTTATGGGTCACTGCGTGTTTTGTGCGCTGCCTAGGAGGAAAGCGAGTGGCACAGCTTTCAACTGCTTAAACCGTTTCTGCTGGAACTAATTTGCTAACCCTTGCTTCCGGCAATACACACACACACACACACACACCCACATCATACATCCACCAGCGCACCCGCACACTCTTCCGGCTCCAGCTTCCAGTTTGTGACCAAAAGCCATCATCGAGTTGTTGTATCTACACTGCTGCGGGCGTATCGGGAAAAGTTTATCTACTTCCGCCGTTTGTACTCTCCGGGGCCATGTGGAGGAGATGGTCACGGATTTGCGAAAGGGCAGGCTACAAAACGCGCGTCCAAATGGTGGGTGCTCAAATTAAATGTTGGATTTTATCTTTAAGCTATGCATAAAAACAGACCACAAGGAAATACATAAAAGTTATATATAAATCTATTTCAATATCAAGTGATATATAAATCTATTTCGTGGAACCAACTGCTAAACTAAGCTCCTTGTAGATTTCTAACCAACAGTCCACAGAGATTTAGAGTGCCATCGTTTTCCTCCAACGCTTAGAAGAGTTCCAAGAAAAAAGGGCAACAAAATATCTTAAGCAAGTAAACAAGAACCCTCCTCTTAAGCTTTCGCAAAACTTCCAAAGATGTGTTATACCACCCTTATCTTATCCAAACAAGAGCAACCGCGAGTGTACAACTACCGCAAGCCGATCGGGTGATCAACAGCAGGTACCCCACGGTGAGGCGGTGTAATGTAAGTCATTCAAGAAGAACCTCATCATCCTTCGCCCGGTTGTCATAAACCTGCGGTCTGTGTCTCGGTATGCACCGGTCGAGCAGTTAATTGCTTCTGGGAGGAGGCTTAGGTGGACAGAAAGCCGGCCACGCCAAAGCCGTTGTTCCGTAGCCACAAATCATACACTTCCCGTGCGACGACAGGCAGAATAATCACTCGCTTACTCGGCTGCACATAGGGCATCTTGGATCATTTACTGGGATAAAACTGGCCAAGTAGGGTTATCAATATGGAAAGTGAAGCTGGTTGGATGTACTGAAATAAAACACAATTGCATAGTATTATATTAATTCTTGTATGTAAAACAGTTGTAGATTATTATTTCCTCTTTGCATTGGCGATTTCTTGTTCTTGGAAATAAACATGCCTATGATTGCATATTTTCAGTGGCCGTAGCTGGTCGCATAGGTCATAATGCGTAGAATATTACTCTATCTTAATCTCATATGTATTTTTGCCCCGTGAATGAAGCTGTATATTTTGAATTCTGACATTAGAATAAACCAATTGGTTATTTTAAATATTTATTTGACGTAAAATCAAATTTCCTTTTTTTACGTTTCATCCCGGCAAATGGCCACTGTGCGCGTGATTGTTGTTGACATTGGTCGTTTGGAATATGAACATTCTAGGTGGCCGGAACGGTGACGACACGACCCTAGACACCGGCGTCTATTTGCTTGACCAAACAGCGGTGCCAAGCCTCCGACTGTCGCAAAAGTTTGCAAGCGGGCTGTATGAAGCTGCTATGCGAGCCGGGCTCTGTTATCTCACGCTTTTCGGCACTGTATCACCGTTATGGCTGAGTGCTACAGTTTCTGGCGTGGCGCAAATGTTTGATAACATACCGAACCATAACCGAGTCGACGTTTGTGTCATTAGGGCCGTCGTGTTTTTTTTTTCTGTTGTGGTGTGTTCGATTATCAGCGTTGTAAGCGGCACGGATACAAATACCACCGTCGCGTGTATGTAGAATGGCGCGACTGGCGTCAGCGGCGATTGAACGCCAATAGAGCATACGTGGCGATTTTCTAAACGAATCGTCTCCGGTTGACCCCCGCGTCGAATGCCGGGGAACCCCCGGAATGAAACGGGCTAAGAAGAGGAGAGGTTGAGGAGTCGGGTGTTTGCTGTCGTTGCATTTCTGAGCGCTCTTCTGCCACCTGAAACAACCTTTTGTGGAGGGCTAATGACTTACGTGTCCGGGTCGTCTGGTGGGTGTAGCAAAGGAGATAGCCCACAGGGTTTAAGAAAGAAAGAGAGAAGGCATCTCTCTTTCGTCCTACGTGCTAGAAGATAGCCGGGGAGCATGTTGTGTGCGTTTAGTAGAAGCATACGTCGGAGGAAGCAAGACGCATTTACTGTACTGACGTGTCAAACCACTTGCTGTTGGTAGGAAAGTGAAAAGGGAAAAGGACAGAATTTGTGATATCGAAACGATTTAGGTGGTCTTTGTGGTTTTGTGTTGACTTTAACGCTACTGAACGTGCCAAAAACGTACCCAATGGATCCGTCACGAAAACCTGCCACCGTGGCAAGAATAGTGGTGCAGGTACTGGGCCCAAACAAGAGCATGAAAAGTGAACTTTAAGAAGCTTCTTCCATTGTTCGTTTGTTTTTGTTATCAATCCAAGTTTGTGTTACATAAGCTATAAAGTTTTTTCGTTCGGTTGTGTATCATTGCAGATAAATGGTACTACGGCGCCGTTTTTCAACCCCATCGCGACCGGCTACCCGGCCGGTCCTGGAGCCGGTGCACCACAGATGTATCCACCACAGCTGATCGGTGCGAACGGTGCGAACGTGGGCGGTGGGGGTGCCGGCGGTAACCACGGGCTTCACACACCGCAAGGGAACGTGCCACACTCGCCGTCGCCGCCACACACAAACACCAACTATCACAAGGACGAGCGAGCCCAGCGGCAGCACTCGAAATTGCATCGAAAGCTCGACCAGAAGCAGCGGGAATTGAGTAAGACGATTACTTGCTGTAAAACAAGAGCCTCTAGTTACTTATATTGAACTTTCCTGCTCTTTTAGATGCATCTTCAACGACGCCGATCAATTCACCTCGAAAGCATGCCGAACTGAACGGCGGAAGTGGGGGCGGTGGAGGGGTAAGAAAATCGCACGCGCCCCATCACCACCTACTGCCCAACCACACCATAAACCATCGCAATGGGACGGCACCGGTGGCGATCAGCACACCGTTGGCCACGTCCGAGGAGGACACGTCGAGCGCACCGGACGAGGAGGACGACAACACGCAGTCGATCATTATCGATCACCTTAGCTCGGTGCCATCGCCCCAGGTGACGGAAATAACGCCCCGCACGGCACTGCTGCAGTGGTCACCGCCAACGCCAGTACCGGTACAGGTGCCGCCACCGGTACCGGCCGGTGCCGTCGTCCCGAGCGTGCCGCCGCCACCCATTCCTGGTGCCTTGGAACCGCTGCCCTTCAACGTGCAGGATCTGCGGTACGAGGTGTTGCTGAGCGATCACGGCAAGGAGAATAAGTACAAGAGCATTTTCAAGGGTTCGTCCCTGTCCTGTAAGGTACAGGATCTGCGACCGGGCCAGGAGTATACGGTGCGGTTGCAGGTGTACCTCGACCAGCTGCACGGCTCGCCGACCGAACCGACCGTGTTCAATACGCCCTGCTGTGAGCCGGATGTGCCCCAACCGCCAAAGCTTATACAGCGCTCGAAAAACTCGCTCCAGCTGCGATGGACCGCACCGGCGGACAACGGCTCGCACATCATTCACTACATCCTGGAGTGCGACAACGGCAAGGCATCGATGCATCATCCGCAACAGCAGCAGCAGCAGCAGCAGCAGGGCCAGCAGGTGCAAGGGCAGCTGATGCCATCGCACATGGGCTACGAGTTTGTTGAGGTGTGCAAGACGAAGGGTAAGCAGTTCCAAGTCAACAAGCTGCATCCCTCGACGTACTACGTCTTTCGGCTGTCAGCCGTGAACGAGTACGGCCGCAGCGGCTACTCGGATCTGGTAAAATTCAGCACGGTCGGCAATGCACCGAGCCAGGCGGCACCACCGACGTTGCGGCACGCGACTGCCACCACGCTGAAGCTGGCCTGGCAACGGCGCTCACCTTGCGAGGAGTACACGCTCCAGATGAACGACGAGCAGGGGTACGGTTTCCGCAACGTGTACAACGGCATCGACACGCTGTATGAGTGTGTCGGGCTGCGACGTGCTTCAACATTCCAGTTTAGATTAAGGGCGGAAAACGATAATGGGCGTGGCCCGTGGAGCGAGGAGGTCGTCTTCCGCACGCTACCGACGTGCCCGGGTCGGCCAACGAAACCACAGGTGAAGGGTAAGGTGCACGCGAACGGATTTAAGGTAAAGTGGGACCCACCACACGATACGGGCGGAGCGGACATTTCGCTGTACCATCTCGAGATCAGCTCCGGCGCATCGTACGATCGCGTGTACAGCGGCAAGGAATCGGAAGCGACGATCGAACGGCTGAACCCGGGTACCGCCTACCAAATCCGGGTACTATGCGAAGGCCCCGGTGGCATTAGTGCATTTTCCGAACCGTGTCTGATCACGACGGAACCGGTTACACCGGGAGCACCACAGAAACCTTACTGCAAGTCACCACCGACACCGTACGCGGCCTGTCTTGGATGGGAGAAACCGGACT
Source organism: Anopheles epiroticus (assembly GCA_000349105.1). Classification (NCBI taxonomy): domain Eukaryota; kingdom Metazoa; phylum Arthropoda; class Insecta; order Diptera; family Culicidae; genus Anopheles; species Anopheles epiroticus. Next base: position 92,098 of record KB670036.1, on the reverse strand, counting down.
ACAACGGCGGTTCGCCAGTGCTCGAGTACGAGATGGAGGTGGAAACGGTCAGCACGAAGGTGCGCAGTGCGGTGTACCGTGGCAAGGACATGTTCTGTGTCGCAAAAGATCTGCTCCCCGGCGAGCAGTACACGGTGCAGGTACGGGCGCTGAATCGCATCGGTGCCGGACCGTGGTCGGAGGAGTTCACCTTCACGGCCGGGGCGGCACCGCCAGAGTCGCCACGCGACCTTTCAGTCGTGCTGAAGTCGCCAACGCATTTAACTGTGATGTGGGCCGAGCCGCACAGCAACGGGTCACCGATAAGCGAGTACATTCTTCAATCCAGTGCCGATGCCAGCGTGTCGTCCGCCGTAGCGGAAGATGCCACCAGCGGTGGAGGAGGGGACGCGAACGCCGCCACCTACCAGACGGTATACCGAGGTGCGCACCGTTCAGCTGACGTGCGCAATCTGCATCCTCACTCGCGCTACCATTTCAGGGTGTGTGCGCTGAATGCGGCTGGCTGCTCCCGGTACTCGGTACCGATCGCGCAGCAGATGCCGGCAGCGGCCCCGAACGCACCGACCGTCGGTGGGCAGAAGATCACGGCCAAGAGCATACTTATTAGCTGGCAGACGCCGCACGACAACGGTTCACCAGTGACGCAGTACAACATCGAGTGTGGCGATCGGTTGATCGCGACGGACGCGCTCAGTGCGCGTGCAGCCGCCATCGCAGCTACCTCGCCCGAACAGCAGCAGCAGCACCACCATCAACAGCAGGCAGGAGGATATCAGGCCGACCAGTACGACGAAGAATACGACGAAGAGGAGGAGGAAGAGGAGGAAGCATCCGTCGGCAGTGCGGCGTCGACGGACGCGGAAGACGAACCAGCGAAGCCGTCGCACGCTGCAGCGAATTTAGTAGATAGCAAATTAGGCAAAGCGGGAAGTCCAGCCCACTCGATGAAGGGTAGCGGTAACAAAGCGCACAGTAGCAACGGAGCAGTCACACTAACGGCCACCGGTGGCGGCCGATCGAGCAACAGTAACATGCTGCTGATTAGCGATCTGCACCCAGAGACGACGTACAAGCTGCGAATACAGGCGGTGAACGGCATCGGTACGGGACCGTTTTCAAGCTACATCAAGTTTACGACCTCGCCACTGCCACCAAAACCGCCGAAGCTGGAGTGTGCGCAGGCAGGCTTTGCGCATCTCAAGCTGCGGTGGGGCGAAGGCAAGAACCTCGACCTTGCCCGGTACTACGTCGAGATGGAGAACAGACGTACAGGCGAGTATCACAACGTGTATACCGGCACGCGCAACACGTGCAAGGTGATGCGGCTTCACGAAACGACCAGCTACACGTTCCGGATATGCGTGGAGACGCGACACGCTGGCCGGGGCGAGTTTTCCGACGGTTTCAGCTTCACAACCGCGGTGGCGGCACCGAATAGCATAAAGGCGCCGCGCGTTTGCACAGATTCGTCAGCGACGGCAGCGGCAGCAGCAGTGGGCAACGATACCACCCGGCACGGTGCACTCACGATCGAGTGGCAGACGAGCCGGAACAATCCGTTCGTCGATCCGATCGAGTACATTCTGCAGATGGCCAAAGCTAGGGACCAAGAATTTCAACAGGCAAGTGAAATAAAGACCCCCTTTTGTCCTACGTTTAGTGAATGCAATGGATTAACAATTTTACCCTATTTTAGGCCTACCGTGGACCCGAGACGCGCTTTACTGTACAGAATCTGCAGCATGGCGTAACGTACGCGTTCAAGGTATGTCCGGTGCGTGTGCGCCAGAACGGAGAGCACGTGAATGGACCATTCTCGCCGGTACTGAACCACCATCTGGCGACGAACGTGCCACGGGCGAGCGGCAGTGCAGGTCGGTCCGGTGCTGTTGGTAGTGGTGCCCACGGTGCGGACGATGTCGACGGACGTACCCTGTTCCAGGGCAATGTGGTCAACAGTAGGGGTGAGTTAGTGCTGACAAAATCGTCCACCGGCGCTGGTATGCTGCTGGCGGGTAACAACGGGTACGGTCCGGATGCCGACGGGCATCATCACGGTTCGCGCAGCGAGACGGTCGCCTCGACGACGCTGAAACAGCTGCAGCAGTTCTTCGAGCCCGACTCGAGCAAAGCGGTCGCGTGTGTGGTTGCGCTCTTTCTGCTCTCCATAATTGTTGCCGCTCTCCTGAAGTAAGGAAGCCGGCGTACGGGACCTTCGGAACCACATCCTTTCCTTCCCTCTCTCCCCACCAAACATCCCAAACCCTCTTGAATATGCTGCTATATTGTGTTGTCCTCGATGTTGTTGTCAGTCCACAACCCCTCCGCAGGGAATGTTGCTTCTTATGTCTAATGATTGTAGCTACAAAACTAAGCTCTCACACACTACTACGAATGAGATGGGCACAGGCTTAAAAGTGTTACACAAGTGCAAGAGAAGGAAAGAGAGAGAGAGAGAGAGAATATTATGAAGCATAAATATTGATATAAAAAATACATACGAAAATCAACATAAAGAAGAAAAACCCATGTGATGTGTGCACTAACCTATACTTTATGCAATTTATAAGTCTATTAACAATCAAAAACGTATGCTACATCAAAACAAGACGAAAAATAATCATACATACGCTCCGAACAAAACAAAAGGCAAAACAAGAGGCAAATTCACAGAACCTACGAGATCGCTAAACGAATCAGTACATAGCTAGGTGAAAAACCTACAGCCCCTCCTGCAGGCACGGCTGAACAAATTACGTGAAAGGCGATGCTTTTTATAATCAATCGGAACCATGTTCTCCTGACATGAACAGAAACAGAAAAATCGCACACTCCAAGAAGCTATACTATCATTTCAAGCTAGAAAAAATGAAATGGGAGGAAAGTCAACAACTGCTCTATCTTTATAGTCGCTGCAATCCAATCTCACCAGTATCTTACTGTCATTTACGGTTAAAATAATCTACGGTGTTACAAAACCAAACTGTGTGTATATTAGCAGAGAAACAAAACCATGCCACAAGCGTATGAAAATGCACGACAAAGTGAAAAATAGCTAATCAAAACATATATTATCAACACATCCAGATGAAGAAGGAAGTCACGTGCTAGTTCCGAGCGCATTCACTCATCAGTCGTTGCGCAATATGAAGCTGTGAGTTTTATTTGCGCGCTTGCGTACGTGTGTGCTCCCTTTAAGTATGTTACATTTGCTATAATGTTTATTGTCTTTTGCGATTCAGAGGTTTTCTTTTCCGTCTGTTACACACACACACTCTCTCTCTCGTTGCTGTTTGGACGGGTAAAGCTATATTGCGTGTTTATATAATTGTTTCTAAGATAATCAATCAACTACAACGAGAAGTGAAAGGTCGGGTTATGCGATGCGAAAGGGAGTGTGACTCGCCTCCACTGCATATACGAGGTGTAGGAACGGCAAAGGGGCACATTGTTACATTGCTATCCATTTTTGGTTTTGTTTCGTTCTACCAGTCATTAAACCACGTCCTGTAAAATAACAGACTCAATCGACACATTCTATAAGGAGGCATTCTGGTTTGTGGACCTATTGTTGCACCCCTTGCAACCCTTCCTCAAACAAACCGCTAGAAGAGCGGAAGGAAACCGCAAATACAAGTATTATTAATGGTAGGAGACACAAACACACCCTTGATACAAGAAAAGGAACACGTGCACACAGGCCTGTCACTAACGCCAAGGAGGTTAAAAACAGCTGCATAGCAGAAGAGATAGACATTGTTTTTGTGGGATGCATGCACAGCCATCCGAATCCCTGACACAGCCACACAGTCACTGTTGTAATCCATAATCTCTTTAATAATTTATAGTACATAAGAGACGAAGAGCACACAAGGTTGTGCATAGAATTGAAGCCTTCCGCACTCCGTATACAGAACCACCACACAGAGTAAAAGGACATGAAACCAGCAATACAATAGAAGCGCGACCTTTTCCCCACTCTATTACGGCCGTTAGTTTTGGTAGTCTTCTGCTTCTGTATCTGTTTCCTGCAAAGCACAAGAAAAACGCCAGAACGACGGTTAGAAAACAGAAAACAGTGACTTCACTTCCCGATCATTTTCTCAAGCCTCCTCTCACGGGTCCAATGAAACTGGAACGAAAGCATTCCATTTGAAGATGAAACTTGTGTATTGTGTGTGCGTGTGTGTAAACGACCGCACCGCCAACCTCACTACCTAACCACCCCTCCAAAACCACACCACCGTTTTTTCCTGTTACTCATATGTAACATCTTACCATTTGTGCTCCGTAGTACCTCCTTCAAAATTCCATAATTAGAGAAGTAAATTACGATAGGAGTGAAAGGCGCAAGTTGGAACGAAAGAAAAACTGCAAAGGAAACGTGTACTTAAGCCAATAATTTGTTATAAGTGACCTTTTTTACTGCTTTTCTTCCTTGCCACACACTCTCCCGTTCACTCCTTTTGCACTCTGTTTTATTGCTAATTTGTGAAACATTGGCATAGATGAGGGAAGGTGAACTTTTACACGGTTGTCTTCCACCAGTGCATTGATCGATCGAAACCGATCACAATAGATAAATGCTTGTTTTCCTTTTCATTACCATTACTACTGTAGCTAGTAATCCACAATCAACCCTACCTACCTATGTCTAGGAATATAAAGAAGCGACGGTGAGCAGGAGAGGTGCCTAAGGTTGGAATCGAAGCCACTCCACAATAGAAGAGCAAAATCTTACGCGGTGCATGCATTTTCAATTTATTTCGAATGAAATTAATGTTCTTGTTTTTCTTACCTTAGATCCTTGTGAGCGCGTGCGTTCGTGCGCGTCACAGATAGGTTCGAAATGTGCAATTTTTATTTAAAACTTAATTCTGTAGCCAATTCAGTTTGCAATATTCTTTTACATTCTTTTAAAGTGCAACACAAATGCGCAGGGTTATATTTGTAATGTTTGTTGCACGAAATGCTTTTGTTTCGTTTTGGTCTGTGCATTATTTGTCTTTAGTTTTTAGCTTTAGGAGGTGGTTTATGAACAACGTGACGCGGGTTTTAATACTACTTCTGGAATTCCAACGCAACTCATCAAATGGTGCATTTTTTGTTTTGTTTTATTTTACACTCTTTTGCGGTTCATTATTTTATCTGCAGAAAACTGGTTCAGTCGAAGCAAGTGTTTTTGTCGAAGCGAAGGGAGGGATATGAAACGAGCGCGAGAAAGAAAACGTTTTAGATTTTAAGGAAAATGAGAAGAAAAGAGAAGACGGTCGAAACAAAAAAACAACTGGAAAAGAATGGCTTTAATTATTGGAATTTAAATGAAACAAAAAGGTATAAGAGAATAGGCAAGAAACGAATAAGCACAGCTATGCAGCAACAGGCGTGAAGGTGGAGCAATTTAAGGTTCACTATTTCAAAACACACTCTCACTCACGTTCACACAAATGCCGTATTGAGGTACACTTTCTTAAATGTTGAAAAAGGTAACAAAAAAAACCAAGTGCATAAATGGATGGTATACATACACAAAAAAACGAACAATCTAATCAAAGGTAGAATCGAAATCTTCATACCCTTAAGGCACCCGATCGGTGTGTTGTGCTGTAGAGGAGAAAAGTAGCAAAAACGAGTAGCAAAAAGTAACAGATGATGATGCATCCCCCAAAAAAAGCGGAGGAACGCATCACAAAATCACATTCTACGAGACTGCAGTCCAAAAACGCTAAACAAAAAAAAAGGAAAAATGTATGTGTGCGTGTCTGTTTATGTTTGATGTGCATGTATGTGAAATGTGTGAAAAAAGAGAGCGAGAAGAGAACAACAATTACTAGCAAAACCAACAACCAAACAAAACGAAAGGAAGAAAATACAACACATTTGTGGATATTGTAACAAATGTAAGAACATATTAGAACAAAATTAAACAAACCAAACACACACAAGGAAAGGTAAAAAAAAATGGTGTTTAAAAATTCGTGCGGAAGGGAAAAGTAAGACACAAAATTGTTTTGTTTCGGTACGAACTTTGTTGAACAAAAAGAAGAAGACAAAAAAAAATCGTTTTGTAAATAATGTAAACGCGGGGAGCTTTATTTTAGTTATGATTTTATGGCATTGTTTCTGCGAAACAGTTTTGGTTGAGCCAACTTCTAAATTGTATTTAAACGACAAAAACAAACTAGTAAAACTACTGTACCAGCATTTGCTTATAGCAGCACACACTATTATTACTTCTACGCGGAGACACAAACACGAACACGCACCGATTTGAGCCCAGGTTTCTATACTTATATTACTAGCACCGGTTGATAATGACAAGTGGACAGACAGACAGATGGACAGAGGTGTGCGGTGGAATAATGGAAGAAGATGAAACACACGGGACTGACACGGGTTTTGTTGGCATATAAGGGGTGGGAGAGTGGGTGGAAGGAGGAAACGCAACCCAACCACCCATTCACACCCACAAGCTAGGCCGGATTCGAAACGCGAACAACGCAAAACTTAGAACGTATTAGGTATTAGAACGAATTGATAATGAATGTACCATTGCTTGTTGAGTGGACCTGAAAGAGAGAGAGAGAGAGAGAGAGAGAGAGAGAGAGCGAGAGAGAGAGAGAGAGAGAACGAGGGAAATAAAGGAAGTTTGGTGGATAGTAAAAAGTCTGTTATGTTAACGCATTGAGCAATTATAGGACGCGAGAAATCCGTCTGTTGTAGAGAGAGAGAGAGAGAGAGAGAGAGAAAAGGAGAGAAAGAAGGAAATAGTGAACGAATTAAAGGGATTGTTTGCAATTTGTTAGCAAAAGAGCGTTAGGACCGGAACAGTTTAGTGAATGATTAGGTAAGGATATTGTGCTTGAACATGGTCCATCATAAAGTGGGGAAGGCTGGTGATGCTTCTCCAGTAGCAACGACTTTTCTGGGCCCAAAGGAAACGACTAACGGGCCCGATTCTAAAGAGAAGCTGATCGATGGGTTGATTAATTAATAATTTTTATATGCATATTTTTATCTCACGCTTAGAAACACGGTGTATCATCAACTATCTGGATGCTGGATTCTGAGTTGGTTATTTTTTTGTACTATTTTAACTATTTAACTTTTTTTTTTACCGTGCATTAAAGCAGAAGGGCAATAGAAACAAGGGAACGTGGAGAAGCTTTTGAACGCTTTTCTGCGCGGTGGGAGAATTCAAAGAAAACCCCCCATTGCGTGAGCTGGAATCGCATTGAGGTGTTAGGTAATTTGTGGATACTTGGCGGTGCGAATGTGCGCGAATGAAAGGAAATATTAGGGAAAATTTAATTGAATTGACGATTGTAACATTGTTTCAGACGGGGCCGGAAGTGGTAAACGGGATTGTACAAAGTGAATTTTGTTTGTTTTTGCTAGAATGAACGAGGAACGCTGGGGCTGCACGCGAGACATTGTGAATGTCCTTGTGGAGTGGGTTTAGCCGATTGTATGATGACGAGTTAGCGCTGATAAAGAGGAAGGATTTGAGGTCGAAAAAAAAAATGGTTAGAATTAAGGCAACAGAAACAAAACCACGAAAAAAAACTGATAGAAAGGCAACAATACTAAGGGGCTTTGAGCAAGGAACATACAAAACTGTATTTGCTTTCATTCTCGCTGCGCTATAGATGAAAATCAAACTCAACAAAAAAATAAAACATGGACAGATACTACACACAGACCTGTACTGCTAAATACTACTATAACTTCTACCGCTATTACTACTACTACTAGTACTACCTACCTACTACTGCAAGCCGCATATGTGTAATGTGTAACAATTACTATGATTGCGGGAGGAGGAAAAACCGTAAGAAAGAAGCAGAAAAACACGCATAAAACATAAACGAAACAACAAACAAACGGAAACAAACAAGCAAACAACTATAAAAGAAATTAGAGGATAAAGCAAGAAACGAACAACAGAAGCGCAACACAGAAACGCAACCCATACAAAAAAGCAAAAACACAATGTAAACATAAGGTGGGAAAATGGATAAAAAAAAACCGATGAAAATACAAAAAGATGATTATATGTTGAAAAGTGGACATTAAGTATATATATACATATAAATGAAAAACGAAACAAACAAAATTATCTTAATATATACATATATATATACACGTACATACATACATAAAACAATATTTAATTTAACAGAAATATATTTTATGTAAAAAATCCTAAACTACTCTGTTGTGGCATGTTTCGGGGTGCACCCGCGTCTAGACTGTAAAACTTGGCTGCAGAAAAACAATCCGAAACATTTTAGCCAGTTCGGTGGTATTAAATTATGTACTAAATTAATGTATTAATATTATTATACATCAAATGTATATGTATTAAAAATGTACTAAATTATGTACTAAATATGATCACAAATTCTAACACTGTTATCTTACAGCGGTCATAATCGGTTGCAAAAAGGGAGATATAAAATATTTTCAATTTTTTTAAAGTGCTCCACGTGTTCCAGGTGTTGCAGGATAAATTTCTTGGATTCATCCAGAAAATGGAGAAAACATTCGCAATACGACAGTGCACTGATAACTGGTGATTGTTTGTTTCAAAGGAACGATTGAATCTCGTGCTTGCACCTTGATGTAATGCAATTGGCAAAAGTGCATCTGATGCACTCACCGTGCATCGTTTGGCGGGCTAAAAATAATTCACCTCTGGTTGGCACAGCTGAGAGTGAAACGCCGTTTCTTTTTGCACCGCCTGACAGTTACCGTTGCATCGAAGCAAGCCCTTGGCAAAGAGAGCTCTTCGGTTGCTAGGAAACACCATGCTCCTGGCCCTTTTTTTTACCCTTCCTGCTGACAGTTGGTGGAAAGCTAGAGCATTTTGATCCATTTCATCCGTAACCGTTACGTTGTGATCAACTTCCTTGCTAACTCTCAGGTAAGCAGGAAAGGCAGATTCTCGATAAGTGCTGGCAAGTGTGTGGAATTGAAGTTTACGACACGTGTTGCAAGACAGAAGAAAAAAAGAGTGCAAATTTGAAAGGGAACGAAAACTGTTCCCACCAATTAGTTTTCGTTTTTTGGGATTGCATAATTTTGATTCGCCGCGTCTTCCTCCTCGTAATGGTCGCTTCCCCTTCTATGTGTTTGCAGATTTACATACCAAACTCATCATGGGCCACCATCCCGAGCCGCCGGTTATGATTTCGGACAAGCTGCCGGAATCGTTACGTAAGAAGATGATGACGTTCCAGGCGAAGAACGAGCTGCCCGTCTTCCTCAAGGGTGGCCCCGCCGATAAGGCCCTGTTCGGAATCACCGTGGCGCTGTGCGGTGTCGGTCTGCTCGGCATCTTCAAAATGGTGTACGATCTTGGATTCGCCAAGAAGAAGGCATAAAATGCGACCGCTTCTTACTGCTAACTGTTGTCGGTGGAGGATGATTTGTGTATGGTAGTGTTTCGCAGGAGCAGAGAGGATTGAAAACCCCGAACGTAACTTAAAATTTGCGTTTTTATTTTCCCCAAAAAATAATGTCCACATAAAACAATGTCCACTAATGTACACCGTAAAAGCGTCACTGGAAAGAAACAGTTCCGCTGCAGTTCGTTACGCCGTATAAAAAAAAAAGGCGAAACCACATTCCCCAACCGCCTACTTTTCCACATTGCTTGAGTGAAGCTTCTCGATGGAGAAGGACAGCTGTTCCAGCTTTTGCACCAGCTTCTTCATATTGCTTTGCGCCTGCAGCTCGTTGTCGTTGCTAGGGTTGTTGCTACCACCGGTAAATGCTTCCGTGCCAAGGTCAAAGTGCAGCTTGGCCAAACTTTCCTGCTGCTCCCGTATGCTGGTCATCTGTTCCATCGTACACCCGGAGCCTTAAGGGCAAAAAAATGGAATGATTTCATGAGAAACGGGGATCCTGATTTATAAGCTCAGTGTTCCTTACCGAACGCTTTCAACTTGCCGGAGTGAAAGTCTTCCAACAGTCCCAGTAGGGCACGCTCCATATGCCGCACATCCGGTACCTCTGATATGAAAGAATGGTGCTTTAATGGACGGGACGAGAAATTGTGCGCTTTTGCATTGAGCGTTATTGAGCTGCCCGACGTGGACGACACGCCGGGATGGACGCTAGGGTGGCGCAGTCTAGTACCACTACCACCACCGACACCACCGCCACCACCCTCTACACCACTGCTTGCTGCCGAGGGTAACGAATCCGGTGGCTTCGGCCGCTGGTACTGTGACGGAGGAGATTTAAGCTGGCGGGTGGTGACACTGTTGCTATTGGGAACGGATGGCGGTGCAAGGGTGTTTCCTCCATCCGGGAGATTGCTATTAGTGCTGGAAGACGTGTTGGCAGCAACAGTGGTGGCTGTGGTGGTGGCCGTGGTGATGGAGGTGGCGGTGGAGGAGGCATTGGTCGTGACCGGAATGGCACCGGTCGGTGCAGGCTCTGCAATAACCAAGCCCCATACGCATACGGACGAAACACAGACGGGAACGGACGGAGCGCGGGGACGGAGACAGGTGGGTGGTGGTGTTGGAAAATCGAACCAAAATCGAACGGGAGCAACAAAATTATGAAAAGGAAGAAGATAAAAAAAATGGAAAACGGAAAAAGAAATAAAAAAAAAAAACACAAAAATCAAGCGGATAATCAAACTACGACAAAAATAAAAACAATCAAAGAAAAGCACATAAAAGCAGGAGGCAAAGCGCAAAGGTCAATCCAAGCTACCCGGAAGTCACCGTGGTTTGCTGTGTGTGGTTTGTGGCTTGTTCAAAAAAGAAAAGGCGCCCCAATGCTTGCTTTGCAGGCCCGATAATCCCGTACATACCTCGCTGGATCTTTTTCGCTTTTGGTTTCGCATCCTGCGCCTTGCGTTCATTAACGTAGTTGACCTTAGTGGCCAACGGTGCATCGTTGGCGATACCCTTCCCGAGCGAGTAGTTGGTGGAGTTTTGGCTTCGGCTTGTTTCGCCACTGGAAAACAGCTGCGAATGGGGAACAGAATGATAAAAATTACTACGTCATACAACTCCCTCTATGCGATAAGACGCGATGCGATGGGATGACTCACCTTGTTGCTCAGCACGGGGGAGATGGGCGTCTGTACGGATTTGGCCTGCCCACTAGAGGAAAGATTTGTGATGGTGTTCTGGTCGTCTTCCTCATCGTTCGATACGAGCTTCTGCCGCTCGACGGCCGCATCGTCGCACTCCATCCTGGACTGGAAAGCCCTCCTGGCCCTGGTCTTTGTCCGCTTGGTCGACGTCGTCGTCGTCGTGTTACTGCTGCTGCTACAGTGTGGTGGGTGAGGTGTCGAATGGGAGCGCCGTACGCCCAACCTACCAAGTACCGCTGGACGCCGTCGTTGTTTAGCTGTGCATTGTCCTGTTAGGCACGGGATGGGTGGAGGAATTTAGAGATTACTCATACCACTCGATACTTGACGATACCGATTCCCCCAAAACAAACGCGCGTATCGACGACTTTCGCTTTCGAGTTTTTTAATCCCTCTTTTATTTACCATCAAACAGCTGTCAAAGTTGGCATTCCAAGCGCGGATGAGCAGTGTTGCCAGCTATGAACAAAATTGTGTAAATTGTGTATAATTGTTCGTTTAGATTTTTTTTATCAAAATCAAAGGAGGCATTTCTTTTCATTATGTTTACATTTATCTACGTTGTACGATTTTATTTGAAAAAATACTTTAGTATCGTTTGGTTGGCGGCAAAGAAGCGTTTATAGAACCGCTCCGTTCGCTAGCCAGCAGACCTGTCCAAGGGGAAAAAGTACATTAAACCTAAAAAACGTTCGTAATTGTAATCTCTGGCTTACGTACACGCTACACCCTAACATGATATCACACACTTGCGCATCGCGATTGCTTTCCTCGCCGCTCCAACTGTCCCGCTCAAACCGGAAGCGTGCTAGACACGGAACTCCGGAACATACTGCCGAAAAATTTCACCCCGCTCATACCACCCGGAATGGCGGCCAGAATCATCCACAGCAGCGTAATGATCTGTGCGACAGCGAACAGCACCGTCAGCGCGGTACTTTGCGCAACCATTGCGAAGTAAAGCGTAGCCGTAAGGCAGCACGTGTAACTGATAGACATGGCGACCCGTTCGCGGGAAAACATCTGTCGGAACATTGCACCGAAGCCGCTCAGGAAGGAGAAACTAAAATGGATAAACGCATCATTAAAATGAGTTCTTCTTGGTTAAAGTTCAAACTGGTTCTTTGTTTCTACCTCATGATGAAAAACACACTTCCCAGCGTGTATAGAAGCGCAAACTTTCTCGCCTTCAGTATCAGCACGGGAATGTAGAAAGTGGACACTATCATGCAGAATATACCAAGCCCCATGCATGTCACGAAGCCTACTATCCGTTGGATCCGGGACTGTAACAGAGAGGGGAACACACACCCACACATGGTGTTACGTAGGTACGGCTACACGTTTTCTTCGCTTTCCTTCCACCCAACTTACCAGCTTGGGGCAACAAGTGTCCTGCGTATCCTTGAGCCAACTGTTTGCCTCCGGTTCCTGGTTGCGACCGAACAGCTTGCCCACAAGATCGGGCGTCGGCAGGGACGGCATTTTGGGCATCTCGATCTTGAAGTTTTTCTTCTGATTTTCCTGCAGCAGCAGGTATTCGTCCAGGTCGCGCTTCAGGTCCGCCATTTCGGGGTTGTGTGTTTGCTTTACGAGAAAATAGAGCTAGGACAGATGAGTTTGTTTAACTTCCTGCACTATTGGAGGCTACCCCAGGAGATTCCGTGCGCGACACGTATGTTTTGACGTCAACAACAACAACAATCAGAAAGTGAAGCAGCGTGTACACGATGCAAGTGTGAAAGGCGGCTGATTTCAAACACATTTCTTAATTAATTTAGAGTAAAAAGGAATGTATTTTTATTGTGAAAAGCGATGAAATATAATGTATTAGCTTCTGATTGTGTGTAGAACAGAACAATCGTAAGAAAATGTGTCATTTTTGAACGATTTAGTTATAATGTAATGTGGGTATAGGCCCAATGTTTTGAAATGATTAGAACTGTCAAAGTGACTGTCACCGTTGTGTGACTTAATAAAAATAGCATTTGTTCCTTTAAAATAACGCCGTAATTTCACCAATTCAGTCGCCAAAGAATTTCAATAAAAAGCCTGAAAATTTATGCTTCTTATTCGACCACACTATAGTTAAAAAGCACCTGAAAATCACATCCATATGGAACTGCCACCGCTGAACCGGACAATATAAACGCCTTCCCATTGTTGTGGCGAATAGTTTGTTGTGATTTGTTCATCACACACACACAAACACGGTTTTTGCGAATGCCCCCTGCAGCCTCGCACTGATAATAAATGGTTTCCGAGCGATAGTTTTTGGTTCGATAGTCGGGGTGTTTAATCGGTGAAGCTGCACAGAATCGTACGGGCGTCGTTCCGTGTTCCGTGCTGTGGCTGTACTGCTATTTCGCATCAACAATCGATCCGCACGGAAGCGCTGAGGGAAAAAGAAGGTCAATCGCGTGTGTTTTTGTGGCTGGGTGTTTGTGACCTGTTGGCAAAAGGATTTTGTTTTGTTATATTTGCTCTTGCAATAAACACTTGTCCAAATACTTTCACGTGTACGCAATAGAAAGGTAAGTCAAAAAGACGTAACTCATGTATTGTTCTTTTGAAAGTAAGTGAAACCTTACAAAACGAGGTTGGAAAACTGCTGATGATCCAAAAATCGGGGCGTTTTTCTAAACAGTTTCTGTTCTGACGAACACCCGCTTATGTGGGTCGTTCGTTGTCACTTGAGTCATCGTGCGCTTTGATTGCGTCGAACCCGCATCACTATCCGTCGCACCATCGGTGTCGTTCGTTCTCTTTGTGTTTGCCCCTACATCATTTCATTACGCCCCTACATCATTTCGTACATTTATTTTTCTCCCACTTTTGTTACAGATCGATCTGTGAGATCTTTACCCGTCGCTAAGTATGCCCCGCCAGTACGAAGAAGATGAGGCTCGCCGGCCAATACTCCAGCCGGACACGGATACGGACGAGCCATCGACGGCCGGTGGTTCGCTGGCCCGGCTCGGACGCCCGAGCAATGACGATGAGCTGACCGAGCGGCTGACGGGTTGTGGTGCGAGCGCGTGCTGTAATCCGTCCTCGTTCCTGCACCGCTTCCAGGCGCTTATCTTGATGTGCCTGGTCGGATTCGGTAAGAGACGCAATTTTTCCGCCTTAATTGCTACCGACCCGATTCCACAGCTGACTTCTTAGGCGCGCGCACGCGTCCGCGTAATCGCAAAGATAAGCAACCTGTCAAACACGGCACGCAAGAATGTGTGCCGAATGTGATGGTCTAGTAGAGAGCTGTGCGGCAGAATCTCGTGCCTTTGCTTGGGCAGTGGGCCACGTTTATCAGGCCAAACATGCCCGGAAGCAACCTTTGCACACCTCCCCTTAGTGGAGCGCTGTGTTCATTCATGAGCACGCTTTTTATTCTCCACTTTTTTCTTCACCTTCTCCTACAGGTTCGTACTTCTGTTACGATAATCCGGGCGCGCTGCAGGATACGTTTAAATCGGACCTGAATCTCACCACCACCCAGTTCGTGATGCTGTACTCGATCTACTCGTGGCCAAATGTGATCCTTTGCTTTATTGGCGGCTTTCTGATGGATCGTGTGTTCGGCATCCGGTTGGGTACGATCATCTACATGTTTATACTGCTGATCGGTCAGCTGATCTTTGCGATGGGTGCTACGATCAATCTGTTCTGGCTCATGATCGTTGGACGGTTCATGTTTGGGTAAGATAAACCGATTTTTCCGTGTAAAACCCAGATTTTTAATTGTCTTTTTCATTGTAGTATCGGTGCAGAATCGCTTGCCGTGGCACAGAACAGCTATGCAGTGCTGTGGTTCAAGGGCAAGGAGCTAAACATGGTGTTTGGGCTGCAGCTATCGTTCGCACGTGTTGGCAGCACGGTCAACTTCCTGGTGATGGTGCCGATCTACAAGTACGTCAAGAGTCTCGGCTACCAGGGCCACATGTGTACCGGGGTGGTACTCCTTCTTGCCACACTGACCTGCGTAATGTCAATGATTTGTGCCCTCATTCTCGGCTGGATGGATCGTCGTGCGGCACGAATCCTAAAGCGCAACGATGCAGCCCCTGGTGGCGAAGTGGCCAAACTGTCTGACGTACGCACGTTCAAGGTGTCCTTCTGGATGGTGACGGTGATCTGTGTCGCTTACTACGTAGCCATCTTCCCATTCATCGCCCTGGGGAAGGTGTTTTTCATGCGCAAGTTCGACTTTTCGTCCGAGGATGCCAACACGGTCAACTCGATCGTGTACATTATTGCGGCGGTGGCGAGCCCACTGTTTGGGCTGATCGTCGATCGTACCGGGCGTAATGTGCTGTGGGTGTTTGTGTCCGTTATTGTAACGATTGTGGCGCACGGGATGCTTGCATTTAGCTATCTGAACCCGTACATTGGCATGATTACGATGGGGTTGGCGTATTCAATGCTTGCCTCCAGTCTGTGGCCGCTTGTTGCGCTGATTGTGCCGGAGTATCAGCTTGGAACTGCGTATGGCATGTAAGTGTTTGGTCATTAGCAATTTGCTTAGAAGAGTTATATTAACAGCATATTATTTCACACAGCTGCCAATCAGTGCAAAACCTGGGCCTTGCCGTGATCTCGATGATTTCGGGTATGATCGTTGATAAGGGAGGATACTTTATGCTGGAAATGTTTTTCATTGGATGGCTTATTGGTAAGAAATATAGTTTCCTTTTGCATTTCATTTTTCTCGTATTTATTCGCATTTGTTTTTACAGTCTCCCTGCTGGCCACCATCGTTATCTGGCTGTATGATGCAAGCAACGACGGCATTCTAAACATGAGCCCAGCTGCACGCTCGCTGTACGCAAGCAAAACGTATGACATATAGCTGAACATCCAGTAAATTGCACGATATAGTTTTACCAACTCGAACCTTGTTTTTCGTTTCACAGTTTGGTGGCTATGTCGGGTGAGCCAGGATCGTCCAGCGATGCTACCGACAGCAGGCAGGAGCGTGATCGTCGTACGCAGGATCCTGAAGCGATTCGTAACCGGTATCTAAACCGTGTGCTGGATGGCAACCAAAGCGATACGGAACCGTTGGCTGAGTAAGAGCGGTTTTGAGAGAGTCCTTGGAAAACCGAGGGTTTGGTAAAACTCTTCCGAAAGCCGAAAAATTCCCCATTCGGAGGCTCATTCCCGTTTGCTTTTTCGATGGAGGCTGTGTGCGTGTGCGTCTGTGTACGTGTGTATGTGTTGACGTCTTAAATGTTTATTCGTCTTTACGTAAGACTATTCTTACTCTTTTAGATGTACTTTAAATGATGGTTATTTTATCGAAACTGATTAGAGAATGGGAAGAGATAGAAAAGAGGGAAGATTTTTAGGAAGAAAAGTGAACCGTGTGCTTGCTGCGTAAATGGTGAAGCTTACCGGGAATACATTGCACATAATGGCATGGAATGACTGAAAAAAGGCAAGGTTAGTCATAAACAAGTATTAACCGCAAGGAAAAACAAAATGATTAGAGATAATTCTAACACAAAAGACACTATCTTTACTGTCGTTTGGTCGCCTCGTGTTGAGGATCTTCGTCGTTTCTTTCCATTTGTTAGACTGTGTTTTACTATTATTACTACCACCACAGAGATAGTGCCAATGATGCCAAAAATAAGAAACGAAAATAAGGGTTTTCAGACGGGAAGGTAAAAACAAAAGTTACAAAATCCACATATATACACACACATACAAACAATTTTACAATAGCTCGAAAGGAAGCGTGCAGGGACGATAGAGTTGCATTTTCATTGTTGATGTTATACAAAACAGAAGGATTGGTGGGTTTACACTAGCGACGACGATTAGCCACCACCAAACAAACAAATAACCAAGTGCACAAGCGTCCTCGTCGTCGTATATTGGTAGAATGTGTTAGTTGGTAGTGAATATATTGCATCGATACGATGCTATTTTACATATCACAATTTATCTTACCCGGGTGTTGTATAGCTTATCTCCGGGTGTTTTCCTAGCTGTGAACTAGGTATAACTGCAAATATGGGGAAACCAAGCAAAGCAAGCTGAAAGGCAAAATATGTTCGAATATATGCAAATCTATGGTAATGCAAGATGCGTGTTTTCATGCTTAAATTATTTGTTTCTGATTTTGAGAAACGCGCGTATGCCTAAGAAAAGTCCTGGCGGGAAGTTTACTTCCACCCGAATCCCGGTAGATGTCGCTATGCTAGGCGTTACGATGCGTAACGCACGCGTTGTTACGGAAAACCGTTGAGCAATTTGATTTTGAAGTGCAGAAGTTGGTTTTGTTTTGACTTGGTTTTTTTGGTTTCACACATTTAGCTATGCGAAATGACTCCCCTAATTCCCCTTTCCCGTTTTCCGTGCTCCAAAATAAAGGCCCCATTTTCAACAATGTTGAGGTAGGCCAGCTGAAAAACGATCCACCCTAACGCGGAACGACTTTAATGGAGGTAAAGCATGGTAATGAACGTCAGGCAGTTGCCGTTAGCATAATTTACATCGTGTACAAGCCGGTACAAGCCGTAGCGTAGCGTCGTCCCCTTGGTTTTCTGCACCAACGTCAACTTCATTGAAAAATCTCATGAAATCTTATGATCGACGTATTTCGGTGGCCCGCTTCTTGGGAATGTGCGATCCTCCTCAACCGCACCGGGGAAAGGGTGAGTGAAATTCCTCCCACTCCCCGCTTCTCCCCATTCTATTCACTTTCATTCATCAAAAACAGGCGGTGAGCGAGGCACTCTCGCACCGCACACATAAATTGTACACCCAAATGCAAATGCGTGCAGCTGACAGTGAGAAGTGCAACGGTGTCACCCGCGATTCCAAAAAACCCCCGTGTTCGCAACTAAAAATAGGACAGCATCCATCCGTCCCAACGGCTGCCGCACTCGACTGTGCAATAAGTCGCACTTTGTTCGAATTGCTCGCGTTGTTCCATCAAAAGAACTAACTCTTCCAACTTCCTTGTGCGATGATGATGATGACGATGATGTGCGTTTGTGTGTGCAGTACCCGCGTGCAGTCCTGCGCGCGTGTGAGTGTGTCTTGTCGTTAGCCCCGCTTTCCTCTGTGTACGATGCGCGAAAAATGAATTCTATTATTAATCATTTCTTTTCGCGAAACTATGCAGGAAGAACCAACTAATGGAGGATTCACGGGTTCAGCAAGGAGGCGGGAGTGGTGGAGGGGGGATGAGGTGGAGGCCGGCACATCCCGCGGCACTGCCATGTGGGCCGAATGACAGAAAGGGTTTGATTCATTCAATCAGGAGCAACAGCTGAAACTGCCGGTGACGAAAAGCCGCCCCGCTGGCAAAAGGATGCTGTTGAAATCTATTTTTAATCGAATTAGAAACATCTAATATGACGTGTGCACCGGGCGAATGGGTGGGGGGGGGAGTCCAAACGCGACGGACGGTGCCTGCTGGTGCTGAGGTCACTCCAAAATGAGAGGACCACGGGGAAGAACATTTGGTGGAAGACTATTTGACAATATATTAATCACTTCCTGTGAAGAATGGACGTGGACGGAGTTGAAAGAGGTTTTATCGGACGTGTTATTCGGTTTGATCGGTATGAATTCGTAATCAAGCTTACCTGCTGTTTTTTGAAAAAGAAAACGGTTGAACAAAACTATTCAATATTGTAGGATTTACCTTTTCATCGAAAGGCTTAAAATTCCACCTAGATTTCTTCCAGCAAGCGTGTGCTGCATTTAATCACTCTCGTTCTAGATCTTTTGTGGTCCGTTTTTTTTTTTTCATACAAGTCAACCATCCCGTGACGAATGGTCGAAAGCACGCGAAATCATAAAGCAAGTGCGCGATAAGAGCGAAATGTTTGCATTTGCATTTTTTCACCTCGCAATCGCGGACACTCTTTTTTCCGCTTTTCATAAGGAAAATGCAAGAAAGGCTTCAACACTCTACAGCAAAGACGTTTAAAATTGCATCCCCCGGAAGGACACACAAGCGACGAGGGTTGGCTTGCGCATATTGGCATATTCTGCAAGATTCCAGCCACCATTCCTTACAGTAACACAGGAATGTGGAAGATTATTATGAGTAGAAAGAGTGGAAACTTTGCAATCCAGAAACTATTTGCTTTTGCTTTTGCGCTTATAGCAAGGGGCTGCATATGAAGAAGCCACTATATTGCTGCAAAACAGTACATAGTTGTCTGTTCAATAAATTGCATTACCCGGGCAGTACAGTGGATGTGAGATCTTCCTCCCGCTTTTACATACAATGTCCCCTAGCAAGATGCTAGCGCACCAGCGAATGCATACGACGTTAATGCTGCCTCGTGAGAAGGAAGAAGTTGGGCCACCAAAAAGCAAACAAAAAGCTTGCACGAAACCTTCTGTCGCGAAGTTCTTCTTCAAGCTCTTCAAGCCCGGCAAAAGGACATTGTAAAGCGTCACCAAAGCAGGGACGAGGGCGAAAGATTTGTGCGAGCACTTTCTTTCCCCCGCGACCACCGCCCCCCCCACCCCCTACCGGTGGAAGATGCACCTCACACACTCACTTGGGCAGGAGGCTGTCCTCGTGGTACGGTTGGCCGGGTGGAGTACGACACAATTGTGTGTACTCGGTACTCGGCGGTACAGTTCTCAGCAAGAACAACCCAACCACGCCCCAAAACATCTCGCATCATGCTGCTAGAGAAGTGTGTGTGTGTGTGTGTGTGTGGTTGGTGGGTGGAGGTAGGTAGAAGGGAGCATCACACCCACACAATAGCGCATAGGGAAGGAGAGAGGGGGGTTGAAAGGCTCCTCTAACGGGAGGGGGAAAATCAATAACATTTACTCCGAGAAGAGCTCTTGCTGGCTGGCAACACTGCCACACCGAAACGATGCAGTTTTATCACCTTACCGTCAACATAGTAGGCAGCGTTTCTGTGGAAGAAGCGAAGGAAGCAACGCTTGCCGTTGTTGGGACAACATTGTCAGACAACACAACGACGGCTCAACAGGCAAACGTGCGTGTTCTAGGATTCGCATTGTGTGGTACAGGCTCAACCGGCATCATCGACATCCCCATCACACTTCCCATACCAGGCGTAACCCCCCCCTCTCCCCACGAATTCAGCTCGAAAGCTGAAGCGAAAGTGACAGCGCACTCGCAGGAGCAGGAGAGTGAAGGAGCGCGAGAACGAGAAAGGTGAGAGCACATGCTGCACAGAGCAAAGGATGTACTACTGGCGCTACTACCGGGGAAGGGTTTGGTGGCTTGCACAGCGCGTGGAGGAATCGTTGATTATCGTGGCATTCACTGACATTCGTTCGTGTCCGCACTGCTCCGGCGAGTCCTCCCGATACACTACCGGCAACACAACGCACAAAGCACAACGGCTGAACGGCTGAATAAAAGGGAATTATTGATTTTGTGTGTTTCCAAAGGCTCCATCCCCTTTGCACCACGTCCTTCTCTAGCTCTCTCTCTCTCTCTCTCTCTTACTCGGTCACACACAAATACACACAGAGACTTTGCTCGTCTCGTTTTTCGCTATGGTTGCTGTTCGATTCTGAAATGAAAGTCCTAGACCAAGTCCTCCCACCCCCTCCCTTTCCGGGAGGGAGGTGGCTGGCGGAAAGGGGCTTTCGGGTTGGATTCGGTCTCGGGGTTTTGTGCATTCATCAGCTTCTCCAAAGGTGGCAGCGCGCTGTTGGAGCGAGCGTACCAGCAAAGAAGAACCGGATGAAAAACGGTTGTTGCTGGGAGAAGGGGGAGTAGGAGATGGCCTTCATTTCCCCTTCCTACCTCACCTCCCCCCCCCTCGCGTTGCCGTTGTTGATGATGTTTGGCGAGGATAAAAGGTTATACCATTTGCCGGAGCAGACCCGTGCAATAAGCAATTGGTGGTTTGGGTTGGTGTAGTGGAAAACTTGAGCTCCATCCATCCCGGTCCGGCCCGAAAGGGGAAAACTCATCCGCGGCCGGCGGGATGGGAGGGGTGAGGTCCCTTGTATACACATTGAATTGTAATGAAAATAAACGCTCCGATGTTATTTCTCTTTCCTCTCACTCCACCCCCCCCCCTCCCCATTGCATCCCTTTTTCCTTTCTTGTCTCCTCTCTTTCCTCTCTTTCCCTCTCGCTCCGTCTCTTTTTTGTTCTGTTTGTGGTAATGGTGCCGTGACCGGGATACGACGACAAACGCCACCGAGCGCCACGAATTTCGCTCGGGGGAGTAGCAGTCCTTCGGCTGGAGGGGAAAGGGGGCACGATGATGCACTGAAGGGGCACTGTATTTATGGTACAACGATGCTGTTGTGTGCTTGCGAGCGAGCAACTATACACTACACGACGACGTGTGCAGCCCGGCAAATCCAAAACCCGAACAAACCGGCTGGCCCGAGCAAAGGAGTCGCTGTTATCCTTGTCCACTGTCTGCGCTGTGTGTGTGTATTTGAAAGTTCGCTTTTGTGACAGGATGTCCTGGAAGCGACAAAGCAAGAGAGCGAGAGAGAGAGAGAGCGCTCCAGGGGGACGAACATAAGAATCGAGCGGGGAGAAAACATACACTGTGCACACAAAGCCATTTTCCCTTTTTCTTGTGATCCCAAACAACAAGCAAATGAGGTTGGTTGTGGCGAGGGTGGGGGGTGGGGGAGTGGGGAACCTGGATAGGAGTGGGAGGGATGCGGTGACAGGGCAATTTCCCCGGGGTATAGACGATACCAGTTGCCAAAAGGGTGGCACACACACAAGCAATGGTGCAGGGTATGCGCCGATGTGTCGGTGGATGCTGCACAATGCAACGCTGCCCTTTGCTCCCCTTTTGCAGCGGACAACCTCGGAAGCTTTGCCTTTGTTCGTGTATCTCTCTTTTGCCCTGTCTCACTCTCTCGTACACACACACTCTGTATCTCTGTGTGGATTGCACGCGGTGGGGATGCACACAAGTACAAAAAAGAAGCACTGACAGCAACCGCTTTTGAATAGTTTCGGTACGGTTCCACCGTATCGTCCGAACCCCGGGGATGATGCGCTAACACGCTACTATTTGTTTGGCACGATTCCGAGCGGAAAGATAATGAACATTTCCCAACCGGGCGAAAACAGACAAAAAAAACGAGCTCATTTTCTATAGCGGAATCCGGGTGCTGTGGGAATCGTTTTAGGATTGCTTGTTTCCGGTGAAAGCTGTTCTGGCTCATGGGTGGAGGGGTTCGGTGGAAGAGGCCGAGTTCGATTGCGTTTTGTTGGGGAAAATGTGTGTTGGGGGCCCGTTTTCCCATTTCTTTGGTAAGTGGACACGGTTGGCAAAATGTGCTTAACTAAAAACATTCAGCGCTATTCTCCTTTACTGAGCTCATTTAAATTAGACAGCAGTAGGAAGTCGAGGGAAATAACAATACTAGAACAGGTCGAGGAGCTGCATTTACACGATCACAAAGACAAACTATGAACTATGAACCCAAGTAGTGGTTGTGTAGTAGTAGTAGTAAATAAAATAAAATCGCTTTGTAAATTGAATTAAAAGGAGCATAACGTTCAGCTTTTGTATTAGTATTTACAGTCCTCATTACCAGATATATACTAATTTGTCCGCTAATCCACTAATTATTTCACTATGCTCACTTTTCCTGTTTTTAAGGTAAAGTTTAGTACAATAGTTTTTTCTTTTAATATGTTTACTCAAGAGCATTTTTGTACACCAAATTTAACACTAAGAGATCAAAAGTTCTTCAAACATTGTTTTATAGTACAACGCTGCTGTTAAGTGTGTGGTGGCTCTGAAACTAGTGTCCTTTCGATACAGAAAATTCCTTACAAAAAGGCTCCTTTTACATTTAATGGTATGGTTCGGTCATTCTTTTCAATAGCTGTCTTGTGAAAAGACAAGCATATTCTTCTCCTCTTCACACATAGATAGACAACCAAATGGACCGCTGGGCAATGCAAAAGCCCTTTTTCACTGCATCGTTAGACGGTCAACAGAAAGCGGATAAGGATACGCGTATCTAGAATATAGCTTCAGGAGTTTTGCAGTAAGGGCACTTCCAGTGTAGTACGGTCGAGCAAATACGATTTTGGAATGAGTGTGGGTGTGTTGTCCTTTGGTTTGCCTTTGAATGATACTAAATACAAAGAACCCTCATTAAAAATAGATAGAATCTTTTAAAAAGTTATGTTTGTTGTGATATAACTATTGCATTGAAAGTATAACCTTCCTCATTATCAATCACTACGCTCTTCCGTGGTTTTTAACACAACATTGGCGCTATTGTACATTCTACGCTGCTTACATACAAATTGCAACAATGTCACGCGCAAATTATTGTTTACTAATAGGCACGATCACGAGCAATAATCAACGGGACACGGTAACGATTCTTCTCTCTTATCACCAAGCCACTGGGCGCAGTATTAAGAGCACACTTTTAAAACAATCGTTGGATGGTGTTCTTTTCCTTTTGGCGAAAAGGGGCAAACAGCGGAGCGGAGCACACCAACGATTGATTGTATGCTAATCGAGATAGTAATTGCCGTAGTTCAGGAAGGGCGCACTCTTAGAACGAATCTCTTCTTTTCCTGCCTCGACGGTGGTCGGTGCACTTTGGTCGCGTCCGTTAACAACAGAATCGGACGGGGTTCTCGGTTCTCGGATCCCATGTGGAGATTGCACCTGCGATAGTGCAGCCAGGAGTGGACGAGAGCATCGCCTACTCTGCTCGAGCAAGGGATGGTCAAGTGGGACGATGATGATGATGATGATAGATCGATATGAGAGCGATAAGGACCGAAGTGCACGATGCAGTTTAGCTCAAGAGGACGGTAAGCTTGCTTCTTCTGCACTTGAGCTAGATTTGCGTAGGTAATTGATATAAATCGTTTAGAAGCTTCTACGGCAAGGTTTAGAGCGCTATCCAAACAAGCTTTCCGGAGGGCTTTTACTGTAACGATTAATTACCATAAAGCATTTTCCCTTCCGTGAAAACATACAAACGTCCATCGCCATCGATTGTATGTGAGTGTGTGTGTGGCACATTAAAAAAAAACAGGAAATTAGAAACAGGTGTGGTTGTGGAGTGGTTTGTTATATTTAGATCGTGTTCCAATTAAAAATATCACATTAATTCTTTCACCCTCCATGCGGTGCGCCGTTCATGCCAGGGGCCGGGGTTTTTGCGGATCCATTTCGCCGTTTCGATTGCTGCTGCTATTGCGTCAGAACTGTGAGTTGGATCCTCACTTTCTCAGACGGGACGGGCGAGATAGATGATCTATTAAACCTCCCGATGGTGATGATTCCCTATGATTTCTATACGCGGGACAATATATATATTCTGCCGACGGTATCGCACTATACGCACCGGCCGTATTGCGTTCCTTCCTGCGGACGCGGATGCGTGCAGGTGCGGAGTGCGGGGTGCAGATGAATGAATTGCTCGCCAGTGGGTCTGGCCAGTTCGCAACGGTGCAACGTGTCGTGCATGGATGACATATTTAGAAGGATGAAATCGAACGGCAAGATACGGCGGCACTTGGTCCATTTTGGTGCGTGCATTACACTTAGCCTAAAGACAACATGCTGCAGCGTGTCCGATGGGATGCTTTGGTAGTGGAAAAGTATTGCAATAAAAGGATCAGAACGCATGTATGTCTAGGCAGTAAAGTATTTGATGCCATCAGCGCAGCGATCATTGGCTTTATCTCAAATTTCCAGATTTTAATGTAATGTTGTTATGAGATAGAAACGTAAGCAGAAATACTAGACTAGAGCAGAGACCACGTTCTCAATTGACTACCTAAGGATGTGCGTGGAACCAAAATACTACTCGTATATCGTTCACCAGTAGGTGCTAGAAGGGAGAACTCACTGCATGAATTGGGACTGGCCTAAGAATACTTTGGTATATTCCAATATATAACAAGTACGAGACAGGTTTCGGAAGTGTGTGCTTCGGAGACAATTATTCCCAGAAACTCTTGGAACATGAGGAAGAAACTATCATGGTTAGATCCACACATATTCTTGACTCATTCATAAACAATGAAATGTTAGCTAAGATAGATTGGCTTTACACATGAAGATCACAATTTTGATGTCTACTCATGCGTTTGAATGAATTCATACATTATATCTGTATGGTCAATGCCTAACCAGAGCACCAATGTGTTTTGGCTCTTTCTGTGACTCAGTGTACCCATATAAAGATTGTTAGTCCTGCGTACGGGGGAGCTGAGACTTTGTGTGACAGAATAGTCAATTCTGCCTGTGGGGTTTCAATTTTTTTCAATCACTATAATTATTCGTATCGTTTCGTACAATGTTTAATTTTTGCTCATCGTTTGATAAATCTGGCTGAGCGGAGATATCGACAAGTCGCGTTAGCGTAGATAAAGAATACCCTGCCCGACTACACCTCACATGTTCTGGCTTTTTGGAGAGTAATTCTTGGGTTTGTAGACATGGCATGTCTGATGGGAAATGGAACCCAAAAAAAGTTCTGCGTCGAAATTGATATGCCTTTTCGAAGATTGTCGAGAATTGTTTGAAATCATTGGGTCTTAAATTGGAAAAAAAGATTGAGGACCAAGCACGAAATCATGTATGCTACTCTAGTTAGAGTTAGGATTTGCTTTCGCTGTTCCTAAAACAAGGAGTGTGTAATAAATACTAACTCTTCCCTTACATTAGGCACACGAATTCATTAACGTACATATACGTTTTATTTAAATCGAATATTTGGATTTTCTCGTAATTATCTCCGCTTGGTGGATTAGCTCCAAGCGGCAACATCTTCCCATTACCTACCCCAAGGGGTAGGCTTCACACAAAAGGCAAACAACTCATCGCCAAGAGTGCGTGTTGCGTGCAGCGTCCTCGGCATGTTTCACTGCAGCCGAGCCGAGATTGAAAAATTAGACGATCTGTACATCAAAACATTACATGTGCAAAAACGGTCGCACAAAACAGCACCACACACCGCACCGCCTGCTGGCGGTGAGGATCGTGTCACGGCGAACGATCGCCAACACTGCTGCGTACACGCACGGAGCGTGAGCGGGCCGTGGTTGCGTCCCGATGCGCGTAGGTAATTAAATGACATTTCCGGTTCAAGCGGACTGTGAATTATGAATGGCGAATGGTCGATCCGCTTGCACCGGGGCAGGAGAAGGCTTGCGGTGGAAAGTAAAGACAGAGTGTGTATCCCCTAAAGCGTACTGCGCACACCGGGAGATTTTATGCACACCATTTTGTCTCTTCCGTGATTTCCCGTCGACGGGTACCCTCTTTCAACGCGTTCGATCGCGATATTCGCCAATCGGGGGGGGATGGAACGGATGGGACGGGGTGTGTGCGCGACTTCCTGGACGCGATTATTAGACGCTATCGCTTTGGCCGGGCGCAGACAGTTGCGCGGTTTGCGGTGTGACCGTGCCGGCATAAATTGCAATCGGTCGGTGCAGGTTTCGGGGATAATTAAAGCGTTTAGATATCATGCGGCGTGTCCGATGCGATTAATCAAGAACGATTTTTTACGTCGGTTTTGCCCGTTTGCCGAAACGGAATGTGGGTCGACAGTGTGCTGGAACGGGGGTAGGCAGTGAAGAGGGCAGTGAGGTTTGGGAAGACTCAAACGACAGACGTCTTTTCAAAGTCCAACTCTTCAAACAGCACGGGAAGCAATAATTACGGGCATAAAACTTTTCACCCTCCCCAAGAAACAGTCCATTCTTTCGAACGAATCCTTCGAACAACCGTCTTGTTTTGATCTTTAAAGAAAGCCGAAGCAAATCTCTTTGATTGTCACAAGTTTCATTTCACAGACACTGTTTTCCACCGAGCGCTGTCACGAGTGGCTGGTTTTCTGAGGATATGGTTCCGTTCCGTTTTTTTCCCTTCCCGATAGTCTTGCCGGGGTAGGTAGTCAGCACGCGTAAAACAACGATGAGATTATTTATAACTCCTCTTGTTTTCCCTTCACCCGGCGGGAAGGGTCGGTCTCATCGGATACCCGAGGTCTTTCATCATGCTCTCATCACTAATTCCGGAATAGGATCGGAGCGCTGCGTTTGCTTTCGTTTTGGGTTTTTCTAATTAATTGTATCCTTTCTGGTAGCAGCGGGAAAGGTGAAGGCACCCACGGACGCCCTTTTTTGCGCACATACACACATGTACATACACATACACACACACGTCACAAAACGATTGCACAAAAGAGAGACG
Source organism: Anopheles epiroticus (assembly GCA_000349105.1). NCBI lineage: Eukaryota > Metazoa > Arthropoda > Insecta > Diptera > Culicidae > Anopheles > Anopheles epiroticus. Next base: position 64,789 of record KB670036.1, on the reverse strand, counting down.
GGCGTGATGGGAGTCGAAAGAAAGCAACACAAAACAAACATCAAATAAAAGAAAATTCATGCATGCGAAAAACTTCCGTCGCTTCGGTCGATGGGAGAGGAACGAACGGGGTAGGACAATGCCGGAACGAGCGGACAGGGGGAGGTGGTTCGGTGCGCCTGCATCCGTGTCGTGGGTGTTGTTCACCCTAGACAAACTTGCAACGATTTCAGGCCGCACCGCAACGAAGAAAAACACACATCCGTCCCTTTGGGCCGACGATCAAGGGAGACGCATACATACGGAGAGCCAGCATGAACTCATACTTTTCACTGGGAAGGAAAATAAGTACACACACTCACATGTACAAACCCCTGACGGTAAGGGCGAGCGGTGAGGTGGGCAGAGAGTTGTGTGTTGCGCTCGTCTACAATACATTTTCCTTTGAAGCTCTTGTGTACGGTGTGGCACAACCCAATGTGCTAGGAATTGTTGCCCTGCTGCTCTTCCTCAGCCTCACCGGGTTATCGCCACATTTCAATGTGAAAAGTGGGTGTTTGTGTGAGAGAAGAGTAGGGAAAATCACGAGAGAGAGAGAGAGAGAGAGAGAGAGACTGGGAAGGAAACACGACAGATGGAAAAGCTTATTTCGTACCGTTTGCTTGCTTATGTACTACAAGCGTCCTGCTGTGTGTATGGCCAAGGAAACAGTTTTCGTCCAACAAGCGAGAATGAGTGAGATGTAAAATGTGAGAATGTAGCAAGACAGGGACCCATAGAGACAGAGAGCGAGATAGGTCGGTAAAATCAACAATACACAAAGCTCGCTCCGATTGCAGCGAATGTCGTCCGGGTATGTTGTCGGTAAAGCAGCACCGGCAGTAGCAGCTTCACGCTACACTACACAGCTCGTCCTGGGACGAAGTTCACGTCCCGCGCCTCGAAGAACTTCTAGCACGCGCGCTTCCGTTTGTTCCATTTTCTCCTGCTCGGTGTCGGGGGAGAAAGGGCACGCTTTCCTTCGTGCTTCCCAGGCGGCAAGCGTTCGGAGGTGGCTTAACAAAACGGATAAACAGGTCGTTTTTGCGAGGCGTGCTGCATACATTTAGGCACTTTGAGCTGCGTTTTTAACGGAAACCAAATTGTATGCAATTTTTCACCTCCCCAGAACGCCTAAATGTATGCATTTTTCACAAAATCTCTTCATTACTAGCGCGTTTCAAGCAGCTTGACGGATAGTTGGTAACAGTAAACCGTCACCTGGGATTTCACCTTGTGAGATTCGGGTCGAGAGCTAGAACACCTTCCACCCGGCGCACACATGCACGAGCATATGCTCGGGTTTTTGTCATGGTGATGATGACGGTGCCCGTACCCGACAAAAGCGAGCTTTTGTGCGGGGAAAGCGTACTAGATGAAGCGTGTGAGTGGGTATGGGTGCCGTCCCGTTTGGGTAGAGAACGGGGGGGGGGTCGGGTGACTGAAGGGTAGACATGCTTCGGGTTTGTAAGGTTGAGAGGATAATAATGAGAGAAGAAGAACAAAACCGGGGAAAAGGAAACAACAAGCATAAACGGATGGGTTTACATTTGCACAAAGGGGGAGGAAGGTGAAGTGTACTAGCAGAACGTGGGGTTGGGTAGTACAAGGCCGGGACGATGCTGTGCATGTGTGGCAGCTTTCGGGGAGAGCCAAACCCCTGACGGAGGACGGTTGTCTAGGAGCGAGTAAGCGGGCGAGAACAGCAGCACCACAGCACATAGTGCTGTGGAAGGACGTTCTGCGAGTAGGTTTGAAACAGGACCGTGCAGGGGGTACGTTGAAGAGCAAGTAGATTACGGTGAAGAACCCAACCCAAACCGGGGTGGGGGAAACGGAGTTTTCTGGATGTACGAGCATAAGGTATTTGTACAGATGAATTATTTATCAACGATTTTTATTTGTTTTCGGGATGTGTTTGTGTTTAGAGATCGCTTCGAACTTCTCCTTTTGCGCTTCGTGGCCCGGGCGAGCATATGCGTGCGTGTATGTGTGTGTGTGACGGTCTGCTGTATATGTGGCTGTAGCGAAAAAGGGTTTCGTGACCACCGTGACGGACTAGAACAACTACAGCAGCATCCAACTTGGGCTTCACTTTCACTGTGCCTGGGCTGTGTTGCAGAGAAGATATGAGATTAATAAAGTAGAAAGGATTCTGCCCCAATCTTCACGATCCCGGCACGGTGGGAGGGATGTGGTAGAGCGGGAAGGAAAGGAGGGACGTATTAGTTTATGTATTGCTCGGTTATACAGACACACACACACTCGTTTGTACGTTGCTGATGGGGGGAAAGCACAAAACCAACAATATTATTGCGAAACTCGGCGTTTCATCCTTTTTTTCTTTCCTTTCGCGTTTTTCCTTTCGAACCGACCCGTCGAGAGTGAAGGAGATTCATTAAGATAATTACTACTCCGGACTGTTGGAGGACAGAGTGGGAGATAGAGCGCAGGGTAGGGGGCGGCCACTTAGGTTTCCCAATTTCCGATAATCCCGTGCAGCCAAGCGTACCCAGGTCTCTTTTGGGCATCTCGGTATGTCTATCGGGGAGGGAAGCTGAACACAGCTCCTGGTCAAAAGACGACAAAATAGTTGTGTACGTCCTCTTATATCTGGATGAAAACCTGTCAGTGTTGCAGTGTTGTCCACCAAAGGAGGAGTGATTGTTTCCGGTCATTTCTTGCCTCTTATCTCGTCAAGATTTTGCGTAAAACTTTGGAATAGCAAGAAGGGGTGGCCAACGTCTTGTATACCCGCCACCCTCTCGCACAAACGCTTCTGTCCTTCAATATTCTCCGCAGCTTGGCCACCTCTACCTTTTGCCCATCGATCTTCTAGCGGTTCATCCCGATTATTACATCTCGTACATACCGGGTGACGAGCGCAGGCGAGTTAATAAATGACCCATGAGGAACGGAGCCAACTGTGTTGGGGCGAACGTCGTGTGCACCTTGGCGCACTACCAGGTGCGATCGGCCTTACGAGCTGGTCGACCGGCCCATCGGCCATCAATCTTCACAATGCTGCCAACCGGGCATGATCACAACACACGCCACCTCATCGACCTGGTGGTAGGGATTGACGTTTTCCTGTCAGAGTGGTGTCCCAAGGAGCAGCAACAGCAGCGCTCTCGACTGGGATACGGTTTCCGATAGCTCATAAAGTGATCCAAGGACACACAGATGCACAGGGAGGACAGGGACAGGGAGGGAACAGGGAAAAGCGGTTTGTTTATTGCACTTTGACGGAGTAATTATGACACCAAAATAATAATTCAAACGCTCATTATATGCATGTCACACAGCGGGGTTGCAAAAGCGCGTGGTTAGGACGGAAAATCGTGTTGCTTTCCATAAATCAGAGCAGGCGTCAACGGTGTCGTCATGGGAGACCCGGCCTATCTTGTCGACGGTGTTGGTGGATGTGCTATTTCGCTTGAGCTGAGGTAAAGAAGCAATATTTAGCGTGACGTGCCCCGTTCGCTATTAGGCCTTGGGAGGCACTGTTTATTGGCACAACAAATTAGAAAATTGATAGTTTTATTTCACATGACCACTGGGTGTGTGTGTGTGTGTGTGGTTTTTCTCGTTGCAACGTGTGTCGTCGCCCTTCCGTAGCGTGATTGTGAGTGACGTTACCTTGCAGAGGATGTAGTAGGGAGATTCTTCCACCAAAAGCAAAATCTCAGCTTTCATCTGCCGCCATAAAATCTGTTAGAGAACGTACACTTGCACCCTTGCTCCCTTTCTTTTGGGCCCGGACTTTCCTCCCATCTCCGTAACATTTAATGTTCATGCTAATAGCAAATCGCTAGCAGGAAAGACACGATCGTAAAATGAGACCATTTGATACTTACTACGCGCTAGACTCATTAAATTGTCTGCCGCAACCCTGCACGCGAACGGGGAGGGGTTTTTCTTTCGGAAACGGAAGTGATAGAAAAATCATTGTCTTGCCATATGCCGTGTCGCACTTCCGGCAGTGGGATTTATCGCCCGCGATACGCAGCAGAGCGCAGAGACATCTTTTCTTTCGCTGAGACCGAAAAGAAAGTAGAATGGACACTGTTGAAGAAGAGAATGAAACATTCTGGCCAAAACGGAAAAACTGAACTTCCCCGCACCGGAAGCCGGTAATACAAAAGAAGTGGAGGAAAAAGGTGGCGTGAGAAAGGGAGAGGAACGGGGTTTTCTTTTTTTCTCTACAGCTGTACTGGTTATCCATTGAGTTTGGGGCCAGCTCGTCGGATTTCAAAGCCCGGGTCGCGGGTTTATGGATCCCGTCCGACGAAGCGGAATTATGTTGTTCATTTTCTCCTTTCAGAGTGTTGCGAACGTGGTTGAAAGTAGGGTGGTGCTCCCTTTTTCTTGCTTTCCTCCCATCTGGCATTATTTTGCACGGTTTTCCTTTCTTGCTCCTTTTGTGTATCTTTTTCTCCTTGTTGGCGGTTGTTTGTCTGAGCTTCTCGCTCTCCTGTTTGTTTGTGCGAGAGCGCGCAGAGCACGGCTTTTCATTCACCATTCTTTTGTTGTGCATCCGCGGCGTGTGGGTGAGGGGGGGG